>CAUJRU010000153.1:0-175294 GCA_963277665.1 Viscum album | reverse complement strand
AAATTGGATCTTCGAACCCCAACTAGACACCAACCACTCCCTTTAACAACCCCCTAGACAACCCCACCCCTTGAAAATCCCTCACCCTTAGACACCCCACCCCTTGGAGAGCCCCCCTACACCTAGGCACCCCCCCCCCCCCCCCGCGGATAGCCCCTAGACACCCCCACCTCATTGAACACCCCCCTAGACAACCCCTAGACACTCTCACCCCCTTGGAATACCCCTTGGACACTCCCACCCCAGGGAAATCACCCCCCCCCCCCTCGGGACACCGCTGCACCCCTGGACACCCCCATGGATAACCCCTCCCCCTAGATAGCCTACCCACTACTCTCGACACCCCCACCCCATTGTACACCCACACCCCCATGGACAACCCCCACCCCACCCATAGACATCTCCCCCACCCCATTGAAAACCCATGATAATTTCATATACTATAGAAGGAACTAAAACAAAAAATCACTAATCTCTTGTTGTCTCTAAATAGTCTTCCCCCCTCATTTCCCAAGATATTCATTTTCCATACACATTTAATTTCATACCAGTATTTTGTGGAATTTTTTTATTCAATTACATATAATAAATTAAGCACATTTCTTATTACTAAAATTCTTTTTCTTGTAACCTTCCTAAATTTGATGTTCACTCCACACACTTGAGTTGTGATCAAAACTCCTTCATAAGAGGATTCAATCAGATCTGAAGGAAAATAGAATGCATTATTTCATCTCTTTTGTTTTATTATCATCCAAAATAAATCACCACAGAATCATAACATCCATTTCATGAGTTGTTTTTGAATTCTGTACATTTTATTGTCTGCAATAATGTTTTTTAATTTTGTATTTTCATGTGTTGTTTTCATTATTGTATATTTTATACATGTGTTTTTTTATTAATCATTAGTCTTAAGGTTTATACTATAATTCTATAGTGGAGGCAGCTAATTTCTAATTGATGGAATTGTAGTCAAATAATTATAGAGGGGAGGCACCTGGAATTGCATTGGAGGGGATGTCGTTGAATGATGCTGGCTGGAATTACAGTACTGTCGAGGGGAGGCTACAGAAATTACTGTGGGGAGGTGTTATGTTGTGATGTTGTGTATAGGATATACCAACAGTTCTATAATACATTTTTATATTGTATTATGAACAACATATCCCAATTTTTTCATTTAAAATGTTGTGAAAAAACATGTTTCATGTATACCAACGGTTCAAAAACTGTTGTTATAAACATATTGAAACAATTATTATAAACCATTTGGATATGTTAGATGTTGGAAAGTATTTCTACGAAATGTTCTACAACCATTAGTACATCTATATAAAAACAATTTTACATAAACTATTGGCATAAATTACATTCGAGCGGCCTATACCAATGGTTTTTATAGAACCGCTGGCATGTTGATATTCAAATGCCTTTGATACCTATGGTTCTTGATATAATTAGGATATGATATCCCAACTACTTCATGAACTAACCAAATAGTATGAAACCATTAGGTTATGTCAAATTTTTAGTAGTGGTCACTGTTTATGAATTCATATTTCTACCAATCCTCAAAAATTAATTATGAACACACACACTAAGTATGCCCAAAGTCCATACAAATACAAACATAAAAAACCCATTTAAATACAACTATATTTTTATTGAAATTTTTTTTTCAGAAATACACTTAAAAAATCCGAAAAATCTATATTTTAAAATCATGATTTTAAAATCTGAAAACCAAAGCACATTGCAAAAAAAAAATCCCCACAATTCCACTATTCCACCAAAACCATAAATTGTCACTAATGATAATTAATATCATTCTTTTCCCCAAAATTATAGAATATATTTCCATAAATTAGATCAATTTTAATCTAATCCAATCAGATATTTCATGTGGATTCGAGAGTTAATCTATATTCCTTGATAGTTTTTGCGAAAATTGTAAATGGTTTGAAAACATCACAAAACCAAGTCAAAACTCCACAAACACTCCCTAGATGTAATCCTCTAACATAATCCTATCCAAATATAATCAGAGTTGGCATAAAAACACCCAAATCTTCCCAAAATGGTTGTATATATCAGAAATCAAGAGATATAGGATGATTTAGATATATGAAAACTCATTACGCATGGAAAAGATCGAAGACAAACCATTGGAATTGAGATTCAAGACACCAAGGGATGCTTCAATATCGCTTCCAATTCTCTAGGGAGAGGTTCCCAAAACCTTGAGGGTCTAAAATCTAATGGTAGGGACATATAACTGAAAAATGTATGGGTTTAAGGTAAAATCAAGTGAGATATTATTTTTCAGGAGGTAATTTTTGGTCATGCATGTTTTATTCACACAATTTGGAAAACTATGTGAAAAACGTGCTTTATCAAGTGGCTCAAAGACAACCCTTACATGGTTGTCTCACATTTTTACCAAACTGTACTTCATCCATGACAATGATCATTATCCAACAAATGCACAAAATTCTATGGTCTGTCATAAGTCACTATATGGTTTGGAAAAATACTGTAAAGCATGTGCACCTTCTCTTTTTCCCTTTTTTCAATCTACAATATTTTTTATTGGTGTTGCCCTTTTTTTCCAAACTATGCACTAATTGTGCACGTGTAGAAAATCCCAAAACACATTCCAAATGTTCTCTAAACTCTACCAAACAACATACTAATTATTTCTATACATATAAAGCATAAATAAAGGGTTACTTACAAAAAACCTTATGTGATGAATAATACCTGGGTTTTGAATACTAAATAAATAACATTTACAAAATAGCAAATTCATAAAATTTATTTATTTTTTATTTATTACAAATGTTGTACATAGTTATAAATTTATTAAATATGAATTAATTTATTCACATAAATATTAAATGAAATATTGTTTTGAATGTATGGTAATAAAATAATTATTTAATTATTTAATTAATAATAAAATGTTTTTCTTTTAACTAAATTATTTTTCAAGGTATGTTAACTTTTGAGGTGGACTGATCCACCATGTGAATTGACCAATAGAAATGACATATTTTATTTAAATCCATGGTTGATAATATATATTCATATATGATGTAATATATAAGGTAACTATGATTCAACACATATCATTAAAATATAAAGGTAATTTCATTATTATTATTATTCAACGTTGTGTTTATTTTTAGTTATAAATTGATTAATTATAATTTATTAAATTTTATATTTTCTATCAGTAAATATATAAAAAATCATAAATCATTTCAGAACCTATATGATATATTTTCCCAAAATATTCCTTAAGGGAACTATATCTAGATAATGAAATATTCTAAATAATTCTCTCAATAATGAAAGATGGTTCTAATCCTCCCACTATAATAAAATATAATAAAAAATTATTCTGTAAAAATAAATGTTTTACTGTTATGATGAACTATTAATCAAAAAACATGTATGATTACCTTATTTTAACTATAATAAAACATTCAGTTCCATTTTATGATTCATGGAGCACAGGTTGGTACAACCAAAATATACATATTTGGATCCCTCATTAATATCTTATTAAAACTATAACATCAAAAAAAAATAATGAAAGAATACTGAAACCATACTAATTCAAATATATTATTAACTAGAAATTGTATTTAATAAAGTATATCTTATGAATATTTTTTTAGAATTTCATTCATTACGAAGAATTTTCTGTACAAAAAAATGAATAATATTTGATTTCCATGAGCCCAATAACTTCTTATAACCACAGAACCATTACATTGAATAAAAAATTCAAATATAAATATTTATATATTTGGATTTTATTAATAAATAATGAATTTAGTTTCAATGATATTATTTTATTCATAAATTAACATGAATGATGAAATAATATATATATTCAATTTATTATCCCCATGAATAGAAGAATAATAGTCAACATGAATTTAGGGGATGGTTATGATGTTTCTTATAAGAATTAGTTAGGTACAATATAATTGAAAAGTTCATTTGGTGCACTAATTTTTTAGGTATACAAGAAGGTGTTGTGAAAATAATGACATGTTTTTTTCATTAGGTACGGAGTCTCATGACACATCATGTATTGATGGTTTGTTGGAAAAAAAGATTATAAGGATTATATTCTTGTGTTCACACCATATATCTCATACTTTTAAAATAAATAATAGTCATTTAAGACCTTTGTTAATAATATTTACAATTTAATTAATGTTGATTCATCATGAATATAAGCTAAGTGATATGGTATTGGGAATGTTCATGGTATGCTGTTGAATTTATATGTTATTGAATACATAATAAAATAAAATAAAGTCATATATATTCTATAATCCTACAATGTGGTTGGACTATAATTTATACTAAATATTGTGATTAAAAAAAACCATGCATAGTGAAAATATTAAAAATTCTATCTTTTCATTAAAACATGTGTCAAAAAAATAACAAAAAACTAATCTATAATTCATGTGTCATTCTAGAAACACCATATTATAGTGTGTTATAATTTATTTCATGTCGAAATGTTTTTAAGAGTCATGTGTTGTAATGAATTCATTATTAAATATTTTATCTATTTTTCTATAGATAATGTATTTGTATTCTTGTTATATGTGTTCTATACTTAACATTCATAATCAGTGGTACAATATCAATAAATATAATCATTTCAAGTGGTAAGGAACAATATTTACACTAGTTTCATGGATCCATGAAACTATACATCCTGTATAATTGGAAACAACATATATGCATAGATATTGTGTGTGTACACATTATATGAAATGTATAACAAACATCATTAGTCATAAAGCATGTTAGGTGAAGTATATGATGTGTAACTTTTAAAATAACGAAAGAGTTTAGGTAGAATTGAGGGGGTACATGTCATACTCCCTTAATGACATGTATTCTAATATTTTAGTTTAAAATAAAAGTAATTGTTTTTTAATTAAATTTTCCTAAATTATAGTGTTTGGAAATATGAAATCAAAAATATAAAAATAATAAAAATAAATGAAACAATTTATGAAATAAAATTATAATATATTTTAAAAAAAACATTTATTCAGAAATTATGAATTTATATTATGTCTATATTAAAAAAATTAGTAATTTATTTTATGGATGACTATGAAATTCATCAACCAATGTATTTAATTGGTTTCTATTTAATATAATTCATAATATTATAAGTTTCCTGATAAAAGTATTTTAATGTTATTATTATAATCTATGTAACATATCATACTCCATGTTACTTATCAACCTACATGTAATCATTTCTCTTACATGATCCCATTCTGTGATTTTTATTCACCTCTTAGTGAGTAAAAACATTTGAATTTACGGGGCCCCATTATGGGACATTACATTTCCTACAAATCTATGGATATTTAAAATATATATATATATATATATGATAATGTTGGAATATATAACTTCAGAAAATACAAGATCAATGATTTATTTCGTTGGGTAAAACAGTTAGGTTTTATCCTTCTCATCATCCATTAATTTATTATTATGATTATAAAACTATTTACATCATTTACAAATTCAATGTTTTATATTTATTTCTTAGATTAAATGTTTATTTAATTAATAAATGTTATCACATAATGTAAAGGTAATAACATGTATGATATGATGAAATAATGAATAAAATATTATTAATCAATATTATTACTCAAAGGTAACTAATTATGTACAATTCACATATTATTAGAAATTTGGTAAGTGAATAATATAATGATTATTTATACAATAAATAAAAAACAATCATGTAAATATTAAGTCATATATGACATAAATTTCTTCATTTAAAATTCAACTATAGATCAACATGTAATTATTTCCGTTATCATAAAAAATTAATTAATTGAGGATCTATAATTAATGTTTCTGAATAACATGTCATTAATTATATATTAATAATTTTACCATGAATGTTAAATTAATGAATGGTGGAATTATTTAAGGAAATCTATTACTGAGATTTCTAGATTGTGGAGTCTACTGAACAGATCATGAAATTGCTTGTTTTTGAAGTTCCCAAGATAAAAAACCTAAATTTCATTGAGTATTTTGACATGTCCGATTTATATGTTATGAGAAAGGAAATATATATCATTTCCACAACACTATCTAGAATGTTGGATGTGAAAATTCTAATTACGATTATAAATTGGGAACTATGTATGTAGTTATAGATAAATAAAATAACTTTTATTTTAACACACACTTAAATAATAAATATAATGTACTAAAATATACATTTATAAGAAGATAATATAATGTGAAACCAAAACAACAATATCTTTATTCTTGATAAATTACCTTGTCCCAAAAGTTAGAAATATATATGATTTGTACATTTTTTTATAAATTTAACAATAATAATAAAAAATTTATTATATTATTAAGTCCCCTCATCTATTTCATCAATCTTAGTGAATGAGTTAATATGAAAAATATGTTAGAAGTGCTTAATTGAGAATTATAATAATAATAATTGCATCATTATATTATTATAGTTTGTAGTGTTGAGAGGTATCATAAGAATATATTTAAATATAACCATATATATTATATCCAATCCCTTCTGAATATGAATGAGAGGAATCTAATAAATATTATTTTAACAAAATAATACCCTGGAAAATAAGGAATATTAGTTCCCAAATAGTAATCTTTCATTGGAAATTATGATGTATATTTATTACTTATGGAATTTAGTCTTCTATATAGATAATTAAATATCAATTAAAGTCTTATTATTCCACCTATCCGATTAATTCTCAATATTAACATGGTAAAAAATGAGAAATAGTATATAGAGGCTTCTCTAGAATATTTTGTCTATAGTTTTTTATGTAGATATGGTACAGATTATTAACTGTTCTACATCCCTTATAGAGAACATAGTGAATGAAATGGTATAAAAACACTTAATAAATTAATAGTGATTTCCCATTTTAATTACGTTCAATGAGGTAATAGATTTGGTGTATTTATTGTAAACAACATTCTATATTTTTTTTGATTTTTCCATATTTGTCAGTAGTGGTTGAACCAGAAAAATTGAGGATTGTTTTTTTGGTTAAATTATTATGTATGTTTACCCATAATTTATAGTAATCATTATATTCTACATCATGGTTTTTAAATACAATGTATATGTAATATTTTATTATTTAATTATAGGATCATTTGATCTTCATAAAGATTATAATAAGTATAATATAATCTATATGTCACTAAGAATGTGTTATTAATAATTCAATAATGTAAAAAAATAAAATAAAAATATATTACAAAAATTTTGTTTTTCATTGGTTAAGCATTGGCCTTTTTCGTTTAATTGTTCATTAAACAATCACTAAATTGTGGGTCAAAAATTAATTCACTTTCGTTATTTAATGCCATTGGGAACCGATTTAGTGATGGTTTTCAAAAACCATTAGAATCATTTAGTAAGGGTTTAAACCACCACTAAATCATTTCATGACAGTTTATTATTAGTTTTTGCCATGCACAAGAAAATGTAAATGCACATGCACACACACATGTACATGAACATGCACATTAATACAACAATTTTTTTTAGATTTGAAGCTCTTACATCCCTAGTTATTCTACAAAGTCATTACCACTCCAGCAGGCTATTCAATAATTACAAATAATTAATAAATATAATATAAATTAATAATAAATTAATAAATATATAAATGAAGATAAAAGGTAAATAATATTAAATATTTCATTATTGGTATTTATTAAATATTAATTATGAAATATTAGATCATAAAAATTTAATATTAAATATTCATTAATAATCAATATATAATAAAAAATAAATATTAAATATTAAATATTAAATAATAAAATAACAAATAAATTATATATAAAAAAAATAATAATCAAAATAAAAAAATAATAAACATTTAATTCTTAAATAATAAATAGAAAAATAACTAATAAATAATAATTATTAAAAAATATATAACTAATAACTAATATATAATAATAAAATAATTAATAATTAATTATAAACTAACCAAAATAAATAATAAATAATAATTTATAATTTATAATTTATATATAATATATGACATATAATAACTAATAACTAATAACTAATAACTAATAAAAATAAAAAATAAAAAATAAATTAATATAAATGTCTATAAATATATATACATATAACTAAATATATACAAATATATATACATTCATATATATTACATAAATATATATACACACACTCAGATATATATTTCTATTTATATATATATATAGCAACATGTAAATTTAGAAATATCAATATATATTTACTTGTAAATGACCTAAAAATAAATAACCATAAATTTGTATAAATATAAACAAATATTCATAAATTAAAATTCAAATACACCCCCCCCCCACAGACTCACACATATATATATGATTATAAAATTTCTAATATTGGGAAAACCAGAAAAATTACAACCCCATAAAATTAATAATAATGTAATTCAAGGGAAAAATCATTAAATACATAAAAAATATGAATACACTCTTATACAAAGATGAATCCTCATCGAATGTTTAAGATATACATATATATTAATTTATTTAAATATAATATATATTAATATTTATTAACATATGTGAGAATATAAATATGCATATATATCTTTTTATCAATATAGATGGAAATGTATATATAAAAATTATATATATATATATATATATTCATATTATTTTACTATAAATTAATTTTTATACTATATTTAATGATAATTATATATTTATATAAAAATACATATATATACGAATTATACACACAATATTATTGATAGAAAAGTAGACATATACACCCTCACACACACATATACATAATTATACACATGTACACCTTTATATTACTCAAATACACACATAGATATTTAAATATATATATTTAGTTAAATATATATATATATTAATAAAATTATATTTTTAACAACACAAAAATGTTTAAATATAAAGATTATTTATATATTTATATATATATTTTAATTAAATTTTTTTAGGAAAGTATAAACTAAATTTTTAAAAATTAGATTATATAAATAATAAATATTAATATTCAAATTTTTTATATTCTTAAAAATAAAAATCAATGTCAATATGTATTTATAAAATTTATTTTTACTATAAAATATAAGAGAATATGAATATATTTTGTTTTAAATAAAACAAAATTATAAATAATGATAAAATAAAAAATTGTAAAATCTATATTAATGTAATCCGTTGGAATATTTTCAACCCCTATCAAAAAAAAATATGGCCCACATAAATGAGGATTAAATTCCATAGAATTTTAAACAATTGTGATACCCCAATTAAAAACCTAGTTTTTTAGGGCCTGTAGGGATTTTGACCTAAAAAACTGTAACCAAGATCAACCAAGTCACTTGTGTGTCAATATCTTTATAGGGATCGATTTGATATGAGGTAGATCCCCAAAACATAATTGTACTAAATGTTATGGTAGTTTGAATATTATGATTTATTACCAAATATTCATAAATCAATATAAAATGTATTCTTTTAATGAATATATAATTATTATATAATTTGGTTTTAGTAATGTTCATATAGTTCTATTTAAATTCTTCTAGAGCTAAAACAAACTCATGTAACAAACTTTATGGTCATAGAATGTAGAATTTGAATTTTCAATTTTTTGATGACTTATATTTTAATAACAATTATTATCATTTATTAATTAAGATAATATAATTAAAAAAATTAAAATAATAAAAACATATGATAGTATATAAATAATAATGAATAATATATAATAACTAAATTTATAATATTGTTTTTTAGCAGTGGTTTTTAAAAACTCACTCTATTTACAGGTATCTTCTAGAATACTGTATCTAAATATAAATTTACATTTTTTAAATAAAAAATAAATAAAAAATATTGAAACAACATTTAACACTACTTTTCAAAACCACAACAAAAAACATTCCACATAATTGTTTATGAATCCATTATTTAATTTTCATTTACACTACCTCCACTAAAACCCAGAGAAAAAATCATTTTTCCTATAGTGAGTTTTTTGATTTAGGAAACAATTAATTTTTATATTTTCTTAGAAAATAAATTTTAAAACATCCTTTTTAGAAAAAAAATTAGGAAATAATTGGAATAAATGTTTTGATGACATTTTATATATAACTAATAGCTTTGTAGTAATTAAATCCCATTCATCCAAAAATAGAAATAACTAATGAATATAAAAATATTTATTCTACCCTTTTATTGAAAGATAATTTTGTTTACTAGAAAAATAAAATTATTTTTCCTACGCATATAAATATTATTAATTACACTCTAAAGATGTAATAATTCTATCTATCTGTATTCACTTATAGGGATTAAGATAAATAAACCATTAGTTATAATGGATGGACACCAAATCTACTAGAATTAGTTTTTAATGACCATGTGATATTTTTTGTTACTAATATTATTAACCTTATATAATACATGAGATTAATTATAATATTTTATGAATGATTAGTAAATAAGATACCACACTTGAAAAAATAAACATGTTCCCTTGGTTTTTCTTTATCGTAGTATATATTTACCATGTATGCATCAATCATTTAAAATTAAAATGAACATACTCCAGAACACACATTTCCTTTAAAACATAAATGTCTAAATGGTGGTATGACTGTTATCAATTTGTAGAAATAAATTTTCTAAATATAATTTATAATTTATATACATACATGTTTTTGAAGGAAAATCATAATCTCTTACCATATTCCATTTATATTTGACTAATTGCATAATATAATTCTTTTTATGAATGAAATAATTTATTCAAATAATTTAAATTATTTGATGTGAACTATATGTTGAAATTTATATATTTCATCAATTTTACCTCAATGGAATCAATAATTTAATCTCTGGTAATCATTATATTTTAAATTTAGATATTATTATCCAAATTATAATAACATAGTATTAACCAACAACTATATTAGTAGTAGATTGGGAAACATATATTTTTTGATAGTTGGTAAATCCATTAATTCAATGAGGACAAGTCCATAAATGTGCATTAATCATCCACAATAAAACCATAACACCGTACGATTAGTGGGAAGTATTTTTACAAGACACTTTCTATATTTGAATGTTAGAACATTTTTTAATAATATATATTTAAAAAATATAGTGATAAATTATTGGAAAAAAATAATTATTCCAATATAGATTTCGTAAACTCAAAGAATCTATTATTGGAAAATCCATATTAGTTAAGAAATTAATTCCATGTAGAAAAATCATCTGTATCATTTTGGACATTCACCATTATTTTTTTAATATCATTTCTATATATTTAATAAAAACTACACATGGTATATAAAATATGGTACCCATGAGGAGAAATATCTTATTATAGGTTAGAATCAATGTTATTGAATTGTCTATGAGAAAACATATCACCAATCATCGCATAGTAATTGATTCCACTTATCATATTGACATACCGTGGTGATTTTATTAGTGAACATGGTTCCATAGAAAACATTCATGGATGAAAATATGTGGAAGATGTTAATTATGTATGATAATACGATTTTTTACACCAAAATAGTCAGATAAATCTTTCTTGAAACAAAAATCCATTTATTTAAATAATTAAATATAATGATTGATTTTTTCTGAATTTTTTTCTTAAGTATATAATAGGTTAGTTGGCTCACTTTTTTTATTATATAGTCATACTGATATAATGTATAAATAATATTATTAAATGTTTAGTTAACTATAACTATGGAAACATTCCAATGAATAACATTACCTATGGAACAATTTTCTATGAGATAAGTCCCAAAGCCTCATATCATAAGGATTTCTAGATCATATCATAGTACATAGATTGAAATGGTTCTGAAAAAATACATTATGGATTATTTCATTACAAAAACATTTAATAGATCAAATGGAATGAAATATATCCATGATGTGTGAAGACATGGTAGCATGTTAGTATAATGAGTAGAATATATAAATATATTTGAAATTTTGAATCAATCACACATTCAATGATTAGTACTATTGTGTGATATATCATATGAATAAATAAATTATTTGGAAGATGAAGCATAAACAAGAAAAACATATACTAAAGTAGTAGAAGCTATCAAAATGTAATTGTGAAAGTAAAAAATGATTATGGTCCATGGTATGTTAAAAAATGAAATGAGGGTTTCAAAAGAATATACAATAATAACTTACATTTATATAATCACCATTTAATGTCATGTAAATTATGGATATATAAAAAAACATATTATATATAGTTGATTGTGGTTATATATAATTTATCAATTTTTTACCCTTTGATATATGATATTATGTTGTTATGTAATAAATAATATAACTGCATTGGTTTTTTTTTAAATAATATTTTTTTATAGGAATGTAATTAAATAGTGATATCACCACATGTGTTATTTTCCAACAAGGGTATAGTCAATACATGAAAAAAATAAATAATAATGTTTTTGGCCTATATTTTTAAAATATAGTATGAAATAACATATTTATTATGTTAATGAAAACTAGTTAGTATACTATTATATCCCATGTGAGTGGGAATAAAATCTAGTCGGTTCTTGTGAACCAAATAACATTCTATAGAGAATTACAGTATCACAAAAATATGTAATTTAATAAACCATTTATTAAAAAATTATTATTATTGTAGAAAAAAAATAATTATATAATTTTTCATTAGTATTTTAACTTAACATGTATATAACAGTTTCCAAAAAAATGAGTGACTTAAATATCAATTATTATATTCATAAAATTGATTCTTATAGTTCAGTTAAATTGGTTCTTACCTGTCGTATATGATTTATGAATATAATATAAAAGATAATAGAATGAGGATGATAGTTTTCATCTAGATGTTTCACACATAATGATATATAAATGAAGGAATTATTAAGATATACCCAGTAATTAGAATTACTCATGTTATGTGTCAATGGAAATTATTTTATATAAAAGTGAAAATTTATCATTAAAAATATTATTATTATTATATTATATGATGAATTATATACATTTATATATTATTAATAACCTATAAAACAAGAATGAGTCAATGTTGGATAATTTCATTCTTTCATAAGTGAAATGATATTAATGAGAAATTCATAACATTATTTTCCTTCTATATTAATAAAATTATATATAAATAGATATTTCACTAGAATTGAATTATCTAATCAAATCCATGACATTAGATGTCAAACTACAAGTTACATACGGTTTGGAAAATAATGTTATGTAATTTATATATTATGATTATAAAAATGAAAATAATATGATGATATTTTAAGAAAATGTACTATATTAAATAATGAGTGTTCTTATAAGGTTAATTCCATAGTGAAAATAAAATTTTGTCTATGGTATACTTGATGTGTTCCTAGATGATAATATATGAGTTTAGGCCACCATCTATATACAAATAAATAACCCAAGAGTGTAACACACTATTTATATGACGATTCTCAGAAATTATCTATTTTAAATTAATTGTATTAATAAATATTATTCCCAATGTGTTGTTCAATTATTATATAAGTATTCATATATATATATATATATATATATTCAATCAATATCTATTTGAGTTATAAAATTTTTATGTTCAATATGAAATAAATATTAACCTTAATATAAAAATTATTTGTCATTTATTAATCTATTTCTTAATATCCATAATAATGTAAATAATTTATAATAATTTCTTATATATTTTATTTTTAAAAAACAATCAAATTAATATTAATCATCCAATTACTAAATATAAAATTTATTTTTTTATAAAATAAAATTTATTATAAATAGTTATTTTTTTATTAAATGTTGAATAAAGGGAATGGTGGATTGACATGTTGTTATATGAGACAAAAATTTATTTATATATTAAGATATATATAAATAATTACATGATATCACACATCATGATAATTTCATATGTAAAATTTGTTACTATATAACACTAATTAGATAAACTATGCATTATAATTTTCTAATGGATTTGAATTGTTTACACACTCATAAAATAATGAAAATTATCTTTGTACCAATAGATAATATAAAAAATGATAGGTAATCCTCCACCTCTCTCTAATTTTATAGAGAAAAGGATAATTTTTTTTATTATCATCAGCTATGAATTGTGCACGATGTTTTTTTCATTTATGGTAAAACATTGAATACCAATTTCATTATTTTGTGATCCATTTTACTACTTTTAATTCCTTAATGGTAATTATAATATTTATTTATGTTCTCAACCATTTTTTGATGTGAATGTCAAAATAATTTATCAATAATGAATGAATATTGATGGTGATAAAAATATATATTTTAATTTATTATATAATATTGGACAAATGATCCCCCTTATGATTTAATTTTTATTGGATTAAAATAGTTATAAATTTTTCATTAATGATTACAAATGTAAAAAAGTTATTTTTTCATGGTCTCAATCACTATTATTATTCATTGGAATGTTCATACAATTATCCAGTGACTGGTTGTAAACCAAAATGTATATTATGTATTCTTAAAATATTATTTATGATTTTTTACTGGTTTTTATTAACATTCAACTTCATTAGTATATACTCATTTGATTTATCATACAATTAATTAATTATGAGAAAACATTGATTAATGTCCAATATGACATAAATATTTTGAAATGAAATTAGAATTATTTCAATAATCATTGATTAATATAAATAAATATGATGTATATAAGTTTATAAAATAATTTTTAGCCCTCCCCCCAACAAATATAATGTAATTCCAATATTTTGAACATAAACATGGACCTATTTAATTTTTATTAGTTTTATAATAGTGTTCTATTCATGTGAAATCACAAAGTGGGGGTGGAGTGAATTGGGAAACATTTTTTAAATGATATATTTTTAATCAAATTCCAATATTCATTATATCCATGATCCTTTTTTTGTTTCAATTTTATCATTAAAAAATAATATCTATAGAAAATATTTCATGGTATAAGTTATTTTTAGAGTTCATCCCCATAGTGAGTTCTTACGCTATTGTTGAATCAGTTCACAGCTAGAGTACCTATTATTCCTATATAAATGAAACTGTATAAAATGAATAGGATAAAACATAACTCAAATTACATAACATATTGAAATTCATCCCTATCACATATATTTTTATACATATAACCATATCATTATCTTGAAAAATGCCTCGTTTCCCCCCACATCTCGTCCCAAATGATAATAATATAACATATTTTAGATTTCATAACATGTTCAATCTATAAACTCTCCTAAATAGGTATTTTATTTCAATATACTTGATATTATTTATTTTTAGGAAATTTTATGATATATTTCCTTATCAACTTGTCATACCATAGTTCTCATACCCTTCTTACATTCTCATAATAAAATCAAGATATTATTGGGTAATAAAATTAATCTTATTCTCACATTCATCTCAATATTTATAATTCAATTGTAGAATTTAATCCAAATAATCCATATATGATTCAAAGTCATTGATCTATCATAGTTCATATCATTACCCAAAGGTACATAGTCAGTTTTTTAATGTTGTTGAGTTCATCATCATCATTACAAGATTTTTTTATTCTACTGAGTTTTATATTTTTTTCATATCATATTATTATTTATTTATTAAAATTTAGTTTTTAAAGTATATCCTTTATAAAAAATTTCATCTCTAACATCTATTCCATATTAATTTAAATACTCATGTATAATAATTCTATTTTAAATTATCGATTCTCCTCAAATATCAGAATCATCAAAATTAATTTCATTAATATTGTCAATATTTATAGTATTAGTAATCCTAAAAATCATTTCAATATTATTTTCAATATCTATAATTTTAATTACCAAATTAATTTTAAATAAATTATATTGTAATAAATACAAAACATTTTATCTGAATCCCTCATAATTCATTATCAATTTGTCAATGACTACATGATTTTACTATTGTTGAAATGTTCTTTTTAACATGGATGACATCATGAGATTTTAATTACAATTACCAAAATTATTCAAAATAATTTTATCCTTAGAAAACATTTAAATTATTAAAATAATTTTATAATTTAAATCTCTACAATTTTATATTTCAAAATACATAAAAAATTTAAATTTTCTCTCTCAATTTGACACGTCTTACAAACATAGTTCAATTATATAAAATGATGGTATATATTCTTTAGTAGTTTTTGTTTTCTAGGATGTTATATTAATTTTTTCATATAGTTGATAGAATTATAGTAAGATTTCGTATAAATTATTCAAAACATATATAATGACTTATTATCTCAAGGTCAAAATAATTTTTCCTTATTGAAGTCCAATACATCATAGAATACTTATGAAACCTAATAAAATATGTTTTCTTCATTTCTAAAGTAATACAATACAACTAATATCCTAAATATTGTATTTTAATTTAATGTGACTCAATATATAAATTACATGGTTCTCCAAAACATCAGTTATTACATATTTTTTATCTTAAATTCCTCCATTAATTTATTAATATTCACACTAGCTTCCATGTTCAAGCATCACATGGAATCAATTTATGGCACTGTATCAATCATATGCACAAATAATTACATAACAATTAACTCAAATAATCACCATAATTAATATTACTAGGACAAATAGGGATGAATGCGATCATAAAAGAGAAGAATTACAATCTATTATTATTTATAATGACAATTTAACAGTCCTCACAAAATATATTCCAAAATAAAATTGAAAATTCCCCCATATATTGGATATTTCACATATTCAAAAAAATACAATATATTCATTACCTCTTCAATATCCCATTTTTATATATTTTAATTACTAACAAGAAATTATATATATATTTTTACCTTTTTCATCTCACCCCTATAGTCAATAAATTAAAATAAAAACTAATTAAAAAGCATATAACATTCAATCACTATTAATTAATTTAAAAATAGACTTATTCTTATACAATTGTTCTAAATTTAAGCCTCCAAATAAATTATTTATGGATTCCACCACACACATTATAAATATGAACCTTTTGTTAGTAATCATTATGTCAATATATGAAATCACACGTTATAAAATAAGAGTGATTACATCAAAACATTAAGGAAATCTATAAAATGGTTCCTTCATTTTATATAACATAATAATCTATTTCTTATGGGTCGTGTGTATATACATGCTAATAAAAAAATAACTCTTCGTCATCTAATGAATCAAAAACGTTGAAGTGAAAAACTTCATGCATCGACATTCTATTATCTTATTCGTCATCCAGAAACCCCATTAAGAAAATATTGTTAAAACAATTCATCCAATTCAAGATAATATTATTAATACATGTAATACTTATTTGTATTTATATGATGTATAGATTAAGAATTTTTATATAATAACATACCCTTTCTAGCATCCTATTCATGTTTATCCACGTTAATATATTAAAATAACCATTCATCCTGACAATAAATGTTTCCCCATGATATTTAGGGAATACAATTTATAACATTGATAACATGTTAATCCATATCCTCCATCAATTAATAATTTAATAACCTATATGATAGCAAACACATAAAATATTAATGGAAAAAGGGATGTTATTCCAAAATCATTTTAGAATAAACTTATCATCGATGTTTCTCACTTCAACAATCCTATAATAAATGATTATTATACACTAGAAAAAATAATTATGGTTGATTTTCTAAATTTACTATGATTATTCATGATCTTCTTATGTGTGAATGTTTTCATATGTTGATAAATTAATGATAATTTTTCTTTTAATGTATGTTTCATATTTTTTTGACTATGGACATGATATGGGTAATACAGTAGAAAACATTTATAGTTATGTATAGCTTTCTTTCATTTCTAACCAAAAACCTATAAACTAATTGAAAAAAACTTATAACCACATCTCATCTTGTGAACTTTTTTATGCTACCTAATTATTCTTAAAACATTTGAACATATAATTTGGATAAGAATAAATTTTTCTTGCATGGAATGATTTCCCCATATGAAATTTTCTTTGATAATCTCAATAATCTTGTCGGAGTACTGAATTTTATTAGATTAAATTACATTTTTATTTGAATAAATTCATTATTATGTAATGAATATATAGATAAAATAGTAACTCCTTTGATATTTTTTATTGTTATGTCTTGTATAACATTCCATTAGAATTATATCATTTAAAAATATTGTTTTTATTGTTAAAACAATGATTATAATATATTAAGGGTTTTTATAAAATCAAAATTATATGGATAGAAGGAGTCATGGCCATGAAAATTATGATTGTACACTTTGAAGCCCATTTTTTAGAGCTTCTAAATGTAGTGGAATCTTGGGGAATTATACCTGACACTTAAAAATATAATTTTCAAAAATAATACCAAATTGAAACCAATAATGGGGGAATTTTAAACTTATCAAGATCAAGGAACATACCATATTTTTTGAACCACCCCATGAATATGTCAACACCACACACCAAACCAGTTTGGCATACGTTGCTGTAATAAGGGGTTATATATATATAAACAAAAAATATGAATTATTATATTATTATTTTAAAAAAATAATTCATATATTTATCTCTTTATTACATTACAGTATCAATTGTAATATAATCAATATGATAAAGAAATTATTTTCAAACAAAAAAATCAAAATTTTATTGTTGGATACTATATAGTTTCCAATTAGACACTCATTGGTAAAATGGCATGTTATAAAAATAATTATATTGTAATAAATATTCATTTTATATAATTCATTGGATAAATATATTATTAAATAATTTAATAAATTTGAAATTAATTTTTACAATGGTTAAATAAAGTTAAATATTATGAAAACTATTATTTTCCAATAAATATGGTTTTTTATTCTCATGTAATGAATATATTATATTGAAATTTATTTTCATAATAGAAATATTATTTTTTAAATTTATATGTAAAAATAGTTGAATATATAATTTTTTAAATTTTTTAGGACACTAATATTTTTGGGTAACAATTCAATATGGTATAAATATATGAACAATATTAAGATAACATAATAGATAAAATGTGATATAACAAAATAAATAGTTATTATTCCAATAAAATTTATATATTTTTCATATAATATAATGGGTTTCTGAATTATTTTACTAATTTTATAAAAACTAAACTAATCCTCCAACACCATAATTAAATTTAAATGTATGGAAATCAATTCCTTTTAAACATAACTCGCATCACTAATACCATTGTTATTATTATAATTATTTAATTTCATGGACATATAATTTTTTTAAAACCAAACCTATAATTTAGAATCCTTGTAAATAGGAATTATTATGGTGTGTGGTTTTGATTATTTTATTAGATAAATTATAAAACCAATTTTATGAATAAAAATAATTCACCATATTTTCCAAAAAAATACGCACACATTACTGCACTACCCATTACTAAACCCTATTTGAATAATGGTTTAACATCTAATTCAATTTATAAATCCCTCACATGGTGTTCCATTTATATATTGAAGAACCTCCCTATGTTTTCATAAGTTCTAATTAAGGAAATGGACTCTATCAACATCTTTTTATTTCTTGTAATTGATTTTTAATAATCCATTTTTATTCCTAGTTGTTCATTTTAAAAAATTTTACAAATAAATTTTCTTCAATAATTTTTATCATGTAATTATGTACCACATTTACCTCCCATTAAGACCATCCATAAACTTGTATGTACACCCATTACGTTTTAAGAATTATAATGTGACTTTTTTCTTACGTAAATTGTGTTATAGTGAATACCCATATCCATTTACACTCATGTGTATTAACCTATATCTACCTTGTCATATCCCTAACCATATTTAATTTTTGTATTATTTAATTATTGCTATTTATTTTTTCCCTTGGCTCTTTTCTTTTTTCATATTGTTTTTCCACAATATTAAGATATTTTAGAGGTCTGGAGGGTAGGGCACAATTGTAATATGGTATGGGTAAACTATGAGCTTCCCTATTAAAAACATTGAAATATAAAAATTATATATATTGATGACAAAAATAAATTTTCATTACTATGTTATTTACCATGTGGGCCATGTGGCCCTTGAAATGGGTGAAAACTTAATTAGTGCACGGTCTAGCAGATTGTAAGGCTAAACTTTGTGTCCTTCCATGTTTATAAAATTGAATAATTATTTAATATATAATTAAAAACATAAAATGTGGACATATTCATCCCCCACCCACTAAATCATTCATGTTATCCACTATGTAGGTATCCCTCATGCATTCCCCCCACCTTATCCCCCACTATTCTAGGTCATTTTTTCCCGGATTTTTGAGTAATCACCTCTTGTGAGCCTCTCCTCTTCTCCAAAAACTTATTTTCCATTTCTAATTTATGTACCTACTCCTACCATGAATTATATATATCATATGGTGAATCCTAAATTCATTTTGGGGTTGTTTTGTTTCATACTTCTTTGTATTTTTGGTTTTTGTTAAACATCGGTTCTAGAAATGGTGGTGGATGTTTCTGAGTTTTCCATCAGTTCCATGTAGTTTTTTTAATTCATATTCTTATGTATAATTTTCATTATGTGTTTTTAAATTTTTTGATTATTTTATATTTCATGCATTCCATTAACCCCTCTAAGGTAATTTTTTCTATCTTTGGTGAAGGAGATGGATTTTTCCACTTGAATGTGACCGACACACACACACACACACATATATATATATAGGTGTGTGTGTATATATATACTTGCATTGAACTTATAATAAAATGAATATTTAATCATGTAAATCATAATATATATGTGTATAAAATTGTTTTCTCTGAGTCTTTTTATTTTGGTTCACCTCATATTCTTCTTGGATTTGCAATCTATTCTCTCATCCTATAGGTAGATATTTTGATCCATTTTAAATCTAAAAAACAACTTTTGATTCTAGAGAATTAATAATTTATTTGTAATGTTCTTATTGATGATTTTTATGAGTTATTTTTTTAATTATTTCCTTCACTATTATTTTTGGATTACAAAAAATTAGTCTTCCAATGGGGTTTCATTGTTATAATTATGTGTATCAATTTTATGTGTATGGTATATGTTTGTTAAAATTACATGTTTCCTTGAAAATTTTTTTATGTACATTATCATTATATTGGGAATTTTTTAGGATTTGGTATGTGGAAAATAAATGATGATATGGTTTATATTGATTTAGTAACTTTTTATGTAATATATCATATGTGAGAACCTCTATTCCTTTTTGTGATGATCCTTAAATTAACTTTATTAGAATAATACTCATTTTAAGGTTTTCTATAAATATATGAAAGTTATCATATCCTTATGTGAATGGTGATGAAATAAAAGAATAGTTTTTTATTTTTCGTAATTCAATAAAAATAACATCATCACAGCCCTTGTTTTTAAACATATGATCGCCATCTAATTTTGTTCCCTAACGTTATATCCAATTATTTTATCTAAAAAATAAAAAATTTCATATGAATTTATTATTTTAAAATTATTCAATATATGGATATCATGTGAATTTCTAAAAAATGGACTTTGTGGAACCTAATAGGTTTCATTTGTAACAACATGGCCTCGAAGGCCTGTTTTTCATCTTTCAATAAAGGCTATTTGTATCATTAGTTTTTGAAATTGTATAGAATGAATGATGTTTTAATTGAGAATGGGTTTTGTTTCTAAAGAGTCCTGGCCCATTTTTTACATTGAGTTTTTTTATAAATTGTTTTAAACCATGATGATGTGTAGTTTTTATTACTACATTTGAAATATATTATTTTTGAGATGGTATCCCCTCTCAAAGACATATTTTGGAGTGGTCCTTTCCATGAATGGTGTTTTAAAGTGGGAGATACATGTAGGGTGGAATATAGGGATTATGTTTAATGGACATATTTTGATGATCTCTCAAATTTCCTTTTATACTTTTATCAAGGTATTCCTAGACTTCATCGTGACTTTTTTGGGGAAGGTTACTCTCAAGTCAAAATTAGAACCATCAGATCCCTATAGATATGCCTTGTTTTTTTCACGGGTGACGCATGGTATAGTTTCAATGTTTGAAATTGACTATATATATCATCATTAGATAGTCGGATGGATCTGAACTGAGTTCATACATGGAATAGTCTAGATATATTAAGGAAAACACATTGATTAAATAACAATATATCTGCGTGATTTTTTGGTATATTAGATTCTTATTATCCATTCAAATTTGTAATTACAATTTTATTGTATTATTTATCTATGGATTTTTTATATACACATAATATTTTTAAAAACTAAATTTGTTTCCCATGAATTAAAATTTATTTGATTCTATTATGTATTTTTATTTCATATTTTATCTTCAAATAATATTTTTTTTAAATGTAAATCATTGACTTATTTTCAAACAGGTATTTTGTAAAAGAATGTTTTCATTCATTAAAATGAACAACTATTTTAAAATTGGATTTTAAAAAAATTTAACAAATTTTTCCAGAATTAATATTATGGATTATGTGTTTATTATATAATTAGCTATTTTCCAATCACACCATAAATATTTAACATTGTAATAGTATACCAAGATTTTTTTCATGTTTGAATTATTTATTTTTACTCACTCCTGAAATGAGCATGGTTTCATGGTTACTGCCCACATTTGAGCTGATAAGGATTTTTTCCTTGTTTTATTTCGTTATACTACCTGTGTATATTTTATTTCATTGTTTCATGTCAATTAATTTTTTTCCATTGAAGATATCATTCCCAATTGAGTTATGATCAATGCATGGCAATAGTTTCTATCTTTATGGGATTAAAAATGCCTCTTGGCCCTAGTTGATGATCAACTAAGTAGAATATTCATGGTCAAAGAATTCAGGTTCATGTAAAAATGGAATGTGAGTACAAATTAAATTTTTTTCTTCTATTTGGAGAAGATATAGGACCTTTGAGACTTAGGAGTTCGGTCAAGGATCAGTTCCTGATCACAAATACTTGTGACATGAACTAAGCTACCATGGGAAGAAAATATTTGAGTATTTTATTATGATTCTACATTAACAACATCGGTTATAGGTTGGTTAGATGATCATATGAATATCAGGTAATTATAAAGGACTGTATTTTTTACATGGATATCTCATATGCCCTAGAAATTCATTTACAACTCGAGTTCACATCTCAAATTTTTTAATTGATTTTTCAATTATTATTGCATTATCTACTAAACTATATGGATGGGCAATGTGGTTCCAATAGTTACATAAGGAATATTTTTGGTTTATGTGATGTTTTGGTGGGATAATGGTTGGGGTGATTGGATTTTGAATAGAAAATTATTTCATTAAATGTTTTTTGATGTATAAAAAGTGGTTTTATAAAAGAAGTAATTTCT
This sequence comes from Viscum album, assembly GCA_963277665.1. Lineage (NCBI taxonomy): Eukaryota > Viridiplantae > Streptophyta > Magnoliopsida > Santalales > Viscaceae > Viscum > Viscum album. The sequence goes on along the minus strand of CAUJRU010000153.1, from coordinate 151,645 downwards.
AGAAAATTATTTATTTAAAATTTTCCTCTTTTATATGAGACTATTTATTTCCAAATAAATTGGTGAAGGTTTTATTTTGGTATAAAAATGGAGAATCTAGATTGTTTTATTTGATAATAAATGAGATATGTGAAATTAAATGTAGAAATATTTTTTTAGTCAGTTTTGGTATTTAAACCGAAATGTTATTTGAAATAGATTTAGGGGTTGAAATTATTTTAAATTTGGAATTAATGATATTTATTTTTATAAAAAAAGAAAATTGGTTCTGTTTTGAGATATTTTGGGATTTATGATTGTGGTAATTTTATTGGGTTTTAGTCCATGATTTAATTTTGGATCAATTATTCTTTCGTATATGTGATTATGCTATTTATAGTATGCCACCCATTAAGGTATAATGGTTTATGAGTGTCTATTCTAGTTTTTGGATTCTCCAAGGATCATAGTGGAGTGGTGTAGTTGTTGTCATCTACACATTGTTTTGTATTTTGTTATAATTATGTTTCTCCTGAGGTTTTAGAGTGGATTAAAGATTTAGAAAAAGTTATTTTTGTTCACTGGGAACTCTTGAAGATATGAGGGTGTGGGCTGTCATATGTATCAATGAGGTTTAAGGTTTAGACCAAGGAATGTTTAATTTCTATTATCATATTTCATGATTGGATTCCCTGAGATGTATTTGAGAACATTTGCCATGGCCAAATATGATTGCATTTGGATTTTTTGAAACTGATATTTGAATCCTTGGTTAGGTATTAGTGGTTCATGACAATGGAGTGGAGTACAGTTCAAGAAATCATTATCCCATCCATCTTCTTCAATGTCAATTTTTTCATTAATTGTTGATGGTCTGTGTGTGAGTGGAGTACATCCAAAAAAAATTTCTGACCTCATAACCATCAAAATTAAAACCATATATGTTCATCATTGTTGGGTTTGTTATCTCTGGACCAATTATTCTTTTTGATATTTTTGGTGGCCTCATCATCTTGAAATCACAATGGTTGATCCTTGTAAATGTTAAATCATGTGTGTTTAACATTATTTTGGAAGGGTTTTTGAATTTGGTAGTTATTTTCTTGATATTCTTGTGTTTTGTGGAAATAATTTTTTTTTCTATTTGATGTTCATCTTGATTTCCATTCATTGGTTCAATTTGTGTTGGGTGTATGTTTCATTGGGATAGTAAGTTGTTAAATTACGGGGAGACCCCTCACTACCACCCACATGAATATTTTTTTAGTTTTATTCTTGAGTGGGCTAGTTTTCACTAGTGGAGTAGAAATATAAAATAGAGGATATTGGTTTTCATCGATTTTATTTCCAGGTGGCTTTATTCATTTATAATTATATTTTATACCTCTATTCAATTGTTTTTTCATTAAACATAGGGGTTCTAGTTTTTCCTCATTTAGTTTTGTGGGACTAGAATGGTTAAATAGAGGGGGAGAAATTTGACACTAAAAATCGAGATTTCTTTTTAATAAATGAATTTCATGTTTGGTTATTTTTATTTAAAACCACATGTTAAGTTTCTAGTTTTCTTTTGGAATTGATAAATTTTGGATTGATGGAGGGTAGATCATGGTCGGTGTATGAATTGGGGAATCCATGACCCATTCTATGGAAAATATTGTTTTCTATAAACCGATTCAACGTAGGTCATGGGATAAGTACCAGAAACATGCACCATACCATTTTATCCATGTGGAGTAAATAGAGGTGATCACTCATTTGAAAACGATCTGGAAAATTATTCTTCCACAACGTGTGTCCAATAATGTTTTTCTAAAAATATATTATTTATTTTATAAAATTATTCTCCATTAAAGAGTAATCATTTTTCCAATCCCCTCTACATTATTAATCCACCTTTTGATTTGGTGGTCTCCCTCACACATATTACATCCATCCATCCTTTAGCATTCGAGGTTACATTTATTCATTATTTTTTGAGAAACAAATATAGTGAGCCTCTCTTATTCTCCTCCTCCTCTCTTTCATCTATATATTTGTTTTATTTTCATAACTTGTGGTCCATATGACCTATGGACAATCCTATATCGTTTCATGCATTATCAATGCTTGTTTCATTGTTCTTATTATTTAAGTGGATCAATTAAGTTTAATTCTGGCCAGATTAGATGAATAGATTGAGTTGACCATTTATTATCTATATTTTATCTTCCATTATTATTATTATTCTCATAATAATTATGGATTCAATGACTTGTGTATTTCTTGTATTTTTTCATTCTTACATGGATATCTTTGAGGGAGATTTGAGGGGCATTTGATGAAGGTGATAAATTTTGGAACCATCAGTAGGACCTACACACATATACATATACATGTACACATATAAATATTCCCACTATTCATACCATCCCACATTGTGTTGAGAAAATATATATAAAAATGGGATATATATATATATATATGTGAATATATATATATTGTTGTGTATATGACTTTAAAAAATATTTCTTGGTCATTATGCTCTTCTCATGACGTTTTTGGAGTTTTGTTTCTTTCATTCATCCTTGAAATAGGTATTTTATGCATCAAAATGTGGTCATTATATCCTCGGGGCATGACCAAATTAGGTATTAATATTTTTTCACAAACATCACTAAATAAAATTTCATAGTAACATTAATGTACATGGATTAACCGAATAATACGGTGGAACACATAAAATAACTTTTGAAAAAATTATAGGTCATTATAATTTTAGATTGACATTATTTAACTAATAAAATGATGAAAAGGGATTTAATAAATTAATATTGAAAATAATTATAGGGGAATGAGTTTATAGGGTGGTTAAATTTAGTAAATTAATTCTCCATTTATTATAAGAAAATTTACATTAAATTTTAATTTATACCCTAGAATCTCAATAAATATACCCTATAATCTCAGTTTACCAAGGGGTGATGAATTAAAATTGATAATGTGAATTAAGAGATGATTCTGAATATTACGAAATCAATTAAATGATGTAGTAAATAATGAAATATATCAATCATGTTGACGTTTTTTCATTATTGAAATTATATGTTCAAAAAATCTAGGATAAATAAAATAAATGGGCATACATAATATGCTACTATTTAATAAAATAAATGTACATGCATATTATGATACAATCGAATAAAATACTATTACAAGTTATGGAAATTATGCTTTTTTCTACACAACCCCTTTAAATAATTCTTCTCCTCCATGGTGGTCTAACCGATCATCATCAGGTGGCCACATATTAAAAACAATCCAATACCCATATGATATGGATTAGAAAAAATTAAAAATAAAGGAAAATAATAAAAACATAGATATAATAAATAAACATAATTTCATCCAACGTTTAATTAATAAATAGAAATTAAAATAAATATATAAATAAAAACATATCATTTATGAACTCCTTCTGAAAACCATAGAAATATATTCTCGATTGTTGTGTCCCCATGACTAAAATGGATCTGTACTGGCCAAACCCTTTGATTTATTTGCCCATTTAAATTCCCTCGGCTTCTAGGTGAAAAATACTTCAAAATCAGCATTTATGTTGTTGTTTGATGTTTTAAGCCTTTTAAAGTTTACACAATGTCTAATGTTAGGAAAAAACTCAAGGATGTTTTCATTACATCACAAATTATACTTTTTAGATTTCATTTAGTGTTTTTATATCTTATAATGATTCCGAAATATTAAATTCCAATTTTATTCCGCAAATTATTTTCTATGGTTTTTTACTTTTGTGCCTCTATAACATCATGTGGTCATCAGAAATCACGATAAAACACCATTAAATGGGTGCATTAATTTTTTGGATCATTATCCAATCATTATAAATAATAATTCAATTTCCATTTTAATCATTGAAGTAATTTTATTTTCCTCATTAGACAAGTTTTTCGACATATTGTACCTCATTTATGTACTACCAACGTAAAACATAAAACCTTAAAATGATGCATGAATATCTTATTCAATAAATAAATATTCAACTGAAACACATATAAAAACACATGAATATATTGGGATAAAATAATTCATATTTTTGTGTTTCTAAATGTTTACTTTATCAAACATTCCATTAGATGTATGACAGAGTGTAATTTATTTAGGTAGTTATATTGATGCTTTTTTGAGTTCTTATGGTTTGTTTTGGCGTGTCCATATTGGGGTTTGTTGAAATATGGTTCTTCAAAGTCTTTTCTTAGATATAATTTTATTATTTATTATATATGTATGTTTTTCATTTTATAAAAATATTTGTGTCCTTTAAAAGGGTTTTGGGTATTGGATGAGGTTTTTAACCTTTTGTCTCTATTAAAATGGTTGAAATATATAAATATAATTTTAATTACTTTAGAGTTCATTATTATGGTTTGATTCGTATATAATATACATTGTTCCATGTTGTGACGTTTCATGTTTTACATTTATTAGACCCATATAATTTTTTATGGTTGAAAAAACATAATCTAGTGAATGTGGGTATAATAGTATATTCATAGGGTTTATATATAGATATAAACATTAATATAAATGGTAATTTGATAAGAAATCCCATCATGATTAATCAAATTTTTAAACACTAAACTCTTATCTAGTTCCATTTTCCACTCATTCAACCAAATATATTTCCTTGAATATAAGTATTTTTTCCAAATAGAAATATGGTTTTCAAAAGTCATAAAATACGGTTCCCAAGAATATATATAATTCATGTCATGTTTTGTTCCACATGTGAGTGATTTGGTAACCACATGACATGACAGGACTCTTCAGAATATGTTGAGGAATGATTATGCTTTAACAGAGGTTTTTAATTTTTTTTAACGAATAGTGTTTTCCCTAATAATGGTTTTTCTATTTCAATAATTATGTATCATTTGATTCATTTCTATATTTTTATAACAGTTTTGCAACCACGTGATCATTATTCTAATTTTTCACTTGTGAAAAGTTATGACTATGAAGGAACCCATATTATTTACATAATTTGGAGAGGGTCTTGTCATAAAAAGTGTCAAAGAGTAGGAGATACCTTAACAATAGAATTATTGGGTAAATTTTAATTCCATATAAGTGATTATATCCTCACATTTTCATTTTAAATTTATCAGGGAATTCATCAATACATTATAGAGGGTTGATGGTTTATATCTACACATAATAGATGGATTTCATCTTTATAGGGTGATAATGTGGTTAGTTACATTAGTGATGCTAGATGGAGAATCCATATTGGTTACTGACTATGTATTTTATCATTAATCAATAATATGTGTTTGTACTAATTATATTTGTTGTCTTTATAAGATATGTTTAGGACATTTCCTTGATTACTTATATTTATATTCATATTATTTTTAGTTTTCAATTCACCAAACATATTACTAATATCAATTATTATATTTACTTTCTCTTTGGATATGTTTAATACACCCAATTTATAGAACAGAGTTCAGATTTTCCAATTTAGTATCATTACCTTATATTTTTTTCAATTTTTTTTGTTATCAAACATGGTCATGAAATGTAAACCTCATTATAATATATAATGATAAATGTTTTAATAAAAAAATTTGTTTTGGCCAAAAAATCATTTGTTTTATAAAATATGAAATCTTATTTTATAACTGTATTTTTGAACCACTATATATAGACAGTTTTATGAAAGTAAATGAATGGATTATATATTTTTTAAATAATTAGATTTTTATTCCAACATCGTATTTGTGACCGTCTACATCAGTCTAAATGAGTACATTTTCATGTTCATGTTATTCATTTTGAATTTCTCATGGTGTGAGCATAGTTTAATGGTAACAGTTGACACAAGATGTTATATAGAGATATAACTTTTTTTATTTATTTATATATATAATTTGTATTTTTTTCATTTCTTCATGTCAATTACTTATTTTTTTATGTTTTAAATTGTTCAAAATTGATTTATGATTTATTCACTACACTAGTTTTAATCATATGATAACTAGTAATTCCTCTATGTCCTTGTTGAGGATTGGATTGTGTGATTGGTTTGGGGTCATCCAAGTATATTTCATGACCTTCCTATCCTTCATTGAGAGGTGTCATCCATGTATGTGCTGAAAAAATATATTCATGAGATTATATTTTATAAAATAATATCATATGATGATATGTACATTTTCAACACAAATTCATATACATGATGAGAATATTACGGGTGGGAATATAATATTATAGACTTCATATTCATTATCTTATAATTATATCTAGCATGAAGGAATTCTTTGTGTATGACGGTTTATCATTATTATATTCTATTTTGACTTAATATAACATTACTTGAATAATTCATAGGATTTAATGATTAATGTTGTTTCCACATTCAAATATTTTAATGGTTTTATAATCTTATATAAAACATTAATGTTCAGGTTTATGATACATAAAAATTTTATTTTACTATTATATTTCTCTTAAATAACATTTATTACATTCATTATGTTAGGTTTTTATTACCTTACTGGTATTTATTAATCACCCCTTTCATATGTATGACCCTAGGTTATCTCATTCATTTTATAATGATAAATTAATAATAATAGAAATTTGAGAATTTTTTAAATATTCCCATTGTATCTTTGTTTAATGTTATCATGTTATGAATATTATTTCTCAAAGAAAATGAGACTCTATAATTCTATATTTTATTGTTTTTATCCTTATATAAAAGTTATTAATTATGGTGTTATAAATATATTTGTTTTAATAGTTAGTATTAGAAAACATTCTTGTTATTTTTGGTGCATAAGATTATTAAACCTATACAAAATCAATTTATATAAGACTAATCATTGAGAAACCCCCAAAAAATGGTGCATTGGGAAGTTCCTCTTAATTCAATTGGTTCAAGAAGAAATGTCTATTAAAAAGATTGTTTAACACTATTATGTGATATTATTTAGTAAATTCAAATTTTTATTATGAAAAATTATTAAAGGAAATCAAATTCTTATAAAAAAAATTTATTTTAAAAAATTTATTTTATTACTCTTATGGTAACTTAAATATTCAAATGTTTTTTAATGTATATAATTATTGAGTAATCCTTCCAATGTTAATTGTTTGTGTTTTCTGTGTTTAGTTATTTCAAAATTAAAAACCCCAACTATCCCATTTTATTTTAAAATGAATGAGAATATGAAGATCAAATTCAATAACCAATGTTATTTTCAAAATAAGGAAGAACAAATTTGATGCTTGAACATGAGAGATAAAGTTTAAAGAACATAATGACATTAAATTTTCAAGTAACTTGGTTTCTACAAATAAATTTGAATCATTGGTAAAAGGTGTATCCTTTTATGAAATATCAAGAATCAATTGTCATTTTTTAAACCAATTTCTCCACCATTATGATGATAAACTATGTTGAAATCAACATCCCTATAATTAAATTCTATAATAAAGAGATGTTCATGTTTATTATTTATCATGTGGAAGGATAATTTAATAAATTGTTTATGAAAATAAAAAATATGTTTCTTGGGTAGATATTGAATATATAGTCAAAGAAACACTTGAATATTAATTTCATATAATATTTACCTCACAATATCCAACATAAAATGGATTGTTATTCCACTAAACTAATGAAAATGTATATTGAACCTATAAATTTTTTTTGATGAAAACATAAAAATACTTTCACGATGAACCTATAAAACTGTAACTTACATTGAATGTAACGATAGTCAATTTTATGATGGGATAAAGATGATTCAATAAAAATTTTGGGATATTTAAAACATTTAAAATTATAAAATAATTGATTTATGTTCTATTTATTTTTTACATGTAGATCATAGAATATCGTCTCTCTAAAATTTATATATATTGAAAATCTATAATGTAATTTAAATATATTGTAACAATGAAAAAATATCATGGAGGACTGAAATTAAAATGTCTATATTCAAATATTTTTTGGATGTATAAACCATTAATTTACACGAATGGTAGAAATAATTTATTTTTGAGTAGGATGTAAGAGAACATAGCTAAATGATTATTGAAGGATAATGCCACCAATGTGACGGATGTTAAGAATTATATTGTCATCCCACATAATACATTACAATGTTTTAAATGAATAAATTATATATACTATGTGAATCATTGTATTATTAAAAAGGTTGATGATGATTATTTATTCAAACAACCATTAAGGAATACTGAGTAAAGGTGATATTATTCAATTAAAACTTCAATGTTGGATCCATTAAATAATGTAGTGAGAGGAATGTTTCTTATTAATTAAATAAAAAATAACATTATATTTTTATTATTCTATAGCTTATTTCAAATTACAAAATATTATTAAAATTAATCAAAAAATTGTAATTTCCTGGATATAGAGTTATCTTTGTAAAATTATAATGTGGTAACAATCACATCTCATGTATATAAATTATACCATATCCAAATTTTTATTTTGAAAGTCCTAGATATAGTTTTGATACTAAATTAACAATATTAATATCCAATTATGGGTATTCATTATTTTTCCTCATACACAACCAATATAAATTATATGGGAGAATTAAATAAAACCATTTTTAGATATCATCTAATGATTTTGTAAAAAGGTAATATAGAGATGGGAGATCCTTTTATACAGTTATCTCATACTGGGATAATATTTTATTATGAGAATGAATATGAATATAAAGTAATTAGGACCTAGGATAATATCATCATGGAAGAAATTCCCATTATAATGTAATATGATAATGTATTTTTTAGTGAATCTCATTGTCTTTCTCCAAGATGAGAGGTTCAATTACTAATAAGTCATAATCCTAAATAGTTTCCAATATCATAAAATCAATATAGAGTGAAAAATATTTATCATTAAGATATGTAGAATAAATAAAATGATAAAATAGAAAAAGTTTTTATTCACCAATGTGCGTCACTATTGTGTATGTATGTCCTTTTCATCAGGAATAGTTTTGGATAAACACTCCTCTATATTGATAACATATTAGAAAAGAAATATCATGATAATAAAACTAAAAACTATTTCAGATTGTTGAATTATAATAATATCTAAATTTAGCTAAGTTGTTATCTTATATATATCATAATTTTAGATATTAGTTTGTATTATTTAAGTAGGATACCCCTAAAATTCTATTAATAAAATGTATGAGGACAATGATCTCCTCATTATTCCATTGATACTCAATAATGCTCGATATATCATCAAGGAATGAACGAATAATGTCCCAAGGTATTGCCTTATAAACATTTTTATATTATACCCTATCATAATTGGGAAACAATAGGAGAATTTCAATATTGTAGTGAAGATATTGAGAAATGAAAATGTATATGTGATGTATCATAAATATGAGTTTTTTATACAACAATAAACATTAATTGATCTTGCTATAAGAAAAAGGAATCTTTAAATCCTTTTAAAATAATGTTTTTTAAAGGATTTTAAGACAAATATCTATTTGATTTTGTGTTATATAACTAATGGAGTTTACATTAATTAAAAATATATTCAAACATTATAATATTAGTATAAAATCATATTACTTATTATTCATTATTTAGGCTAAGCATTACTTAATCATGTCTTAATGAATCGTTTACAATTATAAGGTCATAAAATCTCCCTTATATAATTATAAACATGATATTATTTAAAGATATTTTAAAATATAGTTCGTTGTTTTTATATAATTTCATGATGGGGCACATAGAACATGATTATCAGTTTTGTCTACTATTACACCCTGAAATATAATATTATTAATATCTTATTCGATGGAGTATATAAAAGATAAAAATATGTGTATGAGGGAATATAACATACTCATGCATGAATATATCAGAAATATTTTAAATATATTCAAAACATATATAAATTGAAATCAATGAAACATTGATTTTACCATTAATTACACACTATAATGACATTCAACACTGTATACCATTACAAAGAAGACAAAATCTTACCAAAGTCTATGAATATCATTACCTATTGAAAATTATCATCTAGAGATTATTTTGTCAATTAAAAATTTGATTCAATAAATAATTAAAATATATTTTTTAAAAAACTATAAAATCAATTCATTGGTTACGAATTAATTATAAATAAATATATTAATATGTTGAATATAAATGGAATGTTTTATAATTAGATATTTTATGTGTTAATGTAATTTAATATTAATAAATTAATTTATTTAATTTTGGTGTATTATGTTAATGAAATTTATTTAATTTTTTTACATTCAAACAAAAAAATTGTCATAATATAAAAAAAATCCTATTATACCCGTAAAATGAGTATTTTCTTAAAGGTAGTATTTCCCCTTTTAATAGTACACCTATTATAAAAATAAATTTTCACCATTTCATATATTGTTTTCATAAATATAAATATCAATTTTTAATTATGAATGTTAAAAATAGTTTATTTTTTATTTTTTTATTTTACTATGAATTTTTATTGTTTTATTAAATGTTTAGAATTCTGAATTTTAATTGAAATTTTTCCATTATTATAAAATATTTATAAGGTTAAATTATATTTAAAATTTGATAAAAAGTAAAATTAGATCAATAATACATATATTTATCCATTTCTTAACATTATTATTATTTTTATATTCAATTTTGATATAAAATATTTGTAAACATTTGGACATTTTATCTTTAATAACATGATATCTCTCAACTTTTGTGAGCTTAATTTTATATTAATTGTTTCCACTTTTTTGGATTGGTTTTTTAAAATGTTTTCATTATTTATAATAATTTTTTTATAATTTATTAATAGTAAAAATAATCATTTAAAATTATCATTAAATGAAATACATTACAATAATTACAGAAAATAAGGGAAATCTAGTTTACTATGTGGGTAAATATATAACATAATGTTTATAGATTATCCAAAACATGTACAAATGAATTTTTTGTACGTATTGAGAAAATTAAAAAATTATTATTTAATTAAGTTCTTTTTTTGAATCCTTTTGTAAAGTATAAAAATGGATAAATGTAGCTAAATTAAAAATTCCAAATGTTTTCAATACCCTATATATAAAGTGCAACCTATATTCCTCCCCTCTTCACACAATAAAAAAACATTATTTAATCCATGAAATTAACAAATCATTTTAAAAATTTCAACACCTCCTTCTTGAATATTTTTATATGTAATAAGTACAACATAGAAAAGATTTAGTGAAAACCAATATAATCTTCCCAAAGAAGATATAATGTTCTTTTAAATATTTTTTTATTTCAATTAATTCCAAACCTCAATCTACTATTATTATAACATGATTACACTATAACATTTGTATGTTTCAGATGTTGATGTCTTTTTTTCCTATGATTACATCATAAATCATTACACACCTCTATCAAATTTGTCACGAAATCATAGTTTGTGTGTACGATGGACTACCACCTCCCAAACTGATGTCGTTCGTTATTATATTACAAAATTACATGGTACTGAATAATGTTGTATTTATAGTTTATGTACCATATCTATGATAATGTGGATATTATATACTTTTCTAATTATTATATCACATATACCATTATAGATTCCATTTTGTGGGAATGTTATTATGTCACTCATGTGTGTGGCTAACTACTACCTTACGAAATGATGTGATTCATTAATAAATTACATGGAATATATTACAGATATATTTAATAAAAATATGTCATATATAAGAAATTATTTTGATATGTAATTAATAATATATATCTATATATCATTTAATTATCATTATATTTATACAATAAACAATGGAATTAGTGTTCATGCATATGCACAGCTTACTATCTATATGAACTGTTTGTTTCCTTACCTTGCACCAGAATTATCAAATTACTCTAAATAAATATAATATATATATATATATATATTATATCATGGCTTAAAACATAGACCTGAGAAAATAAATATTGAATTTAATGAAACAAAGAAATGACAACTCAAAATATAAATGAAAAACAAAGCATTTATTACCAAAAATAATGAATATAAGGTAAATTATTAAAGAAAGGGTAATGATATGTTATAAACTAATAATATATGACATTATATATATTAATAAGTTTATGAAATAACATAATAAATTTAATAGAACAATTATAAATTATTTTAATGTGTGTTCAACTCAAAGTATGCGTAAGGTATTGGATTTCAACTAAATTTCATTTCATGAAGGCATATTGTTATGTTATGAACTTAATAATATTTATATAGTGTATAAGAAGACACTTTGAAAATGATTAAAAATAATAAATAAATAATAATGGTTTTTTATATTTCAGTTTTAATGATTTCATTTATGGGTATTTGAATTAAAATTTACCAATTGATAAAGGGTTTCATAACACCATTTCATTTCATTGGGTAATATTACATCTTATTTTTTGTTTAAATTATGAGATAAATTTTTTAATGTCTTTTGTCTATATATTTTTTTATAAAATTATTTTATATTTAAATAGAATTGTCAAATGTAATATATTCATTTTATTTATTCTCACTTCAATGTTATAATCTTTATAATGGTTTACTTCAAAGACTAATTTTATACATGATTGGTTACAAATCATTTACAATTATATATACTTATTTTATCAATGTTTAAAATACACTTTCATTTTCTGATGCTATTGTAATTCATGAACATTATAATATGATCTTACCATTTTCCACTTGTTAATAAATAAAATGAATAATTAATTATCTTAAAAAATAATTAATATTATTTCCCTCTTGATTTGAAACTGTTTTTTAATAAAAAATTCAAAAAATAACATTTTTTAAAATGGTTTAAAATTTTTCAAAATTATTTCATAATGTTTTTCCACCCATTTTTACCCATTAGAAAATATTTTCAATGATTTCTTATATTATTTTAAAAATTGGGCCTATAAGGCTTTTATCTAAAAAATAATTGGAAAATTTGTTTAAATATATACATCCTGACAAAAATTTCTAGACATCATGACCACTAAAATGATTTAAATATTTTGTTATTAGTTTCAAAAATTATTATTCAAATAAAATTATATAAAAAATTTACTCTGAAATTTTAATTTTAAAATATATTTTTAATGAAATGTATTTTAAAAAATGAGATTACAAAATTAATATGTAATTTTCCCCAAAACTTTTTTAACGATATTTTTATTTATTCAATTATAACAACACTTATTATTAAACCAATGTATATGTGTCCCATTTATAACATCACTATTAATACTATATGTGGATTAGAATTAATTTGATTGATAATATTATTGAAATTCAGTAAATTGAATCAATTTTGTATTAATAAACCTCACCATGATTTTTTACTCTATATTGATCATTAAACATTAAATTTCCCCCAAATACCTAAATTATCTTTCATGGATAAAATTATTGACTAAATTGTTAAAAAATTTACATATTTCTTTTTTAATTTTACATTAATTTTATGATATATTGAAATATTGATAAATATGTAAACATTATTCTATACTAATATTTAATAAGTATCATTTTTTGTGAATTAAATCGATTATTTGATATATAAGGAATTATTTTTTTTGATATGAACAATGTGGGGGTCTATTTAATATTCAACAATCAATGCATCAGAAGTCCTAATGGATGAAATTAGTAAGAAAAAAACTGATAACATTGGAATCTAATAAGTTTAAATTGTATTAGGAATGTTTAAAGGAATTATATTTTCTAAGCATTCACGTGAATGGTCTTAATAGTAAAGGTTTCATGTACCTATGAAAAATGATTTCACAAAATGAAGTATTATCATAATTCATTTTCTAATTTATTATTATAAATGATATATTCAATAGGAAAAATCCAATGGATGCATTTAATTATAATCTTATTGATTAAATGGATTGTGATCTTAGTTATTTGAATTTCAATATTGATTCTACCTTATCTTATCATGGAATTCAATTTATATAAATGGTATATGTTATTAGTGGGTTATCCTTCCAGATTATTTAAACAATTCATTTTTTTATTACATGGGAAATGTGTTAATTTATTTTCTTTTCAATATTATTTACAAGATTTATTATCAGGTTATTGATTACATTGAATGTGTGTTAAGTTTTTTACCTTTCCATATTTATTATTCTCATTGATTCAATATTTATCCCACTATACATAACTATTCCTAGTCATTTCATATCACCCTCATTTTGTTTCATTTACTTCTGATTACCTTAAGTGCTATAAGAATGATATTATCTTATGATATTAATAGAAAAATTTAATTCTCTAAAATTATTATTTTTATATTTGGATATTAAATTATAAAAACAGAACAGTTTTTTTATATTTTACTTGGATTACTAAACTGATCAGTCCTTTTAGAAATAAATTGTGTATCTATGGAAGTGTAGTGGTATATGGGAAAGTACATGGAATGTTTTTGAATTTACATGTTATAGTAAACATAATAAAATAAAAAATCATATATTCAATATTCCTACAATGTGGTTAGAATATAATTTATACTATATAATGTGATTTAAAAGGCACCATGTGCAGTGAAAATATTAAAAATTATATCTTGTCATTAAAACATGTGTAAAAATATATATATAATAAAAAACAAATCTATAACATTTATTTCTTTCTAGAAACAGCATATAATTGTGTGTTTTAATTTATTTCATGTCCAATTGTTTTTAGGAGTCATTTTGGTAATGAATTCGTTATTAAATATTTTATCTATTTTTCTATAGATAATGTATTTGTATTCTTGTTATATGTGTTCTATACATAACATTCATAATTAGTGGTACAATCTCAATATATATAATCATGTCAAGTGGTATGGAACAATATTTACACTAGTTGAATTAAACCATGAAACTATATATCCTGTATAATATGAAACACCATATATGCATAAATATTATGTGTGTACACATTATATGAAATGTATAACAGAAATCATTAATCATAAAGCATGTTAGGTGAAGTATATGATGTGTATATTTTAAAATAAAGAATGGGTTTAGGTAGATGTGAGGGGGTACATGTCATACTCCATTAATGACATATATTCTAATATTTTAGTTTAAAATAAAATTACTGTTTTATTTAATTTCATTCGACTAAAATTATATTGTATGGAAATTTGAAATAAAATATAGAAAATTAATAATAATAAATTAAACAATGTATGAATTAAAAATATAATATATTTATTTTAGATATTTTTATTCACAAATAATGAATTTATATTATAAATATATGGGGAAAAAAGTAGTAAATTCTTGTACAGATGACTACGATATTCATCAACAAATGTATTTATTTTGTTTTTTTAATATAATTCAGTATAGTATAAGATTCCTGATAAATGAATTTTAAAATTATTATTATAAACTATGTAACATTTCATCATCCATATTATTAATCAACCTACATGTAATCATCTCTCTTACATGATCTCATTCGGTGATTTGTCTTCACCTCTTTGTGAGTAATCAATTTTGAATTTACAGGGCCCATAAGGGGATATTAAATTTTATACGAATCTATACTTATTGAATATATATATATGACAACGTTGGAATATATAAATTCATAAAATACAAGATCAATGATTTATTTCATTGGGTAAAATGGTTTGGTTTAACCTTCTCATCATCCATTACTTCATTATAATGATTAAAAAAATAATTACATCATTTTCAAATTCAATGTTTTATATTTATTTCTTATATTAAATGTTTCTTTAATTATTAAATGTGATCACAAAATGTAAATTTAATAACATGTATGATATAATGAAATAATTAATAAAATATGATTAATCAATATTATTATTCAAAGGTAACTAATTATGTAAAATTCACATATTATTAGAAAATTGGTAAGTGGATAATATAAAAAATCTTTATACACTAAATAAAAAACAATCACGTAAACATTAGGTCATATATGATATAAAATTCTTGATTAAAAATTCAACTATAGATCAACATGTAATTCTTTCCCTTATCATAAAAAATTAATTAATTAAGGATATCTAAAGAATGTTTCGGAATAACAAAACATTAATTATATATAGGTCATTTTCCATTGATTTTTATATTATTGAATAGTGTAATTATTTAAGGAAATCTATTACTGAGATTTATAGATGGTGGAGTCTACTGAACAGATCCTGTAATTTCTAGTTTTGTATGTTGTCGATATTGAAAACCTAAATTTCATTGAGTATTTTGACATGTCCAATTTATATGTTATGAGAAGGGAAATATAGATCATTTCAACAACATTATCCATGATCTTGGATGTGAAAATTATTATTGGAATTAGAAATTGGGAACTATGTATGTACTTATGGATTAATAAAATAACTGTTATTTTCAAAGACACATATATAATAAATATAATGTACTAAAAAATATATTTATAAAGAAGTTAATATAATGTGAAAGCAAAAAAATATATTTTCATTCTGGAAAAGTTATCTTGTCCCAAAAGATAAAAATATCATAGATTTGTACATTTTTTTATAAATTTCTGAATAATAATAAAAATTATATTATATTATTAAGTCCCCTCATGTATTTCATCAATCTTAGTGAATGAGAGAATATGAAAAATATTTTAGAAGATCTGAACTGAGAATTATTCTAATGATAATTGCATCATTATATTATCATAGTTTGTAGTGTTGAGAGGAATCATAAGAATATGTTTAAATAAACCAATATATATTATATCCAATCCATTCTGAATATGAAGGAGAGGAATCTATTAAATATTATTTTAACAAAATCATACAATTGAAAATTGGAATTTTAGATCCCAAATAGTAATCATTCATTGGAAATTATGATGTATATTTATTAGTTATTGAATTTAGTCTTCTATATGTAAAATTAATTATCAATTAAAGTCTTATTATTACCCCTATCAAATGGATTCTCAAAATTAATATGGTAAAAAATGATAAATAGTATATAAATGCTACACTAGAATATTTTGTCTATACTTTTTTATGTAGATATGGTATAGTTTATTAACTGTTCTTTATACCCTATAGAGAACATAGTGAATGAAATGGTATTAAAACACTTTACAAATTCATTGTGATTCCCAATTTTAATTATGTTCAAAGTGGTAATAGAATTGGGGTATTTATTATAAACAATATTCTATATTGTTTTTGAATTTTCTATATTTGTCAGTAGACGTTGAACAAAAAAATTGAGGTTTGTTTTTGTGTTAAATTATTATGTATGTTTTACCCATAATTTATAGTAATCAATATATTTCACATAATTGTTTTTAAATACAATGTATATGTGCTATTTTAATATTTAAATATAGGATCATTTAATTTTTATAAAGATTATAATAAGTATAATTTAATCTGTATGTAGCTAATAAAGACTTATTACTAATTCAATAATGTAAAAAAAATTTACATTTCAAAAATTATGTTTTTCATTGGTTTAGTATTGTACTTTTTCGTTTTATAGTTCATTGAACAATCACTAAATTGTGGTTCAAAAATCAATTCACTTTCATTATTTAAAGCCATTGGGAACCGATTTAGTAAAGGTTTTCAAAAACTAGTAGATTCATTTAGCAAGGGTTTAAACCACCACTAAATCATTTCATGATAGTGTATTATTATTTATTACCATGCACCTGAAAATGTAAATGCACATGCACATGCACATGTACATGATCGTGCACATTCATACAACCATTTTTGTGTGAGATTTAATACTCTTACATCCCTTGTTATTCTACAAAGGCATTACCACTCTAGCAGGCTCTTCATTTCTGGATTACGTAGAATTTAATAAAAATATATATATATATATATCAATATATAAGACAGAAAATATGTAACAAATAGACACAACAGAATTATTTAATATTTGATAACTAATGATAAATTATTAATTACAAAAAATTAATAAATATAATATAAATTAATAATAAATTAATAAATATATATATGAATATAAATGGTAAATAATATTTGTAATTTAATAGTTGGTATTTATTAAATATTAATTATGAAATAGTAGATCATAAATATTTAATATTAAATATTAAATAATAATCATTATATAATATATAATAAATAATAAATAATAAATAATAAATAAATAATTAACAAATAAATAATATATAAATAATTAAATAATAATCAAAATAAATAAATAATACATAATTAATACATAATTAATAAATAGAAAAATAAATAATAGTAAATAATTATTAAAATATATATTACTGATAACTAATATATAATAATAAAATAATTAATAATTAATTTTACAACAAAAATTTAATAACAAATTAAAAAAATTATAATTCATATGTAATATTTAATATATAACATATAATGAATAATAAATAATAACTAATAACTAATAAAAATAAATAATAAATAATAAATTAATATAAATGTCTATAAATATATATACATATAGGTATATATATACAAATATGTATACATTCATATATATTACATAAATATATATAAACACAATCAGATATATATTTCTATTAATATATATATATATATATAACCACATGTAAATTTAAATATCTCTATATATATTTACATGTAAATGACAAAAAAATAAATAACCATAAATATGTATAAATATAAAAAAAATATTAATAAATTAAAATACACAAACACACAAACCCACACACACACACACACAGATATATATATATATATATATATATATGATTATAGAATCTGCAATATTGGGAAAACCCCAACTATTACAACAATATCAATTTAATAGAAATGTAATTCAAGGGAACAATTTATAAAATACATAAAAATATGAATACACTCTAATAAAAAGATGAAATCTCATCGAATGTTTAAGATATATATATATATATATTTATTTAAATATAATATATATTAATATTTATTAACATATGTTTGAATATAAATATAAATATATATCTTTTTATCAATATAGATAAAAATGTATATATAAACATTATATATATATATATATATTTATATTATTTTACTATAAATTCATTTTATAATATATTTAATGATAATTATATATTTATATAAAAATACATTTATATATGATTTATACATACAATATTATTGATAAAGAAGTAGATATATACAACCTCACACACACAAACACATAATTATACACACGTACACCATTATATTACTCAAATACCCACATAGATATTTATATATATATATATATATCTATTTAAATATATAAATATATTAATATAATAGTATTTTTAAAAACACAAAAATGTTTATATATAAATTTTTTTTATAAATGTATATTTACATTTTAATTACAATTTATTAGGTATGTATAATTGTAATTTCTAAAAATTAGATAAAATCATTAATAAATATTAATTTCCAAATGTTTTATACCTTTTAAAATAAAAATTAATATCATTATGTATTTATAAAATTTATTTTTATTAGAAAATATAAGATAATATGCATATATTTTGTTTTAAATAAAACACAATTATAAAAAATAATAAAAATTAAAAACAGTAATATCTATATTAATGTAATCCCTTGGAATATTTTAAACCCCAATAAAAGGAAGAAAATATGCCCCCTTTAAATGAGGCTGACATTCCATAGAATTTTAAATAATTGTGATACCCCAATTAAAAACATAGTTTTTCAGGTCCTCTAGGGCTTTGACCTCAAAAACTGTGACCATGATCAACCAGTTCACTTGTGTGTCGATATCTTTGTAGGTATCAATTTGATATGTGGTAGATCCCAAATAAATAATTGTATTAAATTTTATGGTAGTTAGAATTTTATAATTGATTAACAAATATTCATAAATTTATACAAAATTTATTCATTTAATGATTATATAATTATTATCTAGTTTGGTTTTAGTTATGTTCATATAGTTTGATTTAAATAATTGTGGAGCTAAAACTGACTGAGGCATCAAATGTTATGGTCATATGATTTAGATATTGAATTTTCAATTTTTTGAATACTTATATTTTAATAACAATTATTAGGATTTATTAATTAAGACAATATAATTAAAAACAATTAAAATAATAAAAATAAATGATATTAAATTAAAAATAATTAATAATATATAACAACTAAGTATATAATATTTTTTTTAGCGGTGGTATTTAAAAATTGGCAATATTTACTGGCAATTTCTAGAAAACTGAATCTAAAAATAAATTTAAATTTTTAAATAAACAAATCAATAAATATTATTGAAACCACATTTAACATTAATTTTCAAAACCAAAACTAAATACCTTCCACACAATTTTTTATGAATCCATTATTTAATTGGGATTTAAATATCAACCACTAAAACCCACCACAGAAATCTATTTTTCCTATAGGGAGTTTATTGATTCAGGAAACCATTACTTTCTATCTAGTCTTGGAAAATAATCTTTAAAAATTCCTTGTTACAAAAAATTATTAAATAATTGGAATAAATGTTTTTATCGAATTTCAAATATAACTAATAGCTTTGTTGTAATTAAATCTCATTCATCCATAATTTGGAATTACTGATGAATATAAAAATAATTATTTTACACTTTTGTTGAAATATAATTGTGTTAACTTGAAAAATAAAATTATATTTCATATGCATATAAATATTATTAATGACACTCTAAAGATCTAATAAGTCTATTTATCCTTATTTACGTCTAGGGATTAAGATAAATAAACCATTATTAATAATGGATGGACACCAAAGCTACTATAATTAGTATTTAAGGACCACGTGATATTCTTTGTTACTAATATTATTAACCTTATATAATACATGTGATTAATTATAAAATTCTATGAATGATTAGTGGATAACATAACACACATGATAAAATAAACATGTTCTCTTGGTTTTTCAGATCATAGTATATATTTACCATGTATGCATCGATCATTTAAATTTAAAATGAACATACTAAATAATACACATTTCCTTTAACACATAAATGACAAATTGTTAGTATGAGGGTATTCTATTAGAATAATTATATTTTCTAAATATATTTTAAAATTTATATACATACATGTTTCGGAAGGAAAATCATAATCTTTTACCATATTCTATTTATATTTGACTAATTATCTAATATAATTCGTTGAATAATTGAAGTAATTTTTTCAAATTATTTAATTTATTTGATGTGAAGTATATGTTGAAATTTATATATTTCATCAATTTTACCTCAATGGAATCAATAATTTAATATTAGGTAATCATTATATTTTAAATATAGATATTAATATCCAAATGATAATAACTTAGTATTCACCAACTACTATTTTATTACTAGATTGGGAAACATATTTTTTGTGATTGTTGGTATCCATTAATTCTATGAGGAATGGTCCATAAATGTGCAGTAATAAACCACAATAAAACTACAACACCATTTGATTAGTGGGAAGTGTTTTTTCATAGAAAATACTTATATTATAATGTTAAAAAATTAATATATATTTAAAAAATTGAGTGATAAATTATTGGAAAATAATAATGATCCCAATTTAGATTTTGTAAACTCTATGAATCCATTATTCGAAAATACATATTAGTTAATAAATTAAATCCATGTAGAAAAATATACTGAATTATTTTGGACATTCACCAATATTTTTTTAAAGTCATTTGTCTATATTTAATAGATACTACACACGGTTTATAAAATATGGTACCTATGAGATTACATATCCTATTATAGGTTAAAATAAATGTTATTAAACTGTCTATGAGAAAACCTATCACCAATCATCACATAGTAAAGGATTCTACTTATCAAAGTGACATACCATGGTGATTTTATTAGTAAACAAGGATTCGTTGAAAACATTCATGGATGAAAATATATTGAAGATGTTAATTATGTATGATAATACAATTTTTTACACCAAAATAGACTGATAATGTATTCTTGAAACAAAAAATCAATTTATATATATAATTAAATATAATGATTGTTTTTTTCTGAATGTGTTTCTTATGTCTACAATAAGTTATTTGGCTCACTTTTTTTATCACAGAGGCATACAGATATACTGTTTAAATAATAATATTATTTTTTTAGTAAAGTAAAAATACAGAAACTTTCCCATGAATAACATTACCTATGGACCAATTGTTAATGAGATAAGTCCCAAATCCTTATATCATAAGGGTTACTAAATCATATCATAGTACATAGATTGAAAAGGTTTTGAATAAATACCTTATGGATAATTTCATGACAAAATCATTTATTAGATCAAATGGTATGAAAAATATCCATGATGTATGAAAACATAGAAGAATGCTCGTATAATGAGTAGAATACATAAATATATTTTCAACCTGGAATCAATCACACATTCCATGACTAGTAATATTATGTGATATGTCATATAAATAAATAAAAGAGGGGGAATATGAAGCATAAACAATAAAACAATATACTAAAGTAGTAGAAGCTAGTGAAATTTACTTTTGAAAGTAAAAAATGATTATGGACCAGGCATTGTTAATAAATAAAATGAGTGTTTCAAAAGTATATACAATAATACCCTTTATTTATGTAATCACAATATAGTTCCATGTAAATGATGGATATATAAAAAACATATTTCATCTAGTTGATTATTTTTATATATAATTTATAAATTTTGTACCCTTTGATATAATAGATTATATAGTTATGTAATAAATAGTATCACTGCATTTGTTTTTAAAAATGTAATTTTTTATATAGGAAGGTAATTAAATAGTGATATCAACACATGTGTTATTTTCCAACAAGGGTATTGTCAATTGATGAAAAAAAATCAAGTTGAATGTTTTTGGACTATATTTCTAAACTATAGTATGTAATAACATATTTATTATGTCAATGCTAACTAGTTAGTATACAGTTATATCCCATGTGAGTGGTAATCTAATCAAGCAGGTTCCCTCGAACCAAATAACATTCTATAGATAATTACCATAATACTAAAAAAAATTAATTTAATAAACAATTTATTATAAATTTCTTATTAATGTAGAAAAAATCTACTTTTATAAATTTTCATTATTATTTTTACAGAAAATGTATATAACAGATACCATCAATAATGAGAGACTTAAATATCTATTAATATATTCATAATATTGATTCTTATGGTCCAGTTAAATTGGGTCTTACTTGTCGTAGATGATTTGTGACAATCATATACAAGATAAATGAATATGGGTGATAGTTTTCTTCTAGATGTTCCACGCATAATGATATATAAGAGAAGGAGTTATAAAGATATACCTAGTAGTTAGAATTACTCAAGTTATGTGTCAATGGAAATTATTAGATATGAAAGTGAAAATTTAGCATGAAAAATATTATTATTATTATAATATATGATGAATTTTATACATTTATGTATTGAAAATAACCTATAAAAATATGCATGAGTCAATATAGGATAATTTGGTTCTTTCACAAGTGAAATTATATTAATGATCAAGTCGTAACATTATTTTTCTTTCTATATTAATAGAATTCGATATATAATTCTCTTTCACTAGAATTGAATTATCAAATCAAATCCATGATTTTAGATGTTAAACTACACATTACATACAGTTTGGAAAATAATGTTATGTAATTTATATACTATGAATATAAAAATTGAAAGTGATATGATGATATTTTAAGAAAATGTATTATATTATATAATGAGTGTTCGTATAAGGTTAATTCCATAGTGAAAATAAATTTTTTGTCTATGGTATGTGTGATGTGTTCCTAGAGGATAATATATGATTTTAGGCCACCAACTTTTTACAAATAAATTGCCCAAGTGTGTAATACACTATTTATATAAAGATTCTAAGTAATGTTCTACTTTAAATTAATTGTATTAGTAAATATTATTCACAACATGTTGTTCAATTATTATATAAGTATATATATGTATATATATATATATATTCAATCAATATCTATTTGAGTTATAATAATTTTATGTTCAATATGAAATAAATATTAACCTCAAGGTTAAAATTATATGTCTTTTATTTATCTATTTATTATTATCCATAATAATGTATATATATTTTAATAATTTCTTAAACTTTTTATTTTTAAAAAACAATAAAATAAATATTAATCGTCCAATTACTAAATATATAATATATTTTATTATAAAATGAAATTTATTTTCAAAATTTATTTTTTATTAAATGTTGAATAAAGGCAATGGTGGATTGACATGTTGTTATATGAGACAAAAATTTATTTATATAATATGCTATATCTAAATAATCATAATATATCACACATCATGATAATTTCATACGTTAAATTTGTTACTATATAACACTAATTAAATAAATTATGCATTATAATTTCCTTGGGAATTTGAATTGTTTACACACTTATACAATAAAGTAAATTCTCTTTGTACCAAAAGATTATATCAAAATTTCTATTTATAATGATAGGTAATCTTCCTCCTCCTTGTAATGTTATTGAGGAAAAGATAATATTTCTTATATTCATCACCTATGAATTGTGAACGATGTTTTGTTCATATATGGTAAAACATTGAATACCAATTTCATTATTTTGAGATCCAGTTTACTACATTTAATTCCTTCATTGGAATTATACTATTTATTTATGTTCTCAACCATTGTTTGATGTGAAGGTAAAAATAATTTATCAATAAAGAGTGAGTATTTATGGTGATAAAATTATATAATTTAATTTATTGATTAATATATGATAAATGATCCTCTATTTGATATAATTTTTATTGAATTAATATAGTTATAAATGTTTCATTAATGATTACAAATTTAAAAAAATACATGGTCCTAATCACTTATATTATGCACATGAAAGTTCATAAAATTATCGAGTGAGTGATTATTAACCAAAATGTGTATTGTGTATTATTAAAATATTATTTATGATTTTTTACTTGATTTTGTTGAAATTCAAATTAATTAGTATATACTCATTAGAATTATCATAAAATTAATTAATTATGAAAAAAAACTGGATTAATGTGCAATATCACATATATATTTTGAAACAAAATTAGCATGATTTTAATAATAATTGATGAAGAGAAATAAATAGGATGTATATTAGTTTATAAAATAATTTTTTATCCCTCCCCCCAAAAAATATAATGTAATTCCCATTTTTCAACATAAACATGGACCAATTTAATTTTTCATACTTTTATAATAGTGTTTTATTCATGTGAAATCACATAAAGTGGGATGGAGTGAATTTGGAAACATTTTTTTTAAAATGATACATTTTTAATCAAATTCTAGCATTCTTTATAATCATGATCCTTTATTTGTTTCTTTTTTTTCCTTAAAAAATAATCTCTATACAAAATTTTTCATGGCATAATTTATTTCTAGAGTTTATCCCTATAGCGAGTGCCTACTCTATGGTTCAATTAGTTCACACCTAGTGTACCTATTATTCATATATAAAAGAAACTGTATAGAATGAATAGGACAAAACAAAACTCAAATTACATAACATATTGACATCCATCTATATCCCATATGTTTTTATACATATAACAATATCATTATCATGAAATATACCTCTTTCCCCCCCACATCTCATCCCCAATGATAAGAATATAACCTATAACAGATTTCATAACTTGTTCAATCTATAAACTCACCTAAATATGTATTTTATCTCAATATATTTGAGTTTATTTATTTTTATGAAATTTTTTGATCTATTTCCTTATAACCTGGTCATACCAATGTTCTCATACCCTTCTCACATTCACATAACGAAATAATGATATTATTCGGTAAAAAATTAATCAAATTCTCACATTCATCTCAATATTTATTATTCAATTGTAGCATTAAATCCAAATAATCCATATATGATTCAAATACATTGATCTATCTTAGTTCATCTCATTTCACATAGGTACATAATCAGTTTTGTTTTAATGTAGTTGAGTTCAACATCATCAATACAAAATTATTTTATTCTACTAAGTTTTATATTTAGTTTATATCATCTTTTTTTTATTAAAATGGAGTTTTGAAACTATATCCTTTATAAAAAAATATTCTCTAACATATATTCCATATTTATTTAAATAATTAGTTTTAATATTTCTATATTTAATTCTGGATTCTCCTCAAATTTACAATGAACATACAAAATAACACAAATTAAATTTAACACATAAATTCCTAAATGTTAGTATGAGGGTTTTCAATTAGAAGAATTATATTTTCTAAATATATTTTAAAATTTATATAAATACATGTTTCTGAAGGAATATCATAATCATTTACCATATTCCATTTATATTTTACTAATTGTGTAATAAAATTCTTTGAATAAATGAAGTAATTTATTCAAATGATTTAAATTATTTTATGTGAACTATATATTGAAATTTATATATTTCATCAATTTTACCTCAAAGGAATCAATAATTTATTCTCAGGTAAACAGTATATTTTAAATATATATATTACTATCCAAATTATAATAACATAGTATTAACCAATAACTATATTATTACTATATTTGGACACATATTTTTTGTTATTGTTCGTAAATACATTAATTCTATGAGGAAAAAGCCCATAAATGAGAATTAATCAACCACAATAAAACTATAACACCCTACGGTTAGTGGGAAGTGTTTTTTCATAGAAAATTTCTATATTAGAATGTTAAAAAAATATATATATATATTTAAAAAAATGAGTGATAAATTATTGGAAAATAATAATGATTCCAATGTAGATTTTGTAAACTCAAAGAATCAATTATTTGAAAATCCATATTAGTTAATAAATTAATTCAATGTAGAAAGATCTACTGCATCATTTTGGACATTAATCAATATTTTTTTAAATTCATTTTTCTATATTTAATAGAAACTACACATGGTTTATAAAATATGGTACCTATGACGATAAATATCCTATTATAGGTTAAAATCAATGTTATTAAATTTTCTATGAGAAAACCTATCACCAATCATAACATAGTAATGGATTCTACTTATGAAAGTGACATACCATGGTGATTTTATTAGTAAACAAGGTTTAGTTGAAAACATTCGTGGATGAAAATATATTGATGATGTTAATTATGTATGATCATACAATTTTTTACACCAAAATAGTCTGATAAAGTATTATTTAAAAAAATCCATTTATATATATAATTAAATATAATGATTGTTATTTTCTGAATGTGAATCTTATGTCTATAATAGGTTAGTTGGATTACTTTTTTTATCATATAGGGATACAAATATAATGTTTAAATAACAATATTAATTATTTAAAAATGTAAAAATATAGAAACGTTCCCATGAATAACATTACCTATGGACAAATTTTTATTGAAATATGTCCCAAATCCTTATATCCTAAGGGTTTCTAGATCATATCACATTACATAGATTGAAATGGTTGTGAATAAATTCATTATGGATAATTTCAGGAAAAATCATTTATTAGATCAAATGGTATGAAAAATATCCCTAATGTGTGAAAACATTGTAGCATGTTCGTATAATGAGTAGAATACATAAATATATTTTCAACTTGGAATAAATCACACATTCCCAATTCAGTACTATTATGTGATATATCATATGAATAAATAAAAGAGGTGGAATATGAAGCATAAACTAGAAAACAATATACCAAAGTAGTAGAAGCTATCAAAATGATCTTATGAAAGTAAAAATTGATTATGGACCAAGCTATGTTAAAAATTAAAATGATTGTTTCAAAAGAATATACAATAATACCCTTTATTTATATAATCACAATATAATTTCATGTAAATGATGGATATATAAAAAACATATTACATATAGTTGATTATATTTATATATAATTTATAAATTTTGTACCCTTTGATATAATAGATTATGTAGTCATGTAATAAACAGTATCACTGCATTTGTTTTAAAAAAATGTAATTTTTTATATAGGAAGGTAACTAAATAGTTATATCACCACATGTGTTATTTTCCAACAAGGGTATAGTCAATAGATGAAACAAATCAATTTGAATGTTTTTGGACTATATTTTTAAACTATGGTATGTAATAAAATATTTATTATGTTAATGGTAACTGGTTTTTATACAGTTATATCCTATGTGAGTGGGAATATAATCTTGCAAGTTCCCTTAAACAAAAGAAAATTCTACAGAGAATTACCATAACACTAAAAATATGTAATTTAATAAACAATTTATTTTAAATTTCTTATTAATGTAGAAAAAAATTTACTTTTATAAATTTTCATTAGTATTTTCACATAAAATGTATATAACAGTTACCATAAATAATGAGAGACTTAAATATCTATTAATATATTCATAATATTAATTCTTATGGTCCATTTAAATTGGGTCTTACCTGTCGTAGATGATTTATAATAATCATATACAAGATAGAACAATATGGGTGACAGTTTTCTTCTAGATGTTCCACACATAATGATATATAAGATAAGGAGTTATTAAGATATACCCAGTAATTATAATTACTCATGTTATGTGTCAATGGAAATTATTAGATATGAAAGTGAAAATTTATCGTTAAAAATATCATAATTATTATAGTATATGATGAATTTTATACATTTATGTATTGAAAATAACCTATTAAAATATGCAATAGTCAATGTTGGAAAATTTGGTTCTTTCATAAGTGAAATGATATTAATGATCAATTTGTAACATTATTTTTCCTTATATATTCATAGTATTAGATATACAAATCTCTTTTACTAGAATTGAATTATCTAATCAAATCCATGATTTTAGATTTTAAACTCCACGTTACATACAGTTTTTAAAATAATGTTGTGTAATTTATATATTATGATTATAAAAAATGAAAATAATATGATGATATTTTAAGAAAATGTACTATATTAAATAATGAGTGTTCGTATAAGGTTAATTCCATAGTTAA
Source organism: Viscum album (assembly GCA_963277665.1). Taxonomy (NCBI): domain Eukaryota; kingdom Viridiplantae; phylum Streptophyta; class Magnoliopsida; order Santalales; family Viscaceae; genus Viscum; species Viscum album. The sequence goes on along the minus strand of CAUJRU010000153.1, from coordinate 122,531 downwards.
AATAAAATTTTTGTCTATGGTATACGTGATGGGTTCCTAGATGATAATATATGAATTTAGGCCACTATCTTTGTACAAATAAATTTTCCAAGTGTGTAATACACTATTTATATAAATATTCTCAGTAATGTTCTACTATAAATTAATTTTATTAGTAAATATTATTCCCAGCATATTGTTCAATTATTATATATGTATTCATATATATATATATTCAATCAATATCTATTTGAGTTATAATAATTTTATGATCAATATGAAATAAATATTAACCTCAAGATAAAAATTATATGTAATTTATTTATCTATTTATTATTATCCATAATAATGTAAATAAATTTTAATAATTTCTTAAACTTTTTATTTTTAAAAAACATTCAAATTAATATTAATCATCCAATTATTAAATATATAATTTATTTTATTATAAAATGAAATTTATTTTAAATAGTTATTTTTTGTTAAATGTTGAATAAAGGCAATGGTGGATTGACATGTTGTTATATGAGACAAAAATTTATTTATATAATAAGTTATATCTAAATAATCATAATATATCACAAATCATGATAATTTCATTTGTGGAATTTGTTACTATATAACACTAATTAAATAAACTATTCATTATAATTTCCTTGGGGATTTGAATTGTTTACACACTCATACAATAAAGTAAATTCTATTTGTTCCAATAGATCATATCAAAATTTCTATTTTTAATGACAGGTCATCTTCCTCCTCCATGTAATGTTATTGAGAAAAGATAATTTTTCTAATAATCATCAGCTATGAATTGTGCACATTGTTTTGTTCATCTATGGTAAAACATTGAATACCAATGACGTTATTTTGAGATCCATTTTACTACATTTAATTCCTTTATTGGAATTATACTATTTATTTATGTTCTCAACCATTGTGTGATTTGAAGGTCAATATAATTTGTCAATAAAGGGTGAATATTTATGGTGATAAAATTATATAATTTAATTTATTGTATAATATAGGATAAATACTCCTCTATTTGATTTAATTTTTATTGAATTAATATATTTATAAATGTTTCATTAAATATTACAAATGTAAAAAAAATTCATGGTCCTAATGACTTTATTTATGCACTTGAGAGTTCATAAAATTATCGATTGAGTGATTGTTAACCAAAATGTGTATTGTGAATTCTTAAAATATTTTTTATGATTTTTACTTGATTTTATTAACATTCAACTTAATTAGTATATAATCATTGTATTTATCATAAAATTAATTAATTATGAAAAAATTGGATTAATGTGCAATATCAAATAATTATTTTGAAACGAAATTAGCAAGATTTTAATAATAATTGTTGAAGATAAATAAATAGGATGCATAATAGTTTATAAAATACTTTTTTAGCCCCCCCCCCCCCCCAAACAAATATAATGTAATTCCCATTTTTTGAACATAAACTTTATCGAATTTAATTTTTCATACTTTTATAATAGTGTTCTATTCATGTGAAATCACACAGAGGGGGATGGAGTGAATTAGGAAACATTTATTTTAAATGATAAATTTTTAATCAAATTCTAGGATTCATTATAATCATGATCCTTTATTTTTTTCTTTTTTTTCTTTAAAAAAATAATCTCTATACAAAATATTTCATGGCATAATTTATTTTTAGAGTTCATCCCCATAGCGAGCGCCTACTCTATAGTTCAATCAGTTCACACCTAAACTACCTATTGTTCCTATATAAATGAAACTGTATAGAATGAATAGGATAAAACAAAACTCAAATTACATAACATATTTACATCCATATATATCTCATATGTTTTTATACATATACCAATATCATTATCATGAAATATGCCTCTTTCCCCCCCACATCTCATCCCAAATGATAAGAATATAACCTATAACAGATTTCATTACTTTTTCAATCTATAAACTCACCTAAATATGTATTTTATCTCAATATATTTGAGTTTATTTATTTTTATGTAATTTTTGGCTCTATTTCCTTATAACCTGGTCATACCAATGTTCTCATACCCTTCTCACATTCTCATATTGAAATAATGATATTATTGGGTAAAAAATTAATCAAATTCTGACATTCATCTCAATATTTATTATTCAATTGTAGCATTAAATCCAAATAATTCATATACGATTTAAATACATTGATCTATCTTAGTTCATCTCATTTCCCATAGGTACATAGTCAGTTTTGTTTATATGTAGTTGAGTTCATCATCATCAATACAAGAATTGTTTATTCTACTGAGTTTTATATTTAGTTCATATCAAATTGTTTTTATTAAAATGGAGTTTTGAAACAATATCCTTTATAAAAAAAATTCCTCTCTAACATCTATTACATATTTATTTAAATAATCAGTTATAATATTTCTATATTTAATTATGGATTCTCCTCAATTATCAGACATATGAAAATAAATTTCTTTAAAATTATCGATATTTATAGTTGTAGTAATTCTAAAAATAAACTCAATATTATTTTTGAATATATATTATTTAAATTACAAAAAAAAAATTTAAATAAATCGTATTTTTATATATACAAAACCTATTTTCTGAATCCCTCAAAATACATTATCAATATGTCTATGACTACATGATTTTACTAATGTTGAAATGTTCCTTTTAACATGGATGACAGCATGAGATTTTAATTACATTTACCAGAATTATTATAAATAATTTTATAATTAAAAATTTATAAATTATTAAAAGAATTTTCTAATGTAAATCCCTACACATTATTTTTTTTTGAAAATACATACAAACATTAATTTATTTCTCTCAAACTGACACGTCTTAAAAACACAGTCCAATTATAAAATATTTTGGTATATATTCTTTAGTAATTTTTGTTTTCTATGATGTTTTATTATTTTTTTCACATACTTTATACAATTATAATAAGATTTTGTATAAATTATTTAAAACATATATAATGACTTATAATATCAATGTTATAAAAAAATTTCCTTATTTAAGTCCAATACATCTTAAATTACTTATGAATCATGATAAATTATGTTTTTTTCATTACTAAAGTAATATAATAAAACTAAAATCTAAATTATTTTACATTAATTTAATGTGAATCAATATAACCATTACAAGGTTTTCTGAAACATCAATTATAACATATTTGTTATATTCATTTCGTCAATTAATTTATTAATATTCACACTAGATTCCATGTTCAAGCATCACATGGAAACAATTGTTGGCACTGTATCAATCATATGCATAAATATTTACATAAACATCAACTCAAATAATCACCATAATTAATAGGAGAAGGCCAAATAGGGATGAATGTGATCATAAAGGAGAAGAATTACAATCTATCATTATTTATAATGACAACTTCACAAACCTCACAGAATATATTCCAATAAAAATATTGAAATTTCTCCATATAATATATACTTCACATATTAAAAAATAATACAATATATTCATTACCATCACAATATCCCATTTTTATCTATTTTATTACTTACAAGAATTTATGTAAATATTTTTAACTTTTTCATCTCACACTTATGGTATGTAAATTAAAATAAAAACTAATTAAAAATATTCTAACATTCAATCACCATTAATGAATTCAAAAATAGACTTCTTCTTCTTCTACAGTTTTTCTAAATTTATGCCTCCAAAAAAATTATATATGGATTCCACCACACTCATTATAGACAATATTTTTTTATGTTATCTTTATGTCAACATTTGAAATCCCAATTTCTAAAATAAGTGTGATTACATAAAAACATCAACGAAAACTATTAAATGGTTCCTTCAATTTATATAATATAATATTCTATTTCTTTTGGATCGTGGGTGTATATAAATCCTAATAAAAAAATAACTCATCATCATCTAATGAATCAGACAAGTTGAAGTGAAAAAAATCATACACCGATATTCTGTTATCTTATTCTTCTCCCAAAAAACCCTCTAAAAATATTGTTAAAACAATTCATCCAATCCTAGAAAATGTTATTAATATATGTAATACTTATTTTTATTTATATTATTTATAGATTAAGAATTTTTATATAATGAAATACCCTTTGTAACATTCTATTCATCATTATCCCCGTTAATAGATGCACATAACCATTCATCATGATAATAAATGTTTCCCCATGATATGTAGGGAATTAAATGTATAACTTTTCTAACATGTTAATCCATATCCTCATTCAATTAATAATTTAATAACATATATTATAGTGATCACCTAAAATATTAATGGATGAAGGGGTGGTATTCCAAATTAATTTTAGATGAAACTTATCATGGATGTTTCTCACTTAAACAATCCTATTATCAATGATTATTATCCACTAGAAATAATAATTATGGTTTATTTTCTAAATTTACAATAATTTTTGTTCCCCTACTTGTGTGTGAATTGTTTCATATATTGATAAAATAATGCTAATTTTTCTTTTAATGTAAGTTTCTTATTTTTTTGACTATGAACATGATCTGTGTAATATGGTAGAAAATCTTTATAGTTATGTATAGGTATATTTCATTTCTAACCAGAAATCTATAAATGAATTGAAATAAATGTATAACCACATATTTTCTTGTGAAATTTATTGGGCTACATAATTAATCTTGAAAATTTTGAACATATAATTTGGATAAGAATGGATTTTTCATTCATTGAATGATTTCCCCACATGAAATTTCCTTTCACAATCTCAATCATCTTTTCTTAGTACCAAATTTTTATAAATTAAATTTCATTTTAAATTGAATAAATTCGTTCTTATGTAATGAATATATAGATAAAACATTAACACCTTTTGATATATTTTTTTTGTTATGTCATGTATAACATTCCATTAGAATTATAACATTTAAAAATATTGTTTTTTGTAGTTATAACTATGATTTTAATATATTAATGGTAATGATAAAATCATAAATTATATGGATAGAAGGAGTTATGGCCATGAACTGTATGATTGTACACTAGGAAGACCTTTTTTTAGATAATCTAAATGTGGAGTAATCATGGAGAATTATACCTAACAATTAAAAATAAAATATCTAAAAATAATACCAAATTGAAACCACTTATGGAGAAATTTTAAACTTATCAAGATCATGTTAGAAACCATATCTGTTGAACCACCCCATGAATGTTTCAACATCACACACCAAAACCGTTTGGCATATGTTGGTGTAATAAGGGGTTATATATCTATAAAAAATATGAATTATTATTTTGTTTTCATAATAAAATAATACATATATTTATCTTTTTATAGCATTAAATTATCAATAGTAATATAATGAATTTGATAATGAAATAATTTTCACACAAAAAAACATCAAATTTGTGTTAGATATTATATAGTTTTTAATTAGACACTCATTGGAAAATAACAGGTTTTAAAAATAATTATTTTGTAATAAATATTCATATTATATAATTCATTGGATAAATATATTATTAAATAATTTAATAAATTCGAAATTAATATTTACAATGGTTAAAAAAGTTTAAATATTATAAAAACTACTATTTTCCAATAAATTTGGATATTTATTCTTATGTAAAAAATATATTATATAGAAATTTTTTTTGCTAATGGACATATTTTATTCTAAATTTATATGTAAAAATTATTCTATATATAATTTTTTAAAATGTTCTAGGATAGTAAACGTTTTGGGTAAAAATTCAATACAGTATAAATATATGTACTATATTATGAAAAAATAATAGAAAAAATGTGTTATAATAAATTAATTATTTATTATTCCAATAATATATATATTTATTTCATCAAATATAACAGGTTTTTGAATTATTTCGATAATTTTATAAATACTAAACTAATCTTCTAACTTCATAATCAAATTTAAACATTTGGAAATCAATTCTTTTTAAACATAACTCAAATCCACATCACCATAGTTATTATTTTAATTATTTCATTTCATAGAAATATATTTTTTTTAAAACCATACCTGTATTTTAGAATCCATATAAATAAAAAATATTACGGTTTGTGGTTTTGATTATTTTTTCATATAACTTTTAAAACAAATTTTATGAATAAAATTAATTCACCATATTTTCCACAAAAATACCCACACATTATTCCACTACCCTTTACTAAACCCTGTTTCCCCAAAACATTAACATCTACTACACTATATAAATCCCACACATGGTGTTCCCTTTATATATCGAAGAACCTCTCTATGTTTTTATAAGTTCCTCTAAAGGTAATGGACTGTATCAACTTATTTTTTTTCATGTAATTTATTTTTAATAATCCCTTTTTTATTTCTAGTTTATCATTTTAAAATTTTTACAAATAAATTTTCTTCAATAATTATTATCATGTAATGATATACAACCTTTAAATCTAATTTAGACCTTCCATAAATATGTATGTACACCCGTTACTTTGTAATAATTATAATGTGACTTTTTTCCTATCTAAATTTTAGTGTAGTAAATACCTATATCCTTTTACACTAATGTGTATTAACATATATCTACATTATAATATCCCTAACCAAGTTTAATTTTTGTATTATGTAATTATTTCTATTTATTTTTTCCCTTGGCTCTTTTATTTTTTCCTATTGTTTTCCCCCAAAATTACGATATTTTAGAGGTCTGGAGGAAAGAACACGGTTGTAATAGTGTATGGGGAAACCATGAGCTACCATATTATAAACAAGGAAATATATAAATTATATCTATCTATGACTAAAAAACATTTTCAGGACTATGTTATTTACTATGTGTCTCATGTGGCCGAAGAAATGGTTGACAACATAATTTGTGCACGGTCTTGAAGATTTTAAGGCTAAACCTTGTGTCCTCACAAGTTTATAAAATTTTAAAATTATTTAACATAAAATTAAAACTAAAAATGGGTCTATATTCATCCCCCACCCACTCAAACATTCATGTTATCCTCTATGTAGGGATCCCTCATGAATTCCCCACCCCCACTAAATCCCCCACTGTTCGTGGTCAATTGTTTCTAGGATTTTTTAGTGATCACATCTTGTGAGCCTCTTTTATTTTATAAAAACATATTTTCCATTTCTAATTTATGTCTCTACTCCTACCATGAATTATATATAACATATGGTGAACCTTAACTTCCTTTGGGGTTGGTTTTCTTCATAATTCATAGTATTTTCGGGTTTCGATAAAGGTAGGTTCTAGCCTTGGTGGTTTATGTTTGTGAGTTTTACATCAGTTCCATGTAGTTTTTTCTATTCATATTCTTTTGTATAATTTTAATTATGGGTTTTTTTAATTTATATATTATTTTATATTTCATGCAAACCATAAACCCCTCTGAGGTAATTTTTTCAATCATTGGTGAAGGAGATGGAATTTTCCACTTGAATGTGACCTACACACACACACATAAATATATATATATATAGGTGTGTGTATATATATATATACATTCATTGAAGTTATTATAAAATGAATATGTAATCATTTAAATCATAATATATATATATATATATATATATGTATAAAATTGTTTTCCGTGAATCTTGTTCTTTAGTTTCACCTCATATACTTCTTGGATTTGAAATCTATTCATTCATCCTAGATGTAGATATTTCGGTCCATTTTCATTCTAAAATTTGGCTATTGATGCTCGAGAATTAATAAATTATTTTTATTATTTTTATTGATGAATTTTATATGTTAATTGTTTAATTATTTTCTTCACTATGATTTTTAAATTACAAAAAATTGGTCTTCCAAAGGGTTTTCAATGTTATATTTATTTGTATCAATTTTATTTGTATGGTATATTTTTAGTAAAATTACATGTTTCCTTGAAAATGATTTTGAGTGCATTATTATTATGTTGGGAGTTTTTTGGGTTTTGGTATGTGGAATACATATGATGATATGGTTTATATTGGTTTTGGTGACTTTTTATGACATATATCATATTAGAGAACCTATATTCCTTTTTTTGATGTTCTATTAATTACCATGATTGGAATAATAATCTTATAAAGGTTTTTTATAAATATATGAAAATTATCATATCCCTATGTGAATTTGAATGAAATAGAAAAAAGATTTTTAATTGTGTTAATTCTATAATATTTACCATCATCACAACCATTGTTTTTAAACATATACTCACCATCTAATTTAGTTCCCCAAATTTACATCCAATTGTTTTACGTAAAAAATATAATTTTTTCCAATTTATTTTTTATTTTATAATTATTTAATATATGGATATCATGTAAATTTCTAAAAAAAGGACTTTATGGAACATTATAAGTTTCATTTGTAACAACATGTCCTAAAAGGCCTATTTTATGTCTTTCAAAATACACTATTTTTAGCATTTGTTTTTAAAATTGTTTAGAATGGATGATGTTTTAATTGGGAATGGTTTTGGTTTCTAAAAAGTTTTAGCGCATTTTTTACATTGATTTTTTTTTTGAAATGGTTTCAAACTACGATGACGTGTAGGTTTTGTTACTAGTTTTGAAAAAAAAATTATGATTGGATCCCCTTTCAAATACATATTTTGGAGTGCTCCACTCCATAAATGGTGTTGGAGAGTGGGAGATACCTACATAGTTGAATATATGGTTCATGTTTAATGGAAAACTTTTTATGATCTACCCAATTTTATTTTATACTTTTATCAAGGTATTCCTAGAATTCGTCGTGATTTTTTTGGTGAAGGTTACTCTCATATACTAATTATAATCATTAGATCCCCATATACATGCCATGTTTTTTTCACTTGTGAGGCATGGTATAGTATCGATTTGGAAATTGACTATATATTTCATCATTAGATAGTCCGATTGGTCTGAATTGAGTTTATACCTGGAATATTCTAGATTTATTAATGAAAATACATTGATTAAATAACAATCTATCTGCATATTTTTTTGGTATTTTAGATTCTTATTATCCATTCAAATTTAGGATTACAATTTTATTTTTTTCTTTATCTATGAAGTTTTTTATATACACATACTATTTCCAAAAAGTAAAAATTTTCCTTTTTCCCATGGATTAAAATTTATTGGATTTATATAATGTATTTTTATTTCATATTTGTCTTCAAAATATAATGTGTTTTTAAAATGTAAATCATTGACTTATTTTCAAATAGGTATTTATTAAAAGAATGGTTGGTTTCATAAAAATGAAAACCTATTTAAACATTGGATTTTTTTTTAAAAAAAAATTGTTTCATCAATTAATATTATGGATTTTGTGTTTATTATATACTAATCTAGTTTCCAATAACACCATACATATTCCACTTTATACTAGTAGACCCATATTGTTTTTCAGGTTTGATATATTCTTTTAACTCACTCATGGAATGAGCATGGTTTCGTGGATAATGCCCACATTTGAGCTGACAAGGTTGTTTTCCTTGATTTATTTCATTATAATTCCAGTGTATATTTTATATCTTTGTTTCATGTCCCTTTTATGTTTTTCTTTTGGTGATAGCATTCCCAATTGAGTTATGAGCGATGCGTGGCAATGGTTTCTACCTATAAGGGATTCAAAATGCCTATTGGACCTAGTTGATGATAAACTCAGTTGAATATTCAAGTTACACCAATTTAGGTTCATAAAAACATGGAATGAGAGTAGAAATGTATTATTTGGTATTCCATTTGGACAAGATATAAGACCATTGAGACTTAGGAGGTCGGTCAAGGATCAGTTCCTAATCACAACCGCTTGTGAGATGAACTAAGTTACAATGGGAAGTAAATAATTGAGTCATTCATTATGATTACACATTCACAATATTGGTGATAGTTTGTTTTGATGATCATATGAATATTGGGTAATTATATAGGACTATATTTTTTTACATGGATATTTCACATGCCCTAGAAATTCATTTACAACCCGACTTCACTTATCAAATTGGTTAATTGATTTGTCAATGATTATTGCATTGTCTGCTAAACAATATGGATTCGCAATGTGTTTCTAATAGTTTCCAATGGAATATTTTGGGTTTAAGTGATGTTTTGGTGAGATAATGGTTTTGGTGATTGGATTTTGAAAAGAAAATTATTTCATTGAATGATTTTTGATATGTAACAAGTAGTTTTATAAATGAAATCATTTATAGAAATTGATTCGTTTCAAATTTTATTCTTTTATTTTAGATTATTTATATCCAAATAATGTTTTTGGATTTTTATTTTGGTATAAAAATATATAATCTATAATGGTTTATTTTATAATATATGGAATATGTGAAATTAAATGTTGAAATATTTTTTTAATCAATATTGGTATTTAAACCGTAATTTTATTTGAAATGGATTTAGGGGTTGAAATGATTTTTCATTTGGAAATTAAATATATTTATTTTTATAAAAAAAATTATTCAATTTTGAGATATATTTGGTATTATTATTGTGGTAATTTTATTTTATTTTCTTCCATGATTTAATTTCGGATCGATAATTCATTGGTATTTTGTGATTATGCTATTTTGAGTACGCCTCCCATAAAGGTATAATGGTTTATGAGTGTATATTATTTTATTTGGATTCTCTAAGGATACTAGTGGAGTGGTGCAGTTGTTGTATTCTCAATATTGTTTTGTATTCTTTTAAAATAATGTTTCTCTTGAGGTTTTAGAGTGCATTAAAGATTTAGAAAAGGTTTTTTTGTTCTCTAGGAACTCTAGAAGATATGAGGGTGTGAGATTTAATATTTATAATTGAGGGTTGAGGTTTTGACAAATGAAATTTTAAATTTCTTTCTATATTTCATGATTGGATTCCATGAGATATATTTGAGTACATTTTTGATGGCTAAATATGATTGTATTTGGATTTTATAAAACATTGAGTTGAATCCTTGGTGAGGGATTAGTTGTTCCTGACTATGGAGTGGAATATTCATTAAGAAATCGTTATCCTATCCATATAATTCAGAGTGAATTTATTCATGCATTTTTTATGTTTTATGTGTGAGGGTCGTACATGCAAATTTATTTTCTGACCTCAGAACCATCAAAATTAAAACCATATATGTTCATCTTTGTTGGGGTTTATTATCTTCTGGACCATTTAATTTTTTTGGTACTTTTGGTGGCCTCATCTTACTGAAATCACTATGGTTTTTCCTTGTGAATCTTAAATCATGTGTGGATAACATTAGTTTTGGAAGGGTTTTTGAATTTGGTAGTTTTTTTCATGATATGCTTGTTTTTTTTGGAAATAAATAAATTTTTCTATTTGTTCTTCATCTTGAATTGCATTAATTGGTTCAATTTGTGTTGGGTGTATCTTTCATTGCGATAGTAAGTTGTTAAATTTTTTGGAGTCCCCACATTCCCACCCACATTAATATTTTATCATTTTTATTCTTGAGTTGTTTAGTTTTCACTTATGGTGTTGAAATTTAAAATAGATGATTTTTGTTTTCTTTGTTTTTATTTCAAGGTGGCTTTATTTATTTATTATTATTTTTTATCTTTTGATTCAATTTTTTTGTCAATAAAGATAGGAGTTTCTAGTTTTTTCTCATTTAGTTTTGTGGGTCTAGAATTTTTAAATAGAGGGGGATAAATTTGACACTAAAATACGAGTTTTCTTTTTAATAAATATATTTCATGTTTGGTTCTTTTTATCTAGGACCACATGTTATGTTTATGGTTTTCTTTAGGAATTGATAAATTTTAAATGGATGGAGGGTAGATCATGGTTGGTTCATGAATGGGGAAATACATGCCCCATATAATGGAAACTAGTGTTTCTCATAGACCGATTCAATACAGGTCGGGGGATAAGTTCCAAGAATATCCACCATACCATTTTACACATGTGGAGTAAACAGAGGTGATCACACATTTTAAAATGAACTGGAAAATTCGCCTGCCACAACGTGTGGCCAATAATGGTTTCTAAAAATATATTATTTATTTTATAAAATTATTCCCTTTTAGAGAGTAATCATTTTCACCACCCCCTATACATTCTCAATCCACCTGTTGATTTTGGGGTCTCTATCACACATGTTACATCCTTTCTTCATTTAGCATTCAAGGTTACATTTATTCATAATTTTCGGAGAAAAAAACCTGTTTAACCTCTCTTATTCTCTTCCTCCTCCTTTTCCTCTATTTATTATTTTTTCCATACCTTATGGTCCATGTGACCTATGTACAATCCTATATCATTTCATGCATTATAAATGGTGGTTTCATGGTTTTTGTTATTCATGATGACTGATTAATTTCATTTCTGTTCACATTAGATGAATACATTGAGTTAAACATTTATTATCTATATTTTATCTACTATTATTATTAGTATTCACATAATAATTATGGATTCAATGACTTTTGTATTTTATGTATTTTTTAATTCTTTCATGGAAATATTTGAGGGAGATTTGGGGGACATTTGATGATGGGGATAAATTTTGGACCCATCACTAGGACCTACACACATATAAATATACATATACGCATATATATATTCCTATTATTCATAGAATCCCACATTGCGTTGAGAATATATAACTTGAAAATGGGATATATATATGTATATATATATATATTGTTGCGTTTTTTAGTTTATGGAATATTTCTTGGTCATTATGATTTATTCATGACGTTTTTGGAGTTTTGTTCCTTTCATTCATCCTTGAAATAGATATTTTATCCATCAAAATGTTGTCATTATATCCTCGGGGCATGACCAAATTAGATATTAATATTTTTCACAATCAATAATAAAAAAAAAATATCACAGTAACATTAATGAACATGGATTAACCAACCAATAGGTTGGAACACATAATAAGACTTTTGACAAAATTATAGGTCGTTATAATTTTATATTGAAATTATTTAACTAATAAAATGACAAAAATGTTATTTAATAAACTAAAATTGAAAATAATTATAGGTGAATACGCTTATAGGGTGGATTAATTAAGTTAATTAATTCTACATTTCTTATAAGAATAATTACATTAAATTTCAATTTATACCCAAGAATATCAATAAATATACCCCAGATTCTCAATTTACCAAGGGATGATGATTTAAAATTGATAATGTGAATTAAGAGAAGATTATGAGTATTAAGAAATCAATTCATTTCAATACTAATTAATTTAATATATCAATCATGTCGATGTTTTTTCATTATTGAAATAATATGTTCAATGAATCCATGATAAATAAAATAAATATTCATGCACAATATGATACTATTTAATAAAATAAATGTACATGTACAATATGATAAAATTGAATAAAATTATATTATGAGTGATTGAAATTATGGAATTTTTCTACACAACCCCTTTAAATAATTCTTCTCCCCCTAGGGTGGTCAAACCAATCATCATTAGTTGGTCATATGTTATAAATAATCCAATACCCAGATGAGATAGATTACAAAAAAATTAACAAAAAATTTATTAAATAAAAGATAAATATAGGAAGTAAACAGAATTTCATCCAACTTTTCATTAATAAATAGAAATTAAAATAAATATATAAATAAAAACATATCATTGATGAACTCCTTATGAAAACCATAGAAAAATATTCTCGGTGGTTGTGTCCTCATGATTGGAATGGATCTCTACTGGATAGAACCTTTGATATAAAATCCCATTTAAATTCCACCAGCTACTAGGTGAAAAATAAATCAAAATAACCATTTTGTTTATTGATTGATGTTTTACACATTTTAAAGTTTACAAAATGTGTAATGAAATGAAAAACTCTATGATTTTTTCATTACATCATAAATTATACATTTTAAATTTCATTTAGTGATTTCATGTCTTATAATGCTTCCACAATATTCATTATAAATTTTCATCCACAAATGTTTTCTATTGTATTTTACTTTTTATCACCTATAACATAATGTGGTCATTGAAAATCATGGTAAAACATCATTAAATGGGTGTATTGATTATTTGGATTCACTATTTTATTATTATAAATAAAAATTCAATTTTCATTTATATCGTTGAAGTAATTATATTTTCCTCAATTGACATGTTTTACCACATATTTTGCCTCATTTTTGTAATACCAACAAAAAACATAAAACCTTAATATGAAGCATGAATATCTTATTCAATAAATAAATATTCAACTTAAACACATATAAATACTCATGGATATATTTGGATAAAATAATTCATATTTTAGTGTTTCTAAATGTTTCCTTTATTAAACATTCCATTATATGTATGACAGAGTGTAATTTATTTGGGTAGTCTTATTAAATTTTTTTTTGAGTTCTTATGGTTTGTTCTGGCTTCTCCATGTTGGCGGTTTGTTGAAATATGGGTTTTTAAAGACTTTTATTAGATATAATTTTTTTTATTAATTTTATATGTATGTTTTTGATTTTATAAAAATCCATGTGTCCTTTATATGGGTTTTGTGTATTGGAAGAGTTATTTATCCTTTTTTCTCTAGTAAAATGGTCAAAATATATAGATATAATTTTAATTAGTTTAGATTTCTTCATTATGGTTTGATTTGTATATAATATCTATTGTTCAATATTGTGACATTTCATGTTCTATATTTATTAGACCCGTAGAAACGTTTTTGGTTGAATAAATATATTCTGGTGAACATGGGTATATCAGTATGTTTATAGGGTTCATATATAGATTTAAACATTAATAAAAATGTTAATTTGATAAGAATTCCCATAACAGTTAATCAAACTTTTAAACACTAAACTCTTATCTACTTCCATTTTCCACTCATTCAGCCAAATATATTTTCATGAATATCAATATTTGTTCCAAATATAATTATGTTTTACAAAAGGCATAAAATTTGGTTCCAAATAATATATATAATTCCTGTCATATTTTGTTCCACATATGTGTGATTTGGAAACCACATGACATGAGTGGAATCTTTATAATATTTTGAGTAATGATTATTCTTTAATAGAGGTATTTAAATTTTTTTGATCGAATGTTGTTTTCCTTGATAATGGTTTTTCTATTTCAATAAATGTGTATCATTTATGCATTGATATATTTTTAAAATGGTTTTTCTACCACGTGATCTGTATTCTTGATTTTCACTTGTGAAATGTTATGACTATGAATGAACCCCTATTATTTACCTCATTTTGGAGGGTCTTTGCATAGATAGTGTCAAAGAACAAGAGAGGCGTTAACTATGGAATCATTGGGTTAATTTTAATTCCATAAAAGTGATTACATCTTCACATCTGCATTTTAATTTTATTAAGGAATTCTTAGTTACCTTATAAGGGGTTGATGGTTTATATCTACCCCTGATTAGAAGGATTGTATCTCGATGGGGTGACAAAGTGGTTAGTTACATTAGTGAGTCTAGATAGAGAATCCATGTTGGTTATTGACTATGTATTTTATCAATAATCAATCATATGGGTTTGTACTAATTATGTTTGTGGTCTCTATAAGATATGTTTAGGACATTCCCTTGATTTCTTATATTTATATTCCTATTTTTTTAGTTTTCAATTCACTAAACATATTCCTAAAATCAATTATTATAATTACATTCTATTTCGAGTTGTTTAGTACACTAAATTTATAGAACAGAGTTCAGATTTTCCAATTTAATTTCATTACCTTAGATGTTTTTCATTTTTTTTATTATAAAACATGGTCATGAAATATGAAACTCATTATAATATAAAAAGTCAATTTTTTCATAAAAAATTTTTTTTGGACAAAAAATAATTTGTATTATTAAATATGAAAACTTATTTTCTAACTGTATTTTTGGACAACTTTATATAGACAGTTTTATGAATGTAAATGAATGGATTATATATTTGTTACATAATTAGATTATTTGTTCCAACAGCATACCTATGACCCTCTACATTAGTCTATATCAGTACATTATCATGTTCATTTTATTCATTTTGTTTTTTCTCATAGTGTGATCATAGTTTTCTTGTAGGAGTTGACTCCTGATGTTATATTGTGATATAGCTTGTTTTATGTATTTCTATTTATAATTCATATTTTTTTCACATTTTTCATGTCAATTATCTATTTTTTATGTTTTAAATCTTTCCCAATTGAGTAATGATTGATTCACAACACTAGTTTTCATCCTATGATAACTAGAAATTCCTCTATTAGCTTGTTGCGGATTGGACTGGGAGATTGGTTTGGGGTTAGCCAAGGATATTTCATGACCTAACTATCCTTCATTGAGGGGTTTCGTCCATGTATATAACGAAAAAATATATTCATGAGATTTTATTTGATAAAATCATTTCTTATCATGATAAATACATGTACAACACAAATTCATATACATGATATGAATATTACTGGTGGGAATATAATATTATAGACATCGTATTCATTATCATATAAATTTTTCTAATAAGAAGGAATTTTTTTTGCATGATTGTTTATCCTTATTATATTATGTTTTGAATTAATATTACATAACAAGAATAATTCTAATAGTGTCATGTTTAATGTTGTTTCCACATTCAAATATTTTAATGGTGTTATAATCTTATATCATACAATAATGTTAATTTTAGTGATATATACACATTTTATGTTACTATTATATTTATCTTGAATAACGTTAATTACATTCATTATGTTATGTTTTAATTATTACCTTACTGTTATTTATTAATCACCCCTTTCAAGTGTATGTACCTTTGATATCTCATGTATTTTATAATGATAAATTAGAATTAAAGACAAGTTGATAATTTTTTAAATATTCTCATTGTATCATTTTTTAATGTTATCATGTTATGAATTTAATTTCTCAATGAAAATACGACCCTATAATTCTTCATTGTATTCTTTTTATCCTTATATATAAAATTATTAATTAAGGTGTTCTTAATATATGGGTGTTAATAGTTATTATTAGAAATATTTAATGTTATTTTTTAGGCAGAAGATTATAAAACCTAACCAAAATCTATATATATATATATGAATAATCATAGAGAACCCCCCACAAAATGGTGCATTGGGAAGTGCCTCTTATTTCACATGGTTCAGGAAGAAAGTTCCATTGAAAAATATTTTTTAACACTCTTATGGTATATTATATAATATATTCAAATGGTTATTATGAACAATTATTAAGGGAAATAAAATTCATATAAAGAAATTTATTTTGAAATATTTCTTTGATTACATATATAGTAACTTAAATATTGAAATTTTATATAATGTATATCATTATTGATCAATCCCTTCAATGTTAATTGTTTCTGTTTTATGTGTTTAGTTATTTTAAATTTTAATTCACCAATTATCCCATTGTCTTTTAAAATGGATGGGAATATGAAGAACCAATTCAATAACAAATGTGATTTTCAATTTAATGGAACAAAAAATTAGATTCCTAACCCTAAGAGATTAGGTTTAAACAACATCATGACATTAAATTTCAAGTAACTCTGGTTCTGCAAATACATATGAAACATTGGTAAAAGGTGTATCCTCCTAAGAATGATCAAATTTCAATTGTGACCTTTTTGGAACCAATGTCTCCAGCTATAAGATGATCAAATCTGTTGAAATCAACTTCTCTATAATTCAATTCTATAAGAAAGAGATGTTCATGTTTTATATTTATCATGTGGAAGGATAATTTTAATAAATATGTATGTAAATAAAAAATATTATTCTTGGTGTATATATTAAATATATAGTCAAAGAAACTCCCAAATATTATTTTCATATATTATTTACCTCACAGTCTCCAACATAAAATGTATAGTTATTCCTCTAGACTGATTTAAATTTATAATGAACCTATTGCAATTTTTCATGAAAACATAAAAATACATTCACTATTAACCTTTAAAATTTTAATCTATGTTGAATGTAAATATAGTCTATTTTATGATTGGATAAATCTGATTCGATGAAATTTTTGGGATATTTAAAAAAATTAAATTTATAAAAAAATAGATTGATGTTCTATTGAATTTTACATAGAGTTCATATAATCTTATCTCTCTAAAAGTTATAGATATTGAAAACAAGTAATTTAATTTAATTCTATTGTCACAATAAAAAAGGTCTTGCGGGAATGAAATTAAAATATAGATATTCAAAAATGGTTTGGATGTATAATCTATTAATTTACTTGAATGGTAAAAAAACTATTTTTGTGTAGGATGGAAGAGAACATAGCTAAATGATTATTGATGGATAATCTCACCAATGTGATGGATGTTAGGAATTATATAGTCATCCCACATAATACATTAAAATGTTTTAAATGAAATAAATTATATACACTATGTGAATCAATCTCTTATTTCTAAGGATGAGGATTATAATTTATTCAAACAACCATTAAAGAATAGTGAGTAAAGGTGATCTTATTCAATTACAACTACTATGTTGGATACTTACAATGATGTGGTGACAGGAATGTTTCTTATTAATTCAATAATAAATAACATACTATTTTTATTCTTATATAACATATTTAAAATTAAAAAAGACTATTAAAATTAATCAAAGAAATTATAATTTCATGGATATAGAGTTATCTTTGTAAAATTATAATTGGGTAAAAATCACATCACATGTATATAAATTATACCATATTGAAAAAAAATTGAACGTCCTAGAAATAGTTGTGATAAAAAATTAATAATATTAATATCCAATTATGGGTATTGATTATTTTTCCACATACACAACCAATATAAATTTATGAGAGAATTAAAGAACACATATTTCTGATAGCATCAAATGATTTGGTAAAAAGGTAATGTAGATAATGTAGATCCTTTTATAGCATCATCTCATGCTAGGATAATATTTTATTTTGAGAATTAATATAAAAATAAAGTAATTAGGACCTAGAAAAATATCATCGTTTATGACATTACCATTATACTTTAATATGATAATGTAATTTTCAGTGAATTTATTTTTCTTTCACTAGCTGAGAAGTTCAGTTACTAATCAATCATAAACCTAAATATTTTCCAATATCAAATAATCAATAAATGATCCATACTTTTTAACATAAAGATATGTAGAATAAATAACAAGAGAAAATAGGAAAAGGTTTTATTCACCCATTTGCGTCATTATTGTTTCTATAGGTCCTTTTCATTAGGAATAGGGTTGGATAAACACTCCTCTATATTGATAACTTTTTAGAAAAACAATATCATGATAATAAAACAAACCACTATTTCATATTGTTGAATTATTTGAACATCTAAATTGAGCCAAGTTCTTATATTAGATATATCAACATTCTAGATATTATTATGTATTTTTTAATTAGGATACCCCTATAATTCCTTTAATACAATTTAATAGGACAATGATGTCATCATTATTCTATTTATAGTCAATAATTCGTCATATATCATCAAGGAAATAGTGAATAAAGTCTTTAGGGATTACCATATAATCATTTTTTTTAATATAGTCTGTCATAATTCAGAAACAATAGGAGAATTTCAATTTTGAGCTGAAGATCTTGCAAATTGAAAATGCATATATGATGTATCATAAATATGAGTTTTTTTTAAAACAAGAAACATTAATTGATCAAGTTATGAGAAAAAAGGTATCCTTAAATCCTATTAAAATAATGTTTTTAATGGATGTCAAGAATAATATCTAATGGATTTTGTGTTCTATAACCAATGGAGTTTACATTAATTAAAAATATATTCAAACATTATAATAATAGTATGAAATCATATTACTTATTTTTCATTGTTTGGGCTGAACATTACAAAATCATGTCTTAAAGAATCATTCACAATTTCAGGGCCATAAAATTTCCCCTATATAATTATCAGCATGATATTATATGATGATATTCTAAAATATAGTTCATTGTTTTCATAAAATTTCATAATGGGGCACATAGAACATGATCGTCAGTTTTGAGTACTATTACACCCTAAAATATAAAATTATTAATATCATATTTGATAGAATTTAAAAAAGATACAAAAAACTGTATAAGGGAGTATAGAATACTCATACTTGAAAATTTATTCAATATTTTAAATATATTTTAAAAAAATATAAATTTAAATGCATGATACATTGAATTTACCTTTCATTACACACTATAATGGCATTCAACATTGTCTTCCATTAAAAAGAAGACAAATTATTACCAAAGACTATGAATATAATTATCTAATTGAAAATTATCTCTTAGAAATTATAATATCAATTCAAAATTGGATTCAATAACTTCTGAAAATATATGTTTTAAAAAAATATAAAATTAATTCATTGCTTAAAAATTAATTAGAAATGAATATAATAATAAATTGAATATAAATGGAATTTTTTATAATTAGATATTTTATATGCTAGTGTAATTTAATATTAAAAAATTAATCTATTTAATGTTGGTTGATTATGTTAATGGAATTTATTTAATTTTTTTTACATTCAAACAAAAAACATTTAGTCATAATATAAAAAAAATCATATTATATCGGTAAAATGAATATTTTTATAATGGTAGTATTACCCCTTTTAATAGTAAATATATTATAAAAATAAATTTTCACCATTATATAATTTTTTTCTTAAATATAAACATTATTTTTTAATTTGGAATATCAAATATATTTTATTGTTTACTTTTTTTATATTTCATAAAAGTTTCGATGTTTGATTAAAAGTGAATAATTCTAAATTTTCATTTAAATTTTCATTTTGTCTAAAATATTTATAAGGTTAAATTATATTTCAAATTTGATAAAATTTAATATTAGACTAATAATACAAATATTTATCCATTTTCAACATTATTATAAATTTTATGATTATTTTTGATGTAAAATATTTGTAAACTTTTGGACATTTTAACTTTAATAACATGCAATCTCTCAACATCTGTGAGAATAATTTTATATTAATTGTTTCATTTTTTTTGATTTTTTTTAAATGTTTTCATTATTTATAATAATTATAATTTATAAATTATTAATGGTAAAAATAATCATTTACAAATATCATCAGTTAAACTAGATGACAATAATTAAATAAAATAATGGAATCCTAGTTTACTATGTGGTTAAATATATAACCTAATGTTTATAGATGACGACAAACAAGTACAAAGGCATTTTATGTACATATTTTGACCATTAAAAAATATTATTTAATTAATTTCTTTTTTTAATCCTTTTGTAATGTAAAAAAATTGTTAAATGTAGCATGATTAAAAAATGCCAAATTTTTTCAATCCACCATATATAAGGTGCCACCAACATTCCTCCCCTCTTCACACCATAAAAACACATTATTTAATCCGTGAAATTACCAAATCATTTTAAAAATTAGAACAATTCATACATGAAATATTTAATTTCTAATAAGTACAACATAGGAAATATTTAATGAAAAACAATATATGCATCCCAAAGAAGAGATAATGTTCTTATAAATATTTTTTATTTCAATTAATTCCCAACATCAATCAATTCTTATTATAACATGATTATTATATAACATTTGAATGTTTCAGATGTTGAGGTATTTTATCCTATGAGTACATCATAAATCATTACACACCTCCCTCAAATTTTCTATGAAATCATAGTTTGTGTCTACGAAAGACAACCACCTCCCAAACAGATGTCATTCGTTATTATATTACCAAATTACATGGTACTCAATATTGTTGTATTTATATGTTATATAACATATATATGATAATGGGGAAACTATTATACTTTTTAATTATTAAATCACATATACCTTCTTAGATTACATATTCTGGGAATATTATTATGTCACTCGTGGGTGTGGCAAACTACGGCCTCACGAAAAGATGTGATTCATTAAAACATTACATGGAATATATTACAGATATGTTTAATAAACATATGTCATATAATATATATTATTATGATATTTAATTAATAATGTAACACCCCATGATTTCATAAGTGTGTTACTTCTTCAAAATAATTCAATAACTTTCACTACATGCAACACCAAGTTCAAGCACACCATGACTTACCAAACAAGCCGTTCAAAAGAGGTTATGAATAGTATTAGATAAATTTTAATGTTTATATAATCCTTATAATTTTAGAATCCATATTATGAGTTTCTTAGATATAATGCAAGAACAAATTCATTTTTAGTATTGCACTTTTATCAACTTTAATAGTGAACCCTTTTTAAATACTATATTTTAAACTTTTTGACTAAATGGGGACATCAAAAATTTTAAATGAAACATCCCAAGCTTCTACGGTACGCTTCTCTTTGAATAATGTGATAGCGTGTGTTGTACGCAACACCGAGTTCTAACAACCAATTAAACTAGCCGTTATGAATAGTAATAACTACTTTTTGAAATTATATATATTTTATATTTCAAAATGGGCTTCATTTTTGGATTCAGAATATCAAAATTAGCCTAGGGTGAAGTTTTGGTACTTTTCGGATAACTTTTATATTTTGATGAATAGTGAAAATTACTAAATTTTAATTAAAAACAACTTTTTTAATCAAAATAATTAATATTGATAAATTATGAATTTGAGTAGTTTTAAAGTATATTTAGAATATATTTTTACCATTTAATATAATGTTGGTCATTGGACATAATTTTACAATTAAACCAAACATAAACAAGTGTCAATCTTTTGATAGTTATTATCTCTTAAAACACGCTTTTTGTTTTGACAGCGGGAATTAATTTTAAATTAATTTCTGCCACTTCTTTGTTTAGAATTTAGGAAAATGGATTCCATATTTGGAATCAGGATGTTCAAATTGTGTAAATAGGTAACTTTTATTTTTAGTAATTTTGAATAATTACTGCGGTAAATATTTTATTTACCATGGTTAAGGGTAAATCCGGTAAATAAGGGTTAAAACAATAATATTATAATAATACTAAATTACCCTAAAACGTGTCTTAACCCTATTGGTTGATACATGGTCGACCATGGGCATCTTTGTGTCAATTTTGGGACCCCATGGATCCACTTGTAAGTGATAATGACACTTTATTTTAATTAAGTTAAAATGAATACAAAAATGACACAAGCATATATCTTTTAGCAAAACAATTGTTACATAGGGTTATATAAGTTGGATTTTAGATTATAAATATTCATTAGAAATATAAAAATATTTCCTACATAATGATATTTTATTTATAATTTTTAGACATTAAATAAGTTATTTTATTTATGACACAATGATGATGCAGTAATTACTATAATAGTGAAAAATTAAAATAATTGATATTATAAATACCCAAAGAAATATAATATGAAACTTTTAATGAATTAAACTAATTTTCTAGGATAATATGATATATTAGTATTGATTTAATTTACATTGTTCTAAGTAATCAATCTGTTATGAGTTTCAAAAAAATCAACTATTGAATAGTGTCAAAATTGACATAAAAGAGTTCTTAAAACAAATATTATATTATTAATTGATATTAAATTCCTAAAAATCTAAGGTTCGGCCAAGAGACTTATATCATTATAGGTTCATCATTAATGGACCACTTGGGGGTCGCTTGGATGTATATAGTAAGTTTATTAACCATATTATATAAAAATACAAAGAGACATTGTAAAAGTGAAACTAATTAACTTAGAGTTAATACTTAAAGATAAGGTTAATATAAGTACCCAAACCTGTCTAAATTCTATTGGTTGAGTGGGTTTCGACCTATCCCCACCTTAGCCTTTGAATAGTCAACTTTGGAGCCATTGGAAACCGAATATAAATTTATTATAAATTAATATTTCTAGCTTTTCCAAAGGTGCCCCTCACCCCTCTTATAAAAGGGCACTCCTCCTTCCATTTTCTTCACACCTTAAAAGCCGTTTGGCTCGGCTAAACTCTGCCCAAATACTCTCCCAACATCCCTCACTACAACCTAGAGGCATTAGTTTGATCAGAAAGCCAACCTAAGGAGCCCTTTTGATCAAATCAAAAGGAAGAACCCGAAGAAGAGGTAATGATTTCACCACCCTTTTCTATGTTCCTTTCTTCTTCCACTTCCTCTTTCTTTGTTCTTACCATACTAAAATAATAACTCCAGTATCTTACATATACTGTGATGTTATTATAAATATGGTACAACCATATTCAGTATTCTATCCACCCTTTGAATAACATGTCACCATACATGTGTACGTACGGCTTACCGTCTCCACGTCGTGGTGTAATTGTTATTCAATATATTATTATTTGGATGGGTATAATAATGATGTGTAACTCATATAAATAATAAATATAAAATGTTAATGATTCTGTTTATATGATATTCCATCCATTTATATATTATTTTAATATCAAAAGAATGATATTGTCGCTCGTGCGTACGTACGGACTACCGTCTCCACGAACGCGATGAGATTCATTCTCCATCGTATCCATTCAAGTATAATTATCATTTGATGATTTAAAAATTATGTTTAAGGACTTCATATCATTCTGGATATGAATAATATACAACCTATCCTTTACAAACATTTCTTACGTAACAAAACATATAAAAGACAACAAGTAAGTTAACACTCGATATAATGATAATACTAAGATATTATTATCAAATCAATATTAAAAGATCATATATGATATCATATTAATGTGTATGATTCTTGTATAATTTAATAACAATTATTTCACCATTATACAGGAGGTTAACCTACCCCAACCAAGGAAAAGTACAAGGTAAGGGTTATTTCACAATCTCTTCATTATCCGAGGTTGTTTATATGTAATAATCTACTGGGATCTCTTTATCATCCACATCCATGTTTCTTAAAAATGTATTTCAAAACATTTTTACTATTTACTAGAATATGATTTAAAGTCATTTATACCCTTTTTGACTTTTATAAGTGGTTTATAAAGGAATCTTTCCGTCGTTTCCAAAACAAGGTCCCTTTTTAACCTTTTCGACAGAATTAAGGTAAGAATGCTTTTTTTAACTTATACGGCGGGTGCGGCTAATTTCCGCCATTATAAAATCTTCAAAACTTCCCTTACAAGCTTATAAGGATATTTTCAAAGTAAATGTTTTATTTTATAATTATGTGACTTTTAAATGATTTCAAAATGAATAATTTAAGAATTTCAGAAAGGTACTCTTTATCAAAATCAGAATTTTAAATGTTTTAAAGATTTATCTTTATAAATCTTTTTAATTAATATCTTCAAAATGGTTTTTAAGGATTTATTTATATGGACATGAATGTTTTTAAAAATGTTAATTCCTTTCAAAAGTTTCAAAGTGGTATGGGACACTTTGATTCAAAAATCTCTTTTTAATTACTTCCTTTATAAATGTGTGACTTTTAAATGATTTCAAAAAAGGAGATATTTCTCTCAAATAGTTTTGATTTCATCTATGTCAACATCCTTTGATGGATTTAACGCTTATTTGAAGTTGATTTATTGTAATACAAAGCTTCTATATTGTATTGAAGGTTTTGTGATATGTTTGACTGTGGATGTGCTATTTTTATACCATTCATAGTTTATGGTGAAATTATTGACATTTCGTATGCTAGTTTTAATACGAATGTTTATGTTATGTTTAAACCTTTTCATATGGGAATGCATTGGACTTAGTAAGTGACGGGTGGAGCCCGCTATAGCTCCTCGATGCATCGGTAGGTCTCATGAGACAAACTAGTGTCTTGGCACAAGGCCTTGACAAAATCTTATTTGTAGTCTTGGCACGAGGCCTTGACTATGTGGTTATGATAGTCTGGCATTATGCATTCCAACATTATGAAAGTGGTTATTGATTTTTGCATGCGATTATTCGATTAGTAGAATATCCATGTGAATAAGTAAATGGCATTATTTCATTTTATTTATGCCATACCATGTTGAAAGTTCATGTTTGAAAGGCTTTTGTTTTAGTTATACATTGCCTGGAAAGTTTATTCTTATTTATGAAAGTTTCCGCTATATTGTCATCCTTACTGGGCATTTGAGCTCACCCCTTTTCTATGTTTTATTTTTCCCAGGAAGTGAAGAAGTAAGTTATGAATGACCTGTAGGGATATTATGTGGGGATATGAGTGTTGATTATGGATACAATATGTTGTTGTAGTAGTTTTTCGTTTTATGATGTAATGTAAAACTTATGAATATATCTAGTGTTTCCAAAGCTACTAAACCAATCGGTCTTTCGAGATTTGATCTTTCTTGTGATCATGCCAATGTTACGAAGTAATGCACCGACTCTGGGTAACTAGGGTCGGGGCGTTACAGTTGGTATCGGAGGAAGTTTAGTACAAACCTTGGAAGCTAGATTTAGATAAACTCTGATTAGAGCACGTAGACCTAAGATGAACTTTGAGGATTAGTATAGAAGAACTTCCTAGAATTTTGGTATTGTAGAGATTTTGTGAGTTTTCCGAGCAATACATCCCTGTCTGGATACGAGCAGGTAGAGGCGGCTCTGGCACAGATGTACCTAGGGGTAAAACCCGAAAACACCGCTTTGAGCTAGACTCGAACGGGAACTGGTGCACGACAACGGGCCTTGCTGCACTCTTGGTTACGACACTCCCGGGGGATATGCTTAAGATAACTCTAATTTTCTTTACAAATCATTATGAAGGGTTTATGAGTATATAAATCCTCAAAGAAGACATTTTTATGATTATGGATTATATCCATAAATATTTCAATTTATGTTAAGTGTTTTATAAGTATGGGATTATGTATTTTGATTCATAAACTGATCTAGTGTATGCCATTGTTTAGAAATGGCGCCCAGTAGAAGGAATGAGAACTCCAGAAATGCACATGATCCAAAGAGAAGGAAGGATCATATCTTTCATGGTCTTAAGCTAGAATTTATAAGAGAAATAGTCTCCCATTTATTATCATCATATGAAGAAATAATATCATGTGTTGATAAGATAAGTAAAGAGTTTACTAAGTCCTATGGCTTTGAAGGGAAGCAAGAGAAGAAAATGATAGAAGAGAGAAAGATGGATAAAGGGAAGAGGGAAAAGAAGAATTTGCCCATATGTGGTAACTGTGGAAAGAAACACCCTGGAACTTGCCTGAAAGGAATGGGAGTTTGTTATAAGTGTGGAGGAAAAAGGCACAAAGTACATGACTGCATGGGTAAGAAAATGGTTTCAAATGTACAATGCTTCATTTGCAAGGAGTTTGGACACTACGCGAACATATGTCCCAGTCATCAGACTATGCCGCAAATGATGCTATTGGATAATAATCATGTTATGATACTACCACAGATTAAGAGGAATGATTAGAGTTATTATGTTGATTATATCAATTGAGTGTTGTATCAACAATGTACTTGTTATAATAATTATGGAGTATATAAGGATTGTACTGCAGTACTATTTCATTAAGGACTTGAGATGGTGTGGAACAAAGAAAAGTGACTCAGTAGCAGGTTAAATGTCTGGAAAATATATGGTTGAGAGAAAGATAAACCATAATATGGTTCTGATACCGAGGTAGTGATTTTAGAATAATACATGATTGATTTGGATAAATTATATTGGATATTCTTGACTACCTTGAAGCTGTTTAATGATTTATCTATTACATCATTGTTGGGGTTTAAAACATTTTTGGATTGATGAAGTATATCCATCATTCTATATGGAATAAGGGAGCATGAATGTAATCAATAAAGATTATGGTAAATCAGGATGTTTCAGTGTATTAAAAGAATACATGATGAAGGTATTCATATGCTATTACGGGGTAAAAAGGATCTACATTATGTTTACCTTCCTTATAAATGTTGGACTGTGAGTTTGGACAGAAGTATTTTGGATAGTTCTAATCTAGATTAATTTTGGATTGCCATAAAAGGACAACCCGGAGGTCGGGCGGCAACCCGTCGCGTCCGGCAAGGCTGCGAGACTTGGACCCGAAACCGAAGGGCGACAAGGGTGTATCACCTACCACTGGCCCATGAGATGTCCTGGATTAAATAATGTAGTTTTTATTAAAAGATCATGTAGATGAATTATAAATTCGTTTATTTTGGAACCCTATACGAATAGTGTAAATAGAATTTTTTTTACATTCTATTATCTTTTAGAGTGAAAGATGAGTTTGTGGTAGAAATTTATTAATGGATAAAACTCTAATTATAAAGTAAGTATATCTCTATATGATCTTAGCCAATCTCATAAAAAAAATTCCTCAATATTAAGAAAAGAAAATTAGAACAAAAATGTTTTCCTAGATGGTACCTTAAATCATCACTAATTTATGGCTTTGGGATTGTTGGCCTTTTCATAGCCATGTTCTCTACCACTCTCAATTAGGTAATTGATGGTTAGATTTTTCTTCCATATCCATATTTTACTACATGGAACCCTAGTATGTGTTATTTTTGGTAATATTCATACTTTCGACTCTTTATTTTAAATAGAGGCCTCATTAATTCATTTTTTGTGGGATTTCAACTAAGATATTTTGAAACGTCAAAAATGTGTTATCCTAATACCCTATGTTTTGTTGAACCGATGGTATTTCAAATCATCATAGATTGATGGATTTAAGGACCTCAATTTTATACTTGTTTGTGATTGATTACCTCAATCACTACCTATAAATATTTACGTTTTTCTTCCAATTATATGTCTCAAATTGCCACCAATGTTCTCCTAATCGAGATCATAATTTAGTGGTGACCCTTTCATTTCTCTTTTCCTCATATTAAGACTAAATTTTAGTAACCCAATTTCTGATGTTGGGTTTCCCACAAATATATTATCTATTTTCAACCTTTTATTTTCGAAGAACAATTTCAAATTGCGAGGACGCAATTTATTGAAGGAGGGGAGAATGTAACACCCCAAGATTTCATAAGTGTGTTACTTCTTCAAAATAATTCAATAACGTTCACTACATGCAACACCAAGTTCAAGCACACCATGACTTACCAAACAAGCCGTTCAAAAGAGGTTATGAATAGTATTAGATAAATTTTAATGTTTATATAATCCTTATAATTTTAGAATCCATATTATGAGTTTCTTAGATATAATGCAAGAACAAATTCATTTTCAGTATTGCACTTTTATCAACTTTAATAGTGAACCCTTTTTAAATACTATATTTTAAACTTTTTTACTAAATGGGGACATCAAAAATTTAAAATGAAACATCCCAAGCTTCTACGGTACGCTTCTCTTTGAATAATGTGATAGCGTGTGTTGTACGCAACACCGAGTTCTAACAACCAATTAAACTAGCCGTTATGAATAGTAATAACTACTTTTTGAAATTATATATATTTTATATTTCAAAATTGGCTTCATTTTTGGATTCAGAATATCAAAATTAGCCTAGGGTGAAATTTTGGTACTTTTCGGATAACTTTTATATTTTGATGAATAGTGAAAATTACTAAATTTTAATTAAAAACGACTTTTTTAATCAAAATAATTAATATTGATAAATTATGAATTTGAGTAGTTTTAAAGTATATTTAGAATATATTTTTACCATTTAATATAATGTTGGTCATTGGACATAATTTTACAATTAAACCAAACATAAACAAGTGTCAATCTTTTGATAGTTATTATCTCTTAAAACACGCTTTTTGTTTTGACAGCGGAAATTAATTTTAAATTAATTTCTGCCACTTCTGTGTTTAGAATTTAGGAAAATGGATTCCATATTTGGAATCAGGATGTTCAAATTGTGTAAATAGGTAACTTTTATTTTTAGACATTTTGAATAATTACTGCGGTAAATATTTTATTTACCATGGTTAAGGGTAAATCCGGTAAATAAGGGTTAAACAAATAATATTATAATAATACTAAATTACCCTAAAACGTGTCTTAACCCTATTGGTTGATACATGGTCGACCATGGGAATCTTTGTGTCAATTTTTGGACCCCATGGATCCACTTGTAAGTGATAATGACACTTTATTTTAATTAAGTTAAAATGAATACAAAAATGACACAAGCATATCTCTTTTAGCAAAACAATTGTTACATAGAGTTATATAAGTTGGATTTTAGATTATAAATATTCATTAGAAAGATAAAAAGCTTTCCTACATAATGATATTTTATTTATAATTTTTAGACATTAAATGATTTATTTTATTTATGACACAATGATGATGCAGTAATTACTATAATAGTGAAAAATTAAAATAATTGATATTATAAATACCCAAAAAAATATAATATGAAACTTTTAATGAATTAAACTAATTTTCTAGGATAATATGATATATTAGGATTGATTTAATTTACTTTGTTAGAAGTAATAAATCTGTTATGAGTTTCAAAAAAATCAACTATTGAATAGTGTCAAAATTGACATAAAAGAGTTCTTAAAACAAATATTATATTATTAATTGATATTAAATTCCTAAAAATCTAAGGTTCGGCCAAGAGACTTATATCATTATATATTCATCATTAATGGACCACTTGGGGGTCTCTTGGATGTATATAGTAAGTTTATTAACCATATTATATAAAAATACAAAGAGACATTGTAAAAGTGAAACTAATTAACATAGAGTTAATACTTAAAGATAAGGTTAATATAAGTACCCAAACCTGTCTAAATTCTATTGGTTGAGTGGTTTTCGACCTATCCCCACCTTAGCCTTTGAATAGTCAACTTTTGAGCCAATGTAAACCGAATATGAATTTATTATAAATTAATATTTCTAGCTTTTCCAAAGGTTCCCCTCACCCCTCTTATAAAAGGCACTCCTCCTTCCCATTTCTTCACACCTTCAAAGCCTTTTGGTTCGGCTAAACTCTGACCAAATACTCTCCCAACATCCCTCACTACAATCTAGATGCCTTAGTTTGATCAGAAAGCCAACCTAAGGAGCCCTTTTGATCAAATCAAAAGGAAGAACCTGAAGAAGAGGTAATGATTTCACCACCCTTTTCTAAGTTCCTTTCTTCTTCCACTTCCTCTTTCTTTGTTCTTACCATTCTAAAATAATAACTCCAGTATCTTACATATACTGTGATGTTATTATAAATATGGTACAACCATATTCAGTATTCTATCCACCCTTTGAATAACATGTCACCATACGTGTGTACGTACGGCTTACCGTCTCCACGTCGTGGTGTAATTGTTATTCAATATATTATTATTTGGATGGGTATAATAATGATGTGTAACTCATATAAATAATAAATATAACATGTTAATGATTCTGTGTATATGATATAACATCCATTTATATATTATTTTAATATCAAAAGAATGATATTGTCACTCGTGCGTACGTACGGACTACCGTCTCCACGAACGCGATGAGATTCATTCTCCATCGTATCCATTCAAGTATAATTATCATTTGATGATTTAAAAATGATGTTTAAGGGCTTCATTTCATTCTGGATATGAATAATATACAACCTATCCTTTACAAACATGTCTTACGTAACAAAACATATAAAAGACAACAAGTAAGTTAACACCCGATATAATGATAATACTAAGATATTATTATCAAATCAATATTAAAAGATCATATATGATATCATATTAATGTATATGATTATTGTATAATTTAATAACAATTATTTCACCATTATACAGGAGGTTAACCTACCCCAACCAAGGAAAAGTACAAGGTAAGGGTTATTTCACAATCTCTTCATTATCCGAGGTTGTTTATATGTAATAATCTACTGGGGGATCTCTTTATCATCCACATCCATGTTTCTTAAAAATGTATTTCAAAACATTTTTACTATTTACTAGAATATGATTTAAAGTCATTTATACCCTTTTTGACTTTTATAAGTGGTTTATAAAGGAATCTTTCCATCGTTTTCAAAACAAGGTCCCTTTTTAACCTTTTCGACAGAATTAAGGTAAGAATGTTTTTTTAACTTATACGGCGGGTGCGGCTAATTTCTGCCATTATAAAATCTTCAAAACTTCCCTTACAAGCTTATAAGGATATTTTCAAAGTAAATGTTTTATTTTATAATTATGTGACTTTTAAATGATTTCAAAATGAATAATTTAAGAATTTCAGAAAGGTACTCTTTATCAAAATCAGAATTTTAAATGTTTTAAAGATTTATCTTTATAAATCTTTTTAATTAATGTCTTCAAAATGGTTTTTAAGGATTTATTTATATGGACATGAATGTTTTTAAAAATGTTAATTCCTTTCAAAAGTTTCAAAGTGGTATGGGACACTTTGATTCAAAAATCTCTTTTTAATTACTTCCTTTATAAATTTGTGACTTTTAAATGATTTCAAAAAAGGAGATATTTCTCTCAAATAGTTTTGATTTCATCTATGTCAACATCCTTTGATGGATTTAACGATTATTTGAAGTTGATTTATTGTAATACAAAGCTTCTATACTGTATTGAAGGTTTTGTGATATGTTTGACTGTGGATGTGCTATTTTTATACCATTCATAGTTTATGGTGAAATTATTGACATTTCGTATGCTAGTTTTAATACGAATGTTTATGTTATGTTTAAACCTTGTCATATGGGAATGCATTGGACTTAGTAAGTGACGGGTGGAGCCCGCTATAGCTCCTCGATGCATCGGTAGGTCTCATGAGACAAACTAGTGTCTTGGCACAAGGCCTTGACAAAATCTTATTTGTAGTCTTGGCACGAGGCTTTGACTATGTGGTTATGATAGTCTGGCATTATGCATTCCAACATTATGAAAGTGGTTATTGATTTTTGCATGCGATTATTCGATTAGTAGAATATCCATGTGAATAAGTAAATGGCATTATTTCATTTTATTTATGCCATACCATGTTGAAAGTTCATGTTTGAAAGGCTTTTGTTTTAGTTATACATTGCCTGAAAAGTTTATTCTTATTTATGAAAGTTTCCGCTATATTGTCATCCTTACTGGGCATTTGAGCTCACCCCTTTTCTATGTTTTATTTTTCCCAGGAAGTGAAGAAGTAAGTTATGAATGACCTGCAGGGATATTATGTGGGGATATGAGTGTGGATTATGGATACAATATGTTGTTGTAGTAGTTTTTCGTTTTATGATGTAATGTAAAACTTATGAATATATCTAGTGTTTCCAAAGCTACTAAACCAATCGGTCTTTCGAGATTTGATCTTTCTTGTGATCATGCCAATGTTACGAAGTAATGCACCGACTCTGGGTAACTA
Organism: Viscum album; assembly: GCA_963277665.1. Lineage (NCBI taxonomy): Eukaryota > Viridiplantae > Streptophyta > Magnoliopsida > Santalales > Viscaceae > Viscum > Viscum album. Next base: position 89,288 of record CAUJRU010000153.1, on the reverse strand, counting down.
GGGTCGGGGCGTTACAAATAATATATATCTATATTTCATTTAATTATCATTATTTTTATACAATTAAAAATGGAATTAGTGTTCATGCATATGCACGACCTATTATCTATATGAGTTGTTTGTTTCATTACCTTCCACTAGAATTATCATATTACTCTAAATACATAATATATATATATATATTATATACATCATGGCATATAATATTGAAATGAGAAAATAATTATTGATGTTAATGAAACAAATAAATAACAACGCCAAATAAACACAAAAAACAATGTAGTTATTACCCAAAATAGCGAATATAGGGTAAATTACTAATGAAAGGTTAATAATATGTTATAAAATAATACTATATGACATCATATATATTAATATGTTTATGTAATAACATAATAAATTTAATAGAACCATTATACATTATTTTATTATGTGTTAAACTCAAATTATGTTTAAGGTAATGGATTTCAACTCAAATTCATTTCATTGGGGAAAATTTTTATGTTAGGAATATAATTATATTTATATAGTGTATATGATGACCCTTTTAAAATTATTATAATTAATAAATAATTTTTCATTGTTTTTTACGATTCAATTTTAATTACTTCATTTATGGGTATTTGAATTAAAATTTACCAATTGATAAACCATTTCATAACATCATTTCATTTCATTAGGTAATATTACTTCTTCATTGTTATTAAAATTTTGAGATAATTGTTGTAATGTATTTTGGTTATATATTTTTTTTACACAATTATTTTATATTTAAATACATTTTTCAAATGTAATATATATTCATTTTATTTATTCTCACTTCTATGTTAAAATATTAATAATGGTTTACATCAAAGTCTCATTTTATAGATGATTGGTTACACTTCATTTACTATTATAGGAACTTTTTTTATAAATGTTTAAAATACACTTTGATATTCTACTTCTATAGTAATTCATGAAAATTATCAAATGATATTACCATTTTCCACTTTTTAATACAAAAAATTACTCATTAATTGTCTTAAAAAATACAGAATATCAATTCTATCTTTAGTTGAAAGTATTTTTTCATAAAAAATTTAAGAAAATAATATTTTTGAAAATGGTTTAATTTTTTTTAAATTATTTCATAATGTATTTCTCACCCATATTTACTCATTAGAATATATTTTCAATGATATATTATATCATTTTAAAAATAGGGCTTGTAAGGATTTTATCAAAAAATTATTAGGAAAATTGTATTAAATATATACATATTGAACAAAATTTATAGCCATCATGACCACTAAAATGATTTAAATATTATTTCATTAGTTTCAAAGATTATTTTTCAAATAAAATTATATAAAAATTTAACTTTGAAATTTATTTTTAAAATATATTTTTGAAGAAATGTATTTTAAAATTTGTGATTACAAAATTAATAGGTAATTTGACAGTGAATTTTTTTAACGATATTTTTATTTATTCAATTATAACAACACTTATTATTAAACCATTGTGTATATGTCCCATTGATAACATCATTATTCATACTATAAATGGATTATAATTAATTTGAATGAGAATAGTATTGAAATTTTGTAAATTGTATCAATTAGGTATAGATAAACATCCCCATGATTTTTTCACTTTCTATTTTCCATTAAACATTAAATTTCTCCAAAATATCTAAATTATTATTCATGGATACAATTATTGAATAAAATGTTAATAATTTTTACATATTTATTTTTACTTTTATACTTATTTTATGATATATTTAAATATTGATAAATATATAATCATTATTCAATACTAATATTTGATAAGTATCATTTTTTTAATATAACCGATTATTCGATATATAAGGAATTGTTTTGTTTGATATGAACAAGGTCGGGGACTATTTAATGTTTGAAAATAAATGAATTGGAAGTGCTAAGGGATGAAATTAATTAGAAACAAACCCATCACAATGGAATCTAATAAGTTTAAATTGAATTATGAATGTTCATATGAATGATATTTTCTAATCCTTCATGTGAAAGGTTTTAATAGTAATGGTTTCATGAACCTAAGAAAAGTGATGTCAGAAAATTAATTATTACCATAATTCATTTTGTAATTTATAATTATAAATAATATTTTCAATATGAAAAATCCAATGGATGCATTTTATTGTCATTTTTTTAATTAATTGGAATGTGTTTTTAGTTATTTAACTTTCAATATTGATTTTACCTTATCTTATCATGGTTTTCAAGTTATTTAAATGGTATGTGTTTTCAATTATTTAACATTCCAAATGATTTACAAATTTCCTTTTTTTGTTACATGCGATATGTGTTAATTTACATATTTTTCAGTATTATTTATAATCTTCTTTATTAGGTTATTGATAACATTGAATGTGTGTTATGTTGTTTACCTTTCCATATTTATTATTCTCATTGATTAATTAGTTATTCCACTATACATAACCCTTCCTTTTCATTTGATATCACCCTCATTTTGATTCATTTACCTATTATTCCCTTAAGTGTTATAAGAATGAAATCATCTGATGATATTGATAGAAAAATGTTATTCTCTAAAAATATTATTTACATATTTGGTTATTAAATTATAATAAATGTTATGTGTATTTTTATATTTTACATGGATTACTAAACTGATCAGTCACTATAGATATAAATTTCGTATATATGAAAATTTAATGGTAGATGGCTTCAGATCTAGGCTGTTGGGGTTGGTGTCTCCATTGGTTTTGTAAGAAAAAGTTTTTCATAATTTTTTATCTTGATTAAGGAAAAATTAGAATAGGAAACATATCCCTATGATATATATTTAGGGTAAATATAAAATAAAATCATTATGTTTAGGTGAAGAATAGAATATATGGGTTTCCTTTGAATTAATCATAGTTTGGATACAAAAAGTGGATGTGGTTAAGGAATCAATGTACTAATGGGTAATAACTCTAAAAAATTTCACAAAATTCATTACTCGATTGTAACATGGTACATGATACCAGTCATTATTTCACACCTGTTTTGACACTCCTGATGGAAATTTTAAAATTATTTATATTTTCCTTAAAAATGAGTATAAAATATTTTAATTGATAATATAAATTAATGAACTAGGATATAATATATAACAATTAAGGATCTATTTGGTAATACAAGGGATGAAGAATATGGATTTTTGGATTCAATAATAAAATTGTATACGTATTTTTTACAGTGGTATTTTGGGTTTAATAATCATTAAAAATCAATGGATTATGTTAATTTTCAGAAAAACATGTTTTTCATAGAATAAGTATAATCAATAAGAACAAAAAATTATGATATCATGGTTTAATATTATTTTCATAGTCTTAAATATATATTTTTAGGTTTTATGTTGTTGTTGTCTACCAAGATTAAGGAATTCTTTGTGAAAATAAAGTTGAATGTTATTTTAAGAACAATTCATTTACATTTGATGGGAAAAAATTTAACATGATTGATATCCATAGGGATTAACATGAAAATTAATAAAATATTAATAATAGTCAGAAAATATTGTTAGTTTTTTTAAATAATTTATTTTAAAACAATACTAAAAATAGGTTGATTTTTTTACATTTATTTCTGGGATGTCCATCATATTTTCATGTGAAATGTATTGCGATTATATTAATATTGTTTTATAAAATGGAAAACCCCCATGAATATTGATAGTCCATAATGTTTTGAAATCCTATAGAGAATGAACCCATGGATAAAGGATTATTATGGTTATATACCAGTTGAGGTCCAATATAATTCCATTTTTTTGTTAAACAATTTGATGATTAAAAAATAATGAAGAACCATTAATTTTTATTATTGATGTTTAGAGACTAATGCATTATAAATATAGTTTTTGTAAAATGATTATAGTTAAACATAATGACATATTTTATGGATCTTATAATTCATTAAAAAAAATTAGTATATCAGGCAATAAATATTGATTTTTGGATACATTTAACTGGTAGTATGTTATAAATTATAATTTTATCGAGGCACATCCAAAATATTTCTTAACAAATATGAATGAATCATTAAAGAATATTTCCTTATATTCCTAGAGATTACATGAATTTCTCAACATTAGATAAAGTATATCTAAATAAAATGCTATCATACTACCATCATTTCTAATGATATAAATAACCGTTTTCTCACCTATTAGATTTATTGAATGGATGATATAATTTTCCAATGACCATTAATATTCATTTGATTAATGACCTTAATCACTCTATAATTATTTATATTTTCCTATACTTTCGTATCTTAACTTACATATAATGTAAACCGATTTGGAAGCTATGTTTTGTGTTAGTACAAATGAGATTTACAATTACCATTATATCTTAATAAGAAGATATTTTATTATCCCATTTACTATTTTTTATTCATAAATGAAATCTTATAATATCAAACTGAAAATTATGGAGATAATGATTTAATTATGAGGTTTAAATTTATTTAATATGGAGAGAATGTATCACCTAGAAATTAAAAAATATTAATATCACATATCATAGCGTGTAAAATAAAAAGTAGCATGCATTTAATAGAATATAACATCTTGAGACAATAGAATGTTTTTAATATTTAAAATTAATTGAATCTATGATATACCTTTCATTTCATGAAACAATGATTTTATATTTCAATACACACAGTAATTACGTTCTTCAATGTATTATGTTACACAAAAGAATATATTATAGCAAATAATATTAATATAAATATTTAAAGAGATAATTATGAACTAATAGTAAATTGTTTTGGTAATTACAAGATTAAATAAATTATGAAAACATATTATTTCTTCCAAATATAATATTATTTCATTGGTTACTAATTAATGAGAAATGAATATTAAAGTCAATTAGATATTAACAGAATGTTCTTATAAACATAACATTTTATTTAAAAATGTACTCTATATTTTTAATAAAATTAATTATTACTAGTGTATGATTTTACAAAAAATTATAAGAACATTTTTCATTATTAAAATTGATTACATGGGAATAATATCCAAATAGATCCATATCTATGCATACAAATTTGTATTTTATTAACTCATTTTTCCGCAATTCAATTATTGAATTATTTTAAAACAAAATTTTGACACATTTATAAAGTGTATTTGATAAAATACACATTATTTTTGAATAATATATTTCCAATTTATCTTAGGGAGATCTTCTAGTACTTTTAAAAGATTTTTAATTTTTTAATGAATAATTAAATATAATGAATTTTAATGGAAAAATGACTCATCAATAAAATATTTTATAAGGATAAATTGTATTTTAAAATTTTTTTATTTTAAAATTATATAATTTATAAATCTATTATTTCAGAATAACTTCACTATATTCATTTTAATTTAGAATTTTTAAATAAAAACTATTTAATCTTTTAAACATTTTCTATTTAAAATAGTGATTTTTTTCAATGTCTACAAGATTAAATATATGTTAATATTTTCAACTTATATTGATTGAATTTTTACCAATAAATTACATATTTAGTATCATAATAATTTAAAATGTCTAATAGGGTGATCCTAATTTTTGACCTATTTGATTTGTGAAAATAGTTAAAACTAATTATAGTGATTAAGAGTGGAATGAGTTTACTTAGTGGATAAACAGTGACTATAACGGGAAAGAATTGAAAAAAACTAGTCCAAAATCCATTTTACATACATTTTTGTATAATTAAATATATATTATCAAATTTTACTATTAATTGAATCCTATTGTAAGGTATAAAACTGGTTACATCCAACATGATTTCAAAAATTCCATCTGTGTCCTCACCCCCACTAATAAAAGGACACCACCTCTACTCCTATATTAACACCTTTGAACCACATTAGATATAAAACAATCATCCCAATTAAACATCCCAACATCCAAAACTACATTCTCTATGTCTTATCATGGACGGAAAGACAACAATTCAAGTCTTTAGAGAAACACAATGGAAGATAACCAAAGAAGAGGTAATGTTCTTATAAAATCCATTTTATATTATTATCATTTCTGAAAACATCAATTATATTTATACCATGATTAATAACTAACATATTCATATTCTATATTTTGATGTTTTTTTATTTGGTGATTACCTAAAACTTCACACACCGCAATCATATGGGTTTCGAAATGATCACTTTTGTCTACGGTGGAAAACCTCATCGCGAACTACTGTGATTATTTATTCAAATACCACCATAAATGGTTGGTAATAGTGATATATTTATTTTTTATAAATGATATATATTTTATATATGACGTTATAATTATTTGGTAATTCTTATCTAACAGTTACTTCAATGCCTTATATTTGGTGGGAATATGATAACATTTCCCGTGTGAACAGCGGACTACCTCCTCAAGAAGCGATGTGATTTGTTTAGGAATTCATGGAATTGGATAAAGATGATTCTAATAAAAATATTTTATATTGACAACAAAATATATTACATGACAAATTTAATTTGTATAATTTACTTCACATTCAATGAATATATCATAAAATTTGAAACACCTTCCATGCTTTGGTATGACATACTATTTTAATGAACATTGTTTTTTGTTTTATATAGAAAAAATATTTATTAATATATGTATATATATATTTAAAATATATGACATTTAATAAATATTTTATATTCTTGAGATTATAAGATAATAATTGAATTAATTGAAATAAATACCATGTTGAAACATGCTCAAAAAATTATTAACTTATTACCCAAAACGATAAAAATAATGAAATTTTACTAATTAATTGGTAATAATATGTTATAAAAGAATTATATATGATTTTAAATATATTAATATATTTTTATTATATGTTAGTTACACTATTAATAAAATTATACAATTAAATATATAGTTTTCATCCAACATTAAATGTAATGTAAATAATTTCACCCCAATTTCATTTCATTGAGGCATATTGTAATGTTCTTCACCTAATAAATTTTATATTATGTGTGTAATTACAATTTGAAATGTAATTTCATGATTAAATCTTTCATCTTTGTATTTTCTATTTTAATTTGAATTATTTAAGTTAAATGGATTTCAATAACGAGTCACCAAGTGATAATTATTTTCACAACTCAATTTCATTTCATTGGAATACAATACATCCTAATTGATGTTGATAATCTAATATTATAAATATAATAAAATATGAATATTTATAGACTCATTAAAAAAATTTATCCGTATGATTAATTTAAACAAAAAATTATTTCATTGTATTTATTCTCACATGAATGTTATGCTTGTTTTAATGGTTTACTAAAAAAATATCATTTCTTTTGGGATTGTTTACCCACGGTTTTCCAAGAAAATAAATTATTTAATCATTGATTTATAAATCCTCTCATTAAATTTTATATTGGTCATTGAATTTTTTCATGTGATAGATCCAAATTTTCAATCATTTTTCATAACAATTATAGAGAAAAAGATTTAAGAAATTCAGACGTCATTTATATCTTCGTTCAGAAATGTGTTTTCTTATAAAAACATGTTTTGTCAAGATGTTTTATAAAAATTTTATTATCCTTTTAAAACATGGTTTAAAAAATTATGTCTCAAATGTTATAATTATTTAAAAAAATTCTAATGAATCTTCTATCATTTTTTAAAATATTGTTCATTTACATTATTTTGAAAACGAGGAGAAAAGAATTGTTTTATAGTGTATGGAATTAGTGGAATTTAAATATTTCATACAACTAAAATTATTTCAATATTATTTAATATTTATAAAAATTAATTTCCAATTAAAATTATTTTCAACATTTTTTCTGAATTTTCTGTTTGAAATGTGATTTTCATGGAAAATGAATTCATATAATATTAATTTAAAATGAAAAGGATATCTTTCTTATAAATGTATTTAAATATATGGTTAATTAATCAACAAAAATTACATTATTGTTACTTCAATGGGTATATGTCATATTGACACCATCATTATTAAGCCTCTATATTGATTATGATTATTTTTACAAATAATAGTTTTATAACTATCTTCCTTGATTTAATTTTTCTTATTATTTCCCTCCCCTAGAGTTATTCACTTTGAACTGACAATTGAACATTAAATATCCCGGAACGACCAATATTATCTATCATGGATATGATTATTTCCTAAACGATATACATTTTTAAATAGTATTTTTTACTTTGGATTTTATTTTTCTATCTAAGGAAATATTTATAAATCAATATTCCTTACTAAATATGGATATTTGAAAAAGAATTATGATTATGAATTAAATCAATTATTAAAATATAAAGAATTATTTGGGTTGGTATGAAATAAGTTGTACACAATTCAATGTAATCCAATTTATGAATTATTTGTCTCATTGGATGAAATTATGTGTAAAAAATATTACTATTTTTAACCATGCAATATAATCTCTCTAGTGAAAAAACTAGAAATTTGAATGTTTTAAACAATCATATAAAAGATTTTTAATGATAAAGGTTTTACAATCATTGGAATAATATCATCTAAAAATTAATAATTTTCATTATTCACTATTTCGTTATTTATTTTACAAGATAATTTTTATATGCAAAAATCAATGGATGCATTTTCTTATCAGTTTATTGAGTAAATTTAAAGTGTTTTTGTAATTTTTCTTTTGGTATTGATTATTTCCTATCATATAATGATAATCATTTTATTTTTATTTCATTTGTAATTATATATTTGTTGAAATATTATTTATATCTTTTTTGTTTGTTTATTAATTTGAATATGTGTTTAGTTATTTAAATTTATATATTATTTAAAATATTTCCTCTCAATTTTTAATTCACATGGATTTTATATTCAATAATTCTCAATTGAAAATTTATTATTCACATTGATTAATTATTTCATCAGGTGTAATAACCCCTTAATGGGTATTATAGCTCATTGGTTCAGGCCATACTGGATAACCTACCATCCCTGTCAGACATCCGAGAAGAATTTGGATGAAATTTCCAGACAAGATCAGTTTATTAGACATGATAATCATTTTACCATCATTTTGGTCTATTAATTCTAGTTTAATAGTATGAATATTTTGTTTCAAACATGGTTAGAAAATTTCATCTATTTCCATTCCAATCACCATGTGTTCTAGATTTTGGGAATTTTGATTAAAACATCTCATTACCCATTGTTGGGGTAGATTTTAACACCCATTAAATTATCTTGTTCATTTAAAAGGACACATAGGAAATGTTTTTTGGTTGTTCCAAGAGCCTCCTAATCTCGCCATAACCTCTCTCTTTCAAGATATTCTCTATGTTCATTAACCAATAGAAGTCCTTGAGTGCCCAGAGATTTTCTATAATTATCGTATGAAAATAAATAATTTGGCCATCCCTTATTCCTCACATAGATTATTACTCACATGATCTTGGGAACTGTTCATTTGTTATCTCAACAATAAAATAAAAGATGAATCATTAAAGTATAAAAATATATTTTTCTAGCTCTGTATAAAACATTCGACAATAGTAAAGAAAAATATGGAATTGATTGGGGTCATCCAAATATTGAACCCACACTTGGGACATTTAAAAATTTTCTCATATGTATATTCTCTAACAATGAATTACTATAGACTCACAATACATTGTGGTGTGGCCTCCACAGTCTACTGTCACATCCTACACTCTATTTATTCTTCATCATTTATAGTATTTAGTTTATCATTTATGATCTAGGGATATTCTATCTAATTCTGCAGATCAACAATCTGAGATATTGCATTCATAATCTGCCTCTTGGCCTCATCCATTTAATCCCTCAGTTGGATGATGATATCTGATTGAGTATCAAGGAATGTAGTATCCTAATTCATTTTTTCCTCAAAATGTTGATTTCCTGGTACACATCTCAGAAGTGTTGAACGTTTCTAGACATCTCTTGATACTAGGAAATGTTCATGTTTTGGCTTCCTTCTCACACCTGCTTGGTAAGAATGTCATGGATCGGAGTGTAAAGACTGTGAGAGTCTGACCCACCTTTAGAATTTTTGCCCTTCCAATGGTGAGGCGACTCCATATGAACCCCCCATTGTATTCTAATAGGCTGGTTAATGAATCAGTATATGAACCTCCATGACCTATGAAATTATATTTTATTTTCGTCTACTACATCATGGCCAGAGTCCTCTATCTCTTCAGGTAGTCTAATCATATATTCAAAGAAATTTTTAAGGTGAATTATGGAAGGATCCTCCTCTATGAAACATTTATATTGTTTGGGGTCTAAATCACAAGATCATCCATCCTCATGTGACACATCCTCATAATAATCTCTATATCCAACCTCGAGTTAATACCCTCTAATGGTATCACTCACAATAATTAATAAATATTCATCCCGGACTGAGAATAGATTAGCATAGATGAATAACTCCTCATGTACTAGCATGGTTATCAAAGAAGTTCCCCCATATGTCTCATCCTCAATTACTTGTTGGGACGAAAACCCTTAAATCATTTTTGGAATGGAAACACGTTATTCATCCCAACCAAAAAAAATAATGATTTGTGAGATCAAATGACTTAATGGTGCTTAGTATCTATAGGTTGAGTTCTAGAGTCAAAGGAGGGGATTCCACCATATGAGACCCTTTATGAATGAGTTTTTATTAAAATTAAGGGTACTATATCCTTTATTTGTGTTCGATTAGGAGCTATAGGAATCCTCAAAACACATTAACATAAAGGCTCTGTGAAAATATTATTCTGGCCTAATGACTCGAGTCATTCTCTGACCATGAGGTAGAGGAATTTAGATGACAGTACCTGATCTGGGGTACTACCTCTCTAATAGTGGGTTTTATCATTAGGATGCTCAGTAATGGTTTTTTATATACAATAGGAAGGAACTAGTGTTATAATGTTTTTACCTTGACATCCTTAGTCATCAAGTCACCTTCCTCAGGCTTGAGAAAGCGACCCTAAATGTGATACTCCACACACATAAGTGCTCCTTCAACCCATTTTATAGAGAGGATTTCCAATTATCATGAATCTCATATACATGGAATATTTTATTTAATTATAATTAGTAATTTAAGTGAAAATTACTATAGGTGAGTATATTGAGGGATTCCTCTACAAATTTAGCCCAATGACCTATTGAGGCTGCATTTTCTCCACTTTAATGAGGTCACCCCTGATGATTCAATGAACCCATGTATTCTCTACCACTAGATTCATGTGTCTAATTTTCTTTTGATTCCTCCCTGTATAATGAAATGAAAATAGTTTGTGCCTTCACCCAATATCACTCATCACAAAACAGCACATGTACTAGGTGGAAGGTGGTTTACACTTTCCATAAAAACATGTTGAACCCAATCTAATTAATTGTTATTAATACTTTTTGGTTTTTGTTTTTTTAATCTATTTTTGGTTTATCATGATATTTTTAATTCTTGTGATCATCTAGTACAGGCTGACATTAGTGTCGAAGGTGGCCTGTAGGGGAAATGGTTCGTGGAATACTTATAGTATACACAAATTTGGATTCACACATTGTAGTGCTACGTAGAAAAAAAACTCATGTAATGTGAACTATGTAAGAGAAATGGGTCATGGGATATAAATGGTTCATGGGACGATCACCATTCATGGAAGGATAATGTTTCACAGGTTGGGAAATCGTTTTAAGATATGAGGTAGTGATATGTAGATCCATGAAGGGATTTTTTTCACAGAATATATTAGCCATCGCGAAAGAATGAAGTCAATATGTGGATATTACTGGTAAAATAGTTCATGGATGGAGAAGAACACAGTGAAGGGTGTACTACATCGAACATTTATGAAAAAAAATTATCATGATTTTAGGATCTATTTTCTAATATAAAGATAACTAATCCCAACATTACATAGAGATATTTTAATTAAAAATCATCATTTCAATGAAATAATTCGAATATGTCTGATGTGGTTCATGAGGAAAACGTTACACATTGAATAAGAGTACGCAAGTGATGATTCTTTATAGGGATAATTAGTTCACGTGAATACATAAATAAATAAGGTATGTGGAGATCTACATCTTGTAAAGGAAATGAGTCTTCAGATGTGGGGGCATTCCACCAAACAGGTAATAGTCTTTGGAGTGTGAGTTAGTTCATGAAGAATAATTGGTCTACGGAAGAAGAGGTCTATAGAAGATAGAATTCCATAGATGTATAGGTAGTACATGGATGTGGTTCACAGAGGTGTTTAACATATGTGGTTCTTAGAGGAAATACATGGAGGTGGTATGTATAGGTGGTATGATGAGGTGGTATGCAAAAACAAATACCATCTGCAGAGATGGGGAGGTTCATGGAAGAAGAGATCCATGAAGCTCTCATTCCAAATAGTGTAGCATATATAATAGAGGGAGAAGCACAGTTTGTGATAGAGGTTAGACCATTTGGGAAAGAAGTTATGTTCCTGAAGGAGTGAACTTTGAAATGAATCTTCATGAAATGAAATTTTGAATATCAGGTATTTACTGAATAGGTATTTCATTGTGCATTAACATGGGTGTTCAGTGCTAGAAGAAATTCATTATAGATTTAGAAATATACTTCAATAACAATTCATTTATGAAATCTTAAATTCTATAAACTGAGTTAGACATCACTCAATGTAGTTTAATAAAATGATTCAATGGAAGTGTTCTATGGGATGCAAAGTGATATCACCAAAATATTTTAATGCAAGTGTTCTAAAATAGAATCACTATTTTAAAGCATCTATATTCAAAAACTAGTGACGATTAGTGTATTTTGGTATGTCCAACAAACTTTCGGTGTAAGATTTATAGACATGAACATATTGGTGATCAATGTAATTTTTTTCCCTTTTTTGGAATGTTTTATTGTTGATCAAATCCATCATAAAGGATTACTGATTTCCAACCAACACAAGAATAATATTATCATGATACGAAAAACATTTACACCATGATTCACCTCTCCCCTCTCAGGGTCTTATGGGGCCCTAAAAACCAACATATGTGTCTGTAGACATCATATCTAATTGTATGTGGTGGATTATCTCTATGTTATTGATTCTATTAGGACTGATTTCATGTAGTTTGATCTCATTTTTCATAATCATCTTCAATATATCTTTTGTCGACAATGAAATTCAAAGCATCCACAATGCCTTTTAGTTGGATGGAACGATGGCCTCGAAAGCTACATATATAAAAAACCACATCTTCTTCCTAAGATCCTCCCTTTATTTCATATGAGGAAAATTATGATACCCTTATCCTATAAGAGGTTTGGTGTGACCTCACAATGATATATCCTCATTTCATTTCTAGATTAAGATACCCCAGATGCTCTTCTGGATCCATGGGAGGCATCCCACCGACTTCCATGCTATATTGGCTCCCCACTCAACTGTCTTAAGACCTGAATGAACATACCAAAGATTTACGATGGATATGATTTGACATTGTTACTATCGTAGTCCATCTATAAGACAATATCAATGTGGGATGGAGGTACCACAATTATCTCCCATGTTTCCATGTCCACAAATATATACCATATCTAGGAATGTGTACAAGGGTTTCTCTCTTCGAAGAACTCCATGTAGACTCTATTATTTTCTTTTTAAATGAACCCAACCATCCCGGAGAAATAGGATGGTGTGTACATCTCAAAAATGACATGGATATAGATCCTGGCCACCATCACTCTACCACTAAAACCTTACAGGTGCACCTTTGTTTTAAGTTTTCATGTAGGTTGTCCACCAATTGACCAATCCTAGTTTAGAAGGTATAGATTCTGATGTTTTCAAAGTTTCTAATATGAAATTTTACCATGAACTCATCTTGAATCATCTAAAATACCTCATTAATGTTCAGTAGAGACGACAACATACTATCATTTAAAGGGTAATGGAATATGGGAATTCATAAACTCTGTGGTGGAAATGATCTAACCATGAAAGAAACTATATGTAGATCATTATTTTTATGGTTCACCTCATAACATGATCATATAATCAATTTATTTTGTCCATCATAGATACACTAATGCTAAATCTATTTTTGGAATCTACAAACGTTTCCATCACCATCATCCTTAGACACAGTTCCAAACGAATGATCATAATCAAATGAAGCCAAGCAATAAGATGTTTAGAGAGAAAATATGTTTTGAGGAAGAGTAGATCTTAGTCAGACATCATGTTTTACCCATATTTCTTAAAATTTCCTTCCCAAATAATCAAACCATATAATCCCTTCTTCCTCCTCTATGATACTATCATGAATAATATTTCATGACTGGGAATCTTTATATTCGTGTTATTATTCAAAAACATGTAAAATCATGAATTAATGAGAATTTAATTTTTTTTCTCATATGGGATCATGATCTAGATTCTACATCTTCAATTCCAGGAGGTGTTTCACTAAGATAGATATTTTCTTCCAATCGTTCTAGGTGTTATTTGATGAAAGGAACTCTTCATACATGAATCCTTCTAATGTAATTCCAATTATGTAGTGGATTTCCCATATGATGATGACATCTCCATGATATAAATGGAACATGTTTTTATTTGTGGACCATTGGATAAGGAGCTCTAAAAAATAATCATCTATATAGTAAAATTGGAACTATAATGTCCACACCACCTCATATAGTCTAATATGGAATAGCATGGTCCCTTATTCCTGAAACTTGTAGAATACAAATTATTCCCAAAACCAATCACTAGTAATTGTGTCACCAAGTATTAGGTATAATTCATTGTTGGATAATAATTTTGTGTCCATTATAATGCTCTAGATGATGGTACCATAGTGGGAGAGAAATTATTTTGCCTCCCATTGCGATTTGTTTACCATCTTGTTCCACCCATTATACACGTAAATGGAAATATCCCAACACTCCCTAGTAGGATGGCCATGACAAGAAAATTTACATCGATGAAAATAATCCTTTTGGGTGAAATATGATATCATTATGTCAACCTGGATGGTTGGGATGAAAATATCATTGAGAAAATGGATGTTCCATAATGGGAGAAAGATACTAATGGGATAGATTTTTTTGTCTTTATAAATCATGAACACAAGAATCTGATTACTTAATATGACCACAGATTAATGGTTTTTAGAATTTCCTGACATATTATCTCATTGAACATTGAAAACGGCCTCAATTTATATAGTGTCCTATTAGTGCTTGAAAGTCTATAAAAGGTTCCCAAAATCATCTTCAAGACATAAATGTAGATCTTAAAAAAGGAATTCTACTGAAATAAGATGTCCAAGAATATTTTCTAATGAAAAATTACAACATAAAAGAAAGAGATAAAATTCACATACAAAGAAAAATTCCAAATTTCTATACAAGGTCCCCCATTTTCTTATTTATAAGCATATACTAGGGAGTAGAATGCATACATATGCCACTAGAACTCCGAATCGTGAATATTTTTAGCACCCATGAAAGGGTGTTATTATAATTGTAGTTTTCATCAGAACTTGGCATTATGGTCCCCATTCAGTACATATTCTAAGGGTTCATTTTTCAGACTAAAAAAATCATCTAGAGTCGCAAATGGAAAATATTGTGAAAATTAAATCCATCATCCATCTTAATGCAGCACTCTCATAACAAAAACTGTTCATTTCAGAGGTTTCATCCTATGAATGAGTGATTGAAATACACAAACATACCTCTTATGGGAAAAGGAGAAAATATTTCTCGTTCCTTCCTTAAATTCCATGAGACTATTCATGGAAATCTCATGCAAGTGATCGGCATTTTGCACATGATACCCAATCCACGTGCAAACCTCTAGTTCACCAAAGGTGGCATAAAATCATTTCATTCCATGGGAAACCATTGCACTAATAGAATAATCTATTTGAAAGATCTATCTTAAAAATAGACTATTTTGTTCCTATCACCAAATATTTCATATATAATGAGAATTTGACATTGATGTTCATGGTGATCATCTCAATGACAATGCGTCGCTCTACATCCCGTAAGACCATTCATGCAAAAAAATCATGAATGAATATAACCCTTAAGGTGTAGAATCTTAAGAAACATGTTACCTTTAGGTATATTGATGATTATACCCTTAGGTGAGTAATCCATTCCCAACCTATTTTATTTCATTTCATTTGCGCATATGGTTCCATCTTTTTTACAACCCATGCCTTGCGTGTAGCATATAATCTTGTATACACCTTCTTGCATTACCTAAATGGCCTAATTCTTCTATACAACCCATGGATCATTAAATTATTTCATGAAACCATATAGTCATGAACTCAATAACTTCTTAGTACCCTACTAGATTTCCTCTATCACTCTATAATAGGAACTCAATCATAGTCCTCAAATTGACCATTCATACATATCATTAATACATAGAATTTATAAATCCTAGACCCTCCGAAGAGTGCATGAGGTATGGTGATGTCAGACCAAGGGATAAAGAGTGGGAACCATATCTAAGATGCGTGAATTAAAGTATCCTAGTACTACGTCCTTTTAATATGGCATTAAATTACATTAAACTTTCCTCAGAAAATAAATTCGAACTATATCCTTTCCCAATACCACGTATACAAGATCCTCGTAAATGATCATTATTTGATGCCACCTCCTCCTACAACACTATTTGGGATACCCATAGGGGGAGGAATTAATGTGTAAGCCCCGTAAACCCTATGAAATCAACATATGACTATTCATTTATGAATCATAGGGAATGATTTTCTCCTCAATTGGAATGAAATCCTCCTTAGATGGAATATCATCCTCAATTACATTCTCCCAAATATAATACCAATATCATCCCTCTTCGAAGATTCATTAACAACATGATGATCTAGTCATCATTATCCACTAGTTTATCACACCTAGCATGGATAAAATGAGATTAGAGTATATTATTTGTTTGTGAAATTCAAACCATTATCCATATGTTAATTATTTACCAATATAAAAAAAAACCTATATTCAAATTGGAATCCATCTAAGTATAACACCAAACAACCATACTCATCATACATAAATAATCCATACATAATCTCTAACCACATGCTCATGTGAGAATCCCCCTTAGTTATAATGCTCAACTATTCTGAACTGTGTTGGATTTGATTCCCATATAACTTGGATAATTTGCAATACACCATAAGGTTCAAATCGAACATCTACATCCATCCTGGTCTTATTCATACCACAACCCTAGTAAGATCACACAACTCTCCTATGATAACACATCTTCTTTAAGTCCCTTGGGTAGCTCAATGATTAATCCCCATACAAAATTCAACTTTGATAATTTTTCTTGAGAAGGGAACAATCCATCCATAATCCTGACCTGATCCATATATTAATATAATTTCATGAAGTGAAAATATATATATTCATGATGTTAAACTGTATGTATTGGTCCTGTCTCATGACCCTAAACTGTGGCATTGAACTACATGTGTTTTGACCCAAATCTTCTAAAACAATTTAGGTTGGATTATTATTTGGAATTCAATCTCAACCCAACATGATCCAAGGTGATCCATCCTAGTTGAACGCCTCCTTGGTCCCCATCCATGGGTGTTCCAATCCACCTTCTTTGTGTGAAATCATCTCTTTTTGGGATACCCCCTCCAAATCTCCCACCATTGGGAATTCCAATAAATCTTTTAGTAAACATGTATCTATGATATCTTCTAAAATAGGGGTCAACCTCATTTATCCATATACACTGATCATCATGAACAAACCACTATGTCTCAAAAATATGGTGAACTTCTGACCTAATATACACACATCATTTAATGACTATGATGCAAGAGGTGAACTTTGTTGATGATATATGCCTATGGTGTGAGCTACCTCCTGAGGTGATTTCATTATATGATATATGAAATTAGTGTTAGATGCATCTTAATCAACATGATAAGTCTTCAGTTCAACGCCTAATATGGCTCTATGGTATACCCTTCGTTGAGAATGAACACATGTGACAAATGTTCTTATTGTCTAGATATTCCAATGATACCTAATGTGATTAAACACCAGAAAAAATGTACTTCCCAATCAATTACTACTAAAATGTTGAGACAAAACCAATTTACTATGCTAGAATCCATAATGAGATGGAAATAGGAATGAGCTACAAGAACATGACTTATCTCTAAGAGGGAGACTCGGACTACACAACAAGTTCAATAGTGGAATCCAAGGACGGAAAAACGACTTCCAATAATCCTGTATCGATCAATAGAAAAACATCACTGTTAAAAGTGGTGAAATATTATTACCTTTAGAAATCGTGAATATGGTTTGAGAATGTATGTCAGTGAACATTAACAATCATGGTAGTTCAACCTGAAGAAAGTGTCTGAAATATTGAGTGAACAAATGACCAATCCCTAAGTTCAACTTATTCATGTTCACTGTAAGAAACAAGGGAAGAGAAAATATTTTATAATTTAAATGTGGGTGTTAAATAATCATATAAAAATTGGGGTTTATTTTTATTAACTAACCATATAAGGTATTCTGGATGAGAGAGGTTGTGGCAAGAGACTAAAAATCCTAGAAAATCCAAGGACTTCTCCAACATGGTCTAGTGTAGAAATGTTATAATTCTAGTTATATTGAATTCCACTCAAAAAATTATGAATGAGGATATGTGAATTACAATGACACTAATATAGAATAGAAGTTGAATGGAATGAAAAAACATGGTAACTATTAAAAATGATTGAAACAGTAAATCTATATTGTTTTTATTAAATAGGGAAATGAATGAGAGTCGACCATTGAACATATATTAGACATAGAACATGTCTTGAAATGTCATCCAATAATTTCTTAAACATTGGCCTAGGATGGTAGTTGTTCTAGTATGGAATGATGCCATTTTGTTATGGGGTCTCATTAGATGTGGATAATGGTGGGGGATCCAAACTAGGGGCATAGGAAGCATGAAAATTGAATGATGGATTGGTAAAATGTATTTCAAAAATTCTATAATTACACCACCATGTCATATAGAACATTGGGGTTGGTTTATTTTTCTGAGAAAAACAAATCCAAACTCATTTTCAAGTAGAAGTTTCATCTCTGATGGAAATAGGAAACAGAAAATTAAGATCTATGTGTTAGATTGTTGTCATTATAATAGCGGACCACTCAACAAGGGGACTTGTATTTTTTTAGTTCTACATTATGAAAATGATGATGATAAAAACACTACATGACATTGTATAGTATGGTAATTGGTCAGACATATTAACATCATATGGTGACGATGTTGCATCGATAATTTAACATCATGTGGTTAAGAAGTATCCCATCATTAATCATCAAATTACCCGGACATTGAAAAAAAGTTATGGTTATTTTCATCGACAATAGGAATATTTTTTCCATGTTTAATTAGGTTAATTTAAGGAAATAAACCTAATGTGAAATATCCTGATGTTATTTTTGTACCACAAAAGTATCTAGTGGGAACAATATTGATTTTTCTAGTTACATAGCATGGATTGTGGCTAATAATTTAATGACATGTTTCTTGGACAATAAGTGGTGAAAATATTTGAAGGTCATAATACTTGAATTTGGGATTTGAGAAGATGATAATAGTTTTTATAACAAAATAAAATAGTATACAGTCATAATCCATGGACTGTGATATGTATCAAAAAAGTGGAGATGCATAGAATTAAGGAGTGACAAACCCGAATACCCTATATGGGCTACATATTGTTTCATATCATAGTGATCAAACATAAAACATATAGTTTAATGTTGTGTATCTTGGACCATTGGCTCTTATTTTATGTCTCTACATTATGGATCTTGGGTTGTTAGTTTAAGGTCATGTACATTGCACCCTGAACCCATTTTAATTTCATATTCCTTGGATGTAGAGTATCGATAATGTTCGGAGAGATTAGGGTGTGGGGAACATTCTTATCATGTGGATAATATTTCTGTGGAGGACTAAAAAACATACCTTGAATGAGGTTATAGTATGATCATCTTCAAACGACATATTTACGATAGGACATGTATTCTATATAACATTGTGATATTGGGACTTCAATTGAATGTTGTATCTCATATATTTGGAATCATAAGAAAGGGACATTCACCAGAAAGAGATATGGGGGTCATAATAGGAATAAATTGGTGAAAATGAGGACCAAAGATGTCTCCACCACAAAAAACAATATCGAGGAGACTCTCAAATAGTTCTATGTCATGGTGATGGGAATTTGACCCTCAGTTTAAGGACATGGAAACCAATACTTTGAGGGGATTTTATTCAAAGGAATACAAATTGTGTATTATTGGAATTATGTTGATGGGAATGGGGTCCTGGAGGCCTTTTTCCCATAAGACATCCAAAATAAAATCCTTGATCATTATAATGTCCTTATTCATTGACTATCTATAAATAGTTTAATGTTGTGTTTCATGGACCATATGATCTTAGTTTAACATCATAGAGATTGGAAAAATGATAGGGGCCTTATGAAATAGGTATGTGAAGTGTGATGGAGTCATAAACCCGATTTGATTGGTGTCATAGGAGGCTTAGCACTACACTACATATCCCGAAGAAAATATACCCATATTTTTATGTCATAATTATTTGAATAGGATTCTTTGTAGATTGTAATGGATGTATGACATTTTTAAAATAGTTAAAAGTCATGATTCATAGAACATATAATGATAGATTAATTTCCTTGATTTTGGACATAGAATACCAGTTTACTTCATGTTCATAGTATAAATATACATAGTTTAACATTATAAAATAAAGATGATTGTTTTAAAAAATTTAACATCAGAAAATAAGATGATGATATATAGTGTAACACCATGAAACTGTAATCTGAATAAAAAATATATCCTCGTGCTACTAAGACGTCAATATGATGTTTTACATCATGAAACTAGAAAGTAGATACATTATTTATCTTCTTGAAACTAGATTGTAGAAACATAATTTAACATCATACAACTATGAAGTGTGTTTATATTATGTGAAGTGCTCTTTGAGAAACCTATATTTTACCTTTGAAGTAATTCACCCACCATCCATAATTATTAAAGAGTTCACCCTATTAGACTATGATATAATAAAAATAAAATGCCCTTCCCATTTGGGAATCAGCTTTGGTGGCTTGTATACTAGAATAATTGGTTTTATAAGATCTAATATCATGTCATTATGTATGAAGGAATTGAGTTTAACCTTCTTGATTAAAACCGTTTTTATTTTATTCTTGTTTCAATATATATTGCTCATGGCCTGAGGGAATATTCTCTATATGGTCTTTCAATTTAGTTGGATAGAATTCATCAATTCTATCTGGAATCTTCTAGTCATAGTTAGCTATTCGGATTGATAATAACTAAATATCAATGGTATGAAATTACATCTGTTAATAAACCAGCATATATGGAGTGAGTTGTGTAGAATTTTGAGTTATAATATGATAGACCTAGATGTCATTTTAATGCTTTTATAGAAACCTTTTCTTATTTTAATCAACAATATTTTAAAAAAATTTACAGAGTTCCTCATTGAATGCCACCATCAGTCTATTTTCATTTTTTTTGTAGAATGAAGTATGGTTTGATTAGATATTTCACTTGAAATACAATATTATTAGCAAAGAAAAACATTATTTGGAACTGTTTTCTATGAGAATTGCATGAGGAACTATGAATCAAGGGATTATATTAGATATCAAAAATTTGATCACATTTTAGGACACAACTTACCTAGTAAGAGTCACTTCTAGCCACATAGAGATGTAATATGTCATGGTGATAATGAATCTACATTGGTGACCGTTCCCAGGTGGATAATTTCTCAAAATATTGCAAATGAATATTGAAAATGGCCAAGATAACTGGTGGTGTGGAGGAGTTATGGTGTTCAATGGAAAATATTTCCATGAATATGATATGAATGACAACTCTTGGAGAACTCAATTTGGTCATGGATCATGAGGGAATCAATGTGAAGTCCAACCTCCAAATATTATGCGAGAGCTTCAATCCAACCTTATGGGAACAACATTATCCAAAATATATTCTTTTATAACATGGGGAATATAAACTCATTGGATTAAATGATGGATTATTAAAATTAATTTTATGTATATATAGAGTCTTGTCAATATTATTCCTGCTCAATAGGGAGAACTGTATTGCACTATGATGGATTTTCTAATGTTCATCTCCACCCGCCTGGAGGATATCGTGTTGGAAGTACATGATAAAATGATTTCTCCAATTGGAGGTTTATTATACATAAAGGGGATTAAGAGTTCTTTATGTACAATCAATAGTGTTGTACTAGTTCACCTAGTGGATTTCATCCTTGTCAGGAATTTCATGAAGAATGAATTATTGGTTTAGCGCATGAATGAGCAGTTCGTTTGGGACGAGAACTATAATAGATTATACAACACTATCTAGGGAATCGGTAAAATTATTCTATGAACATGGTTAATGCACAAACTATGTATGAAAAATTAATTATACAATCATTGTTAGTAAAATATTTGGAGAGAAAGAACTAATATGTTAAAATAGATAGTGTCCAAGTGATATAGAAGATCCCCGAGCTAATCCCATTAAGATTTTGATCATTGATACATCTACCAATTGGATTTTTTTGTAGTACCAAAGAATAAAAACCCATCATGGAATGGCACGTTCCAATGAATGGATGGTATAATATTTAAATCAACTTCCACATCAAATTATTCAAGAGCTGGATGGATATCTAGAATGTCGGTAAATCCTGACCGTTGATGGATTTCTATCGAATGAATCTGATATCGAACTGCTAAAGGAAAACTTTCTAATGTTGTATCTGTGATAATTACATCATTTTATTTATGATATAATTCAAAAAATCTTTTTGAGACAAAATTTATTTCTAGAAATGTAGTAGATAATACAAAAACATATGTACTGAAGAATCAAGTGTGAGGATGCTCTTTTTGATTAGGTAACATGTAGTCTCCCGGATGACTATAATTCACATGAACTGAATCTGGTCTCCATCAAACCTGACAGCCAAACCATCCCTATAAACATCCCAAAAAGCATTCCTAATCCCAATAGGCTTTCACAATTTACCGGGTATCATAAAATTAAATTTGGGAATGAATAACTAGATTATATAACCATAACACAAAAAATAATCCTATTAATAGATCTGGATTTTTCAAACCCAATTATCATTTAAAAAATTTCATAATTGAGTTACAAAATTTAAAATAATAATTAATTAAATTAAAGATGGATCAAAACCAAAAGGGTAGTCTGAGAACCTCCTCATGGTAATAGGCTTCAACCTTAAGTCATCTTCACAATAGTGCACCAAGAAGGACTGCATGAAACCTGAACCATTAGCACAAAAATCATTACCCAAACCTGCAACATAATAATTCGGTCTACATACACAAAAATTGTTTGTTGGACGTGATCCAAATCCTAATAGTATTCTCCCAAAAAATATTCCATGTGATAATCATTATACTAAAAAAAACAATGCATGTTTTTTAGACAATAAACGCTAGTAACAATTTCTAAAAGATGCAACTTCCAATAAAACATGCTTTCAAGTGGGATACATTAAAAGATATAAAAACATTTAAATATAATTAAAATGATCTTGAATTTATCCATCGAAACATATTTTATGCCAGTTTTTTGGAATAAAATATCCAATGAACACTAGCAATGGGAAACGACCATAGGCGCTAGCTCGTTGTGGGTCCCAGGTACCTTGTACTCTGTGAAAGTAACCAACTAAATTTGTGTTCTCTATCACACAATCCACTTATAGGGATAATACCCATGACCTAGTGGTTCCCCATCATCATCATCATCATCATCATCGTACTTTAGTAATTTTTCACAATTATCTTTCTATATCAAATAGGTTCCAAACACCACGTGATCACAAGAATACTAATATATGTCCACCCACCATGAAACCTTGGTGTTACCTCTTTTGCACAAAAAAGTTCTAAAATCCATGAAATAAAATATTCACATTAAAATACCAATTTCATGTCACACACATATAACATCCCACACAGATGTCACATGATCCCCTTTTTCATCCAAATTCATTTTGGAATCCATAATCACACCAAAACATCCCACAACATGGGTCACCTCTCTTTAAAACCTCATAAAAACCTCTAAAATTTATAAAACCTTTACAATGTAGTAAAAAACTCATATAAACCATACACATTAATATAGTCCATTTCAAACGAAAACTCCTACCGAAATAGTTTCTCTACTTAGTTGCACCTCTTACATTAATCAAGAATCCTTTTAAAACCATCACAAATCAACTCAAAGGAGTGTAAATATGTTTTACATATAAATTACTTATGAAACACACCTTTCATGAAAAAAACATAATAATATCACATCAAACAAAATTTTAATCCATAATATCATTGAATAAAACTTTTCTATGGGTCATAAAACAACAACAATGAACACAACATAGAATACACACACAAAATATTAATTTTTGCACAAAAATCCACATAAAATCCCACTACATAACAAATTCCTCCAAATATAATTTTCTCACTATGAAAATTTAAACAGAATCATGATAAAAATATAAATAAAAAATAACTTATCAAATAATTCATACACATGGAATAACCTACAATTGTTTTCCAGAAACCCTAAACCATTGTGCAGTACATCAATCGCACCACCGCCACCGTACAAGGTAGGGAAATCAAGCCCTAATCAAAAAGATTTCTCAAAAAGGAACATTTTTAAACCCTATGTACAAACCCTAAATATGGGATATTTGGAACTTCAAGAAAATATAGAAGAAATACAAAACAAATAGAATAAATCCAAAGCAAATGGTAGAACGAATGAAACCCACATACTTGAGGCATCTTGAAAAATCATCCCAAATCCACCAATTGATTAATATTAAAGAATAAATAAAAAGTAAGAAGGGTATAATAATTAAAATCAGGTCATGTGGGAACTCAAATGGTGGGAATATAGTCCAAATTGAAGATGTGATGAATGGAACATTTTACCACTTAAAATCTAGGAAACATGAGAAAGACTAAGAAATATTTCCCTACACTATGGGGGAGATGTGCTCAAATGAATAAAAATATCTAATGGCATGGATATGTACATTTATTTGCTTCACGTGGGGGTGGAATCACCTAAAAAGTAAAAACTGAATGAGATATTGAAACATTAAAAACTAATTTAATGGTGTAAATGGGATAATATGATGACCCAATACCATAATAAAAACCACAATCCATCATTATTATTTATTCCTATGAGGTCCAAATTGATATTGTGGTCTTAATATACCAGAGTAATCTATTTGGAAAGTTAAATGAGTGAAAAATATTGAATATGAAGTATATATAAAAGAAACAAATTTTATTTTTAAAGATGAAAATGGGCTATCACTTTGGACCAAATTTTGAAAACCCACCATTTCCATCAAAATACATGGGAAACCCCAAAAAAGAGAGAATGGAAATTAAATGAAAAAATACCTTTAAAATAATTAATGGATTTGACAATTCTCCCCAGTATAAAACATTCCACCCTAGGAAAGCCACAACAAGGTTAAAATAAAAAAACCAAACCCAACCAAAAGTACAAAATGGACTCCTTTTCCATGTTTCACCAACCCCTAAAGGCCCAAAACATACCCAAATGATCAATAAAAGAATAAATACTATCACCAACCAAAAGAAACACCATTTCCTAAAATTATCAATCACCGTTAAAATACATCCCAATACAAAACACCATAATCACTATCTGAACATTTCTCAAGGAACATATCCGAACGAGCAATAATTTAGAACACGGTTACCACTACCTTAATTTAATTAAACATTTGGGAACTCTCCAATACCACCATTTACCCATGTATGATTATGGTAGTTAGATATCTCTTAAATAGTATACCTATCACCAATCCATGACCACGGGAAAATCATGTTAC
The DNA here is from genome assembly GCA_963277665.1 of Viscum album. NCBI lineage: Eukaryota > Viridiplantae > Streptophyta > Magnoliopsida > Santalales > Viscaceae > Viscum > Viscum album. The sequence goes on along the minus strand of CAUJRU010000153.1, from coordinate 63,118 downwards.
TAATACATGGATACACCAATGGGCTCCCCACCATATGAGACAACTAAAATTTGTAGGAAATAATTAGGACACTAAAAGAGGGAGGCCTGAAAAAACTCTCTAATACAAGGGGTTGACTTCCATTATACATTTCCAAAAGATATTTCATGTCAATCATAAAGGGGATTCCCCTCCATATAAACAAACTATATTAACATTCCATTACATTTCGACACAAAAAGACCCCAAGACATAAAGAGTTCTGATGACCACATGGTTAGTCCGCATGTTTTGGGATACAGTGTGCTAACCATGTGGATACTTCTATATGCTTGGTTTTCGAGGGATGTATTACTACAAATCGATTCCAAACTGTGCTCTCAACCTATCTTTCAAAATTTAAAACTTTTCTTTATAAACACTAAGGAAACCGAAGGGGGGAAAGAATGACATTGGGCGATAACAAGGATATGAGGCCGTCCCACCTATTTCCACAGATTGGTAAGATGGCAACACTGGAATTTTAATCAATTTACATCGATAATACAGAGAACATGACATTGTAAAAGGGATTGAATGACCCTGGTATTTCCCTAACTACACAAGATCTTCAATATGGGACCTATGGCTGGAGATAAGATGATTAAAGAATCTTTGGCCTTGATGTATTGCTTTGGAAACAAGCACAAATAGAACTTTTCTTTTTGATTCCATAAAAACCATACATTGATACCATATGTGTTCACCATGACAAAACAAATTCCATAATTAGTTTATCCTAACCCTAAATTTTACCGGCACTAGTGCATATAGGACACACAAACATAACACCTTGTTTCTCTGGATGATAAATTGAATGCACAAATGATATATGAAAACACATTCATCTAATCAAAGGATATCAATATTTCCCAATGAAAGACACACTTATGATAAAACAAAGACTCATTAAATATTGTACAACTTCAGATTTATATTCAAACGATCACATGACATTACAAGGCATCACTGAACATGACAATTGCGACTGATATAAACCATTCAAGGAAATGGGCCTTACTCCATGTCCCCAAACAACACACAATTCTAGAAAGTGTCCATAACACCCTATTATGTCCAGATTTTAAACACTTGTGGATAAAAATGAACCCCAACATTGAATAGGCTATGAAGGACCTTGATTCCATCTTATACACCGTCCACACAAACAACCCTATACTACTTTCACCTTTGACGAATCATGTTACATAAGAAATTAAGGCCTCTTTCAACCATCCATGAGAACTCTCCCACTAAAAGTGGATATGAAAAACCAATATAGTAAATAGTGTATACACAATCTCAAAATTAGGAGATATATATTTTTTATATTGATCATGTAGAGTATTTTACAATGGAGAAATAATCTGGACTGCACTTCATCGATGCATTAACTCATATTGGGGGCATAACTTATCCAACAGGAGAACACACAGACTCAACCAAGATGGTACATTGGTCAAAACGAGCCACAAACTAGAAATGAAATCATTAGAGGATCCACCATAAATGTTTCTGGAACACTTATCAAAATGGTCCACTAAAAAACCCTTCAACCCATCCTTCCAATGAAACACAGACCCAAAGCACCATTAATAAAAGAGGGGTTCTTGGACTAAAATCATCCCACAACAAAAAAAATTCCAAGAATCACATAAGACACACCACCCCAAACTAATTATCAAGACATCATTTTTTTTCTAAAAAATCATGTCATTGAAAAGAAACGGTCTGACAGTTAGCATATCCACTAATTTTAAACCATGGGCCTCACTCATTCACGTTTTCGTGCACACCAGGTACCCTCCTCTTATCCACCCCGACACTAATTAGGACATTCCATTAACCATTCATCATTCACTATAATTCAATTCATTTGGTTTCTCATAGAAATACCCAATGTTAAAACAAAAATTCCTTCAATTTTTACAAACAAAAGATTCAACTAACACTTCCTTTTTCCCAAACAAGCTAACAATAAAATCAAACCCAATTTATAACCTAAAACACATTTAATAATAGAATTATAACTCAAATGAAAACTCACTTCCAATCTATTCACATCAATTTCAAAACATCTCAAACCCTTTCCAAACAATTTTGGTTTTATGAAATACATCATTGGGTCAACACTCATTCAATGAAAAAATCATCTCTTCTTATATTAAAAAAATTCTAAGGACTTTTAAATAATTTCAAATTATAATTAATTACAAAATTAAAAATCCATTTCAATACACAGCACAAAAATTTAAAAACAATTTTTTCCATTCAAAACACTTTTTAAATGATTTAAATTTTTCCATTTGAAACATATTCTCTAACACCACTTTGACAAAATTTATAAGTTTAATGGTGTTTAAATTAACCATTAACCAGTTCTAAACAATTAGAAAATTTTAGTTCCACCATTTCAAAAACTAAACCATTCCATCTTTATTATAAAATATTTTCTTAAAAACATTACGCTTCTTAAACACATGACCTTTTTATTTAAATCCAAACATCCATGATTCCAAAACTAATGGACACAAGACAAGATGAAAGGAAACTAGTTTTAGTGGGTTACATGGAAATTTGGTTGGTGTGAATATTCCAGTCACTTAAACATCAAGGAGAGTGTCCTAGGGAAATATCCTTGACTCCAAATGGCTTTCTAGGACTTATGACATCACTGAGACAATTTAGTGAACTTTCTTTTCACTTCCCCTAATCATCATCAAACCATGAAAATCAAAGGACCCAGATAAAACACAACATCCCATGAAGATATGAATCATTTTATAAGTAGTGATGTCTAGGAACACTACTTGTAATTGAAATTTCACAAATAGAAAATACTGAATCTTTTCTATCCAGACTCTTTCCCATATAACATGACCCAAATAATAAACCTCATTTGAATACATTTATTCACAAACTGAATCTTTTCCCCATCAAAACTGGCACCTGACCTCGCCCATTGAAAGAACAGAGGGTATTCTCGATCCCCTTGGGTGGGTAAAACTTCTCTAGAATCATAAAATGGAATATGGGAACAATTTCACTGAGTTTATAACAATAAAACAACAAACTAATCCATTATAACAAACCATGATATTTAAAACCATATTATCTTTCACAAAATTTTAAAATTTAGTTACACAATTTAAAATAATACTCAAATACTTTCAAAAGGGAACAAAGTCAAAAGGGCATCTAAAGAACATAATCATGGAAAGAGGCACCGCCCTCAAGACATCTCCATGACACTACACCGAGAAAGACCATTATAAATTCGAACCATTGAAAATAATATCGTTACCCAAACCTGTAAAAAAATATCCACATCTAATTACATACAAGGTGTAATTAGAGTGTGATAAAAGTTCTAATTGGATTACACAACTAAATATTCCATGTGATAATCATTATATAAAAAATCATGCATGTTTTGTAGATAAGAAATGATAGTAAAAAAATGTTAAAAGGTGTGACATGAAATAAAAAAGCATTCATGTGGCTAGTTTAAAAGAAATAATCACTTTTAAATAGAATGAAAATGCTAATTAAACTATCCATACAAACATACTGAATAATTATGGTGAGCATAAAATATATAATGAACACTATCAATAGAAAACAACCATAGTCCCTATCTCATTGTGGGTCACATGTACCTCTTACTCGGTGAAAGTAACCATACAAATATTTGTTCTCATGCACATGATCCCATAGTAGAAGTAATACCTTTTACATTGTCATTTCCCAAAATCATCATTATTAGCATTGTTTAATTAGTGTTGTAATCATACCACATTCTATATGAAATAATGGCCAAACCCCATTGGATCACTTGCGTACTAGTACACGTCCACCCACCTAGACACACGAGTGTTAACAATTGTGCTCAGAAAAACATCCACAAGATTCGAAATTCAAATTTCACCTAAAAATACCAATTCCAAATCACCCCAGACAAAACATCTGACACACAAGTCACATGATCCCCTTTTTCATTGATGTTCATCTTGGAAATCATACTCACACAAAAACATCACACAACATGTTTAACCTCTTTTTCACACAACATCAAATACTTTAAATGATTTTATAAAACATATACAAGATAGTACACATCACATAACAACCATTTAAAATTAAAATATACCATTTCAGTAGTACACTCCTTCCCAAAAAATTTGGAAGCATAGTTTCACTTCTTACATAAATCAAGAATCCATTTAAAACATCAGCAAAATAATTCCAATGATTGTAACCATGTTTTTCACAAAAACGCTTCTAAAATTTGATTTTAATACCAATATCATAAAATATCACATACAACCTAAATTGGTATCCATAAAAGAATTTAATAAAATAATTACATGAATCCTAAAACAACCCCAATGAACACTACATGTAATACAAACAAAAAATATTCATTTTTGATAAAAATGCCACATAAAAACCAACCAATTTACAAATGCTACCAAATATAATTATTTCACCAAAAACAATGGAATTGAATCATGCTATAAATATAAATTAAGAAAAACTAACATATCATACAATTATTAAAAAGGTAATCAATTATAATGTGTGCCAAAAACCCCAAACAGTTGTGTGGAATTTCCACTGCCCCCGCTGCAACCCAAGGGAGTTATATCAAGCCTAAATCCAAAATATTACATAAAAATACACAAGTTTATTCACTAGGTATTGACCCTAGCTTTTAAAAAATAAGAACATCATGAAAACATGGATAAAGCCCTGAGAAAAATGAAGAAACTCTAAGAAAATGGGAGGAGGAATGAAGGAAACCCACTTTCTTGAGGGATCATAGAGAAATTGGACCAAATTCACAAAATTTTATTTTTTTTAATTAGTAAAATATAGTATGGAGGCTCTAATATGTATTATTAGGTCATTTGGGAGCTAAAAAGGGTGAAAATAGTGAAAATTTAAGAATTTATAAAAGGAAAATTTTACCTCTAAAATTATGGGCAATTTGATAAAAACTAAGAATGATTTCCCTACTCCACAGTGTTTATGAGATCCAAAGAGTAACAATCACTAATGGGGTGGTATAATGGTTTTTGACTTCGATTGGTGGGTCAAATCACCGAAAAACTGTAAAACATGACTGAGAGATTGAATAATTAAAAATCCAATTTAATTTAGGAAATGGGCTTACATGATTCCCCAATAACTTAATAAAAACCTCAAATCCACAATTATTATGGATTCCTATGAGGTCCAGATTGATATGGTGGTTTTAATATACCAGGGGATGCCAATTGGGAAGTGTAATAGGTGAAAACTTTTGAAAATAAAGGAGTCATAAAAGAAACATATATTATTTTTAAATATGGAAATGAGATCACAGTTTGGCACCAATTTTTAAAACCCACCATTTCCATCATAATTCATGAGGAAACCTTCTATACAAAGACATAATTTAAATAAAATGAAAAATACCTTTAAAATAAGTCATGTATGTGACAATAATCAAACTAAAATTGTATAACATTTTCACTCTTCCTTCATTGTTCTTCTGTGTGATAAAGGAATTGATGGATCATTCTAGGACTGTAATGTATAAGAAAAAGGATTCATAAAATGGGTGGAATCAGTACCATAGTTTGTAGAAAGTGATTCTTTATTTCCTCAAAATCATTATCACACTCATCTTCCCACAAGATGATGGCACCTTTTTAGTGATCCTAAAAAATGTATTGCACTTGTTGTATTGATTCTCAATGAAGCATGATATGTTTGAAATGTGTCCTTGGAGGCCTCAGAGAACTTGGAGGTTGAATGGAGGAGGCATGGTATGATGGCCTTGATATTATCTGGGTAAATCATGATGACTATATATCAAACAATGAAGCCAAGAAACTATATAGAGGTAACCCTGAAGGAACACATCAATTGTTTCATATTTTAAATGATGGTAATGAAGGAGGAAGAACACATTCTAATGATCTCTAAGTTGTTTCTATGTATATATATAATTGACCTCAAAGTCAACCTCATATAATTCCTCTAATAATCATAGGATTCATTTGAGGATTTTCTACATGGCCCAAAGATAAGTGGCTCCTATATTCTTTCGACTGAACTCTATAACCTAATATAAAAATATACCTTGAGGCATTAATAAGAAAGTATAATCCTCATCTTTAGAGCCATACTGATATGATTTTATCCAATGTATCCATCCATGATGGAGAGATCATAGATGAATATTTTGGTATTGATAAACTAATATATAACTATAAGGGAAATATAATCCTTTGGGAAATGATGGTTGATATCCCAAAATTAATTATAGACTCTAATATTAAAATTATGTTCCCTAACTAGAATGATTTTGTCTTGCCACATGAGGAACTGAACATCCATGAAAATGTTTTTCCTGATAATCCAATAAAAATCGACCTCTACCATGGATCTATGAGATGGATACATTTTATTAGGAGGGTGCATGAACCCATAATGACATAATCTGAGAAAAAGATATTGGATGGAGACATGGTGGTCTGTCCCATGAATAAATTCATACATCTAGGATAACACATTATGATGTAAATTTAGGAAATTTAAAATCTTATTTGGTTCATTTAGTGGTACTTCTAAATTAATTAGCATCTGACTTGGATCTGTATTGGAATCAAGGATCACCAGAATCACCTAAATGACAGTTGTATTGATTCCATCCAAATATACAAGAGGAGACTCTTCCAAATAAGTTTCTTTGACATAGGTATTAGATCTTGTGGAATGAGGGTCACCTAAGAAATCTAATTTTTGAGTATCTGTATTGGCTTCAGGGGAAGATATAATTTCTTTTCTGTAGGACTCCTGCTATGCTGAAACTATGGGGATTGGGGTAACTAATAAAATCCTATCAGGCCTTCGGCTTTAGAGTCCATTATTAATATGAATGAAATTGTGACAGTTCAGCTTCTATTAATTCAACTTGACTTCATGGACTATGGGTGAAATGATGTGAAATGGTTTCCATATGGAGAACCTCTCAATACTTCACCCGGTTATGGGATTTTGGTATCACCCAAGCATTGACATTGAATGATTTTGAGTTTATATTATGACTATCATTATATTTTGGTATATAGAAATCATTCCTTTTAAAAGGATAATGAACAATCAGATTTCTAGTATCATGGATTCAATCCAGTGAATCAATAGAAATAAAATCATATTCCAAATATACCCATGGGATGACAATAATTTTTTTATAGTCAACCTCATTATTCTATACCTACATCACCTTTATATTTTAATAGAAGTAATCTAGGTAGTGGGATTCAAAAGAATCAGAGGGATATGAATCACCCTAAAGAACACCTACTTGACCGCTGATTGTGTAATTGAGGAATTGGGTATAATAGTTTGAAACTATTGCATGAAGAGTTTTCTAGGGCCTACCCATCATAACATTATGGGGTGTATGTTCTATATTGGACATGAATTAAAAACATTTTATCAACCCTCAAAACATTTTCTTCAAATGATTCCAGTGACATCATAAATTTTTGGTACAATAATATCTTTGAGTCATTAGATCAAAGGGATTCATGACTTATTTCGTAAGCCCCACCTTTTAGAGTATCCATTTTGAATGAGGATAAGACCAAAAATTTTGTTGACCTAGAAGTGGTGGATCTTCATTCTATAGTGTGGGCATGTGATGCATAGTGGGTTAATTTTCTCCTATATGAGGGAACCCTTATATTTGCTTCAGAATGAGATGATTCCATGTAGTTTTTTGTTATTAATCTCACCATCATAATATGTATTAGTGAGAATAATTCTTCTTTGAACTAGATGGGGATTTTCATTTCATTTCATTGATCCTTGTGCATTTTGTTCAACAAGAATAAAGACTCGAGGATTGAAACCCCTGTAGGTATACAAGTGATATACCTCTGCACATCCTACCTTCATTCAACATTTAAATTTCTAATTGCACGTGGTGACTCTTTCAAAGGGATAAAATGATACATATTGGTTATACCATAGGGTTATAGATGGTGTTCTCAATATATTTTTTCTTTTCCACTGACACTCCAATAACTAATATTGGGTGACGGTCGGCTTGATAATGACTATATTAGGATGGACTCAACCAGTCACAATATGGGTGGGATTGTTTTATTATATAAGTTAGAATGTCCTATTATGAAAAAATGACTGGAAAATTGGGATGGAAGGACTATTAATATTTAACTCTATAAAATACATTATCATTGGTCTTAGTATCATGTGTGACTTAGTTAGAGGAATTAGACTGTGTATTTTGGTGATTTTCTTTTCCTGGACCTCCTCTTCATTGGTGTTGACTAGATAAACTTTTGAAGGATTTCTTACTATGACTCTTCATTGGGGACCATGAAAGGATCCAATAACATGATGGTGTTCATGGAAACATACTCATGGTCATTATAATAGGATTCTTACATAAACATGACGAACCTTGAGAATATTCCATACTCAGGAGGCATGAAATCATAGAGAGTATGAGATGACCATTCCACTAGATAGTGAATTTTCTTTCCCTTGCACTATAGGCATCTACTCTACTAATCCTTTTAGGTATATCATGTTGATGATAATGCAACATCTCAAGGAGGCCGAACAAGATTATGAAATTCAGGATAGCCTAAGCGATCAAGAATGATTCATTAGGGATGGTAATTCTCTCATGGGACAACAAATATCAATTCATCTATGTCCCATGGTTGGAACCTACTTCCATTCACCTTTAATGACATTCTATTGCTCAGTGGAGATGTTTTCCTCCAATGCAAAACATTTACCAAATTGAATCGACCATTATCCACATGGTCTGAATGACAGTCCATGAAAAAATGCATTTTTTTTAAGTATGTACAATGATCCTATGGTAATGAAAATTTCTATGGTGACTATTATTCTTGTTTACATGAGTATTTTTTCACTATACGAGCATCATGAACCCTTCTTATAGGGAAATTATGTAATAAATATGAACTTTTACATATATGAACAAATAGATCAGATTCTATTATCCTGGGAAAATAACTATGAGATATCATACCTAATGGGGGGATGGATGGTGATGATGATGGGTTAGTGCCTAATAAGGGGATAAAGACAAATTCTCCAATAATGGCTATTGTTCATGTTAGTGTAGTGCCTAAAGCTTTTGCACTATGTAAGGCAATGATTGATGCATCTATTTCACTTGGGGAGATATTGATTGAAAAGTGTGAAAAATATCCAATGGATCTAGTTCCTCTACTTATAAAACATTGTTAATAAATTCCATTCTTTAACTCTTTCAAGAGATATAGGAGGAAAATGATGTGATTTCTTAGCCTGATGCAAGGATTTATCAAGACACTGAACCTTTTTAGAAAAATTGTAGAATATTCCTAGGATGTTATGAGTGATGAGGTTGGGGATCATCTCAGTATTGAGGTTTTTTATATACATCATCATCATATTCTGACGGAACAGTGGAATATGTAATGAATACATGCGGCCCCTCCAATAGGTGAAATTTTTTACTACACTCATCTTGTATTATCTTTCACATGAAGAGGTTATCAATTCTTTTCTTTCTTGTGGTGGGACTGAATTGGTATAGGAACTCCCTAGGAAGATCGTACAAACAAATGATAAAATCAATGGTCAACTAGATTTACCATAATAACAAAGATTATACAAAGGTCTATAAAAACATCAGAGCCTGGTGGCCTCTTGCTATTTTTGGTGTTTCCAACATGGGCCTACACCTGTAAATGGAGAAGTCCAAATAACTTAGAGGGGTTCCCATATTATTAAATAGGGAGATAATGGGGTTTATAATATATGTTGATGAATTCATGTCATCCACCTATGTTAGTTACTCATTCTATTAGTTGGGTTTCCCACCAGTTTTAAATCTAGGGATATGGGTTGAGTGGTTAGAGTGGGTATCAAATCATCTTGGAATGGATCTATATCATGATAAGGATTATTGGCCAGAAATGCATTGATTGGATCATCAAATATTTTTTCATTCTTGATGGATCATGGAGCCGCGAGATATGGGTCCCAATTAATGTGATCATGCTATTTGGTAAGGTTAAATTATTCATATCTAGGTATCTTTCTTTAAACATCTACCCCAACTATATATGGATGTGTGGGATAACTCTGTTCAATTAGAGAAAACAAGGAAACGATAACACACTTCTACCATGGTGGATCCGGAATTTAATCACGTTGTCGAGTTCAACAATATGAGAACTTCTCATAAATGAGTTCATAGATGATAATTTTCATATCTTTATTTAATGTCCCAGAAATCCTATACATTTTTTTTAATTATATGGAATAATATTGAGATTTTGAAATGCAATAGAATGTGATTCTGAGACTGAGAGATCCCAGAACTGATTTTTGAACATTTTTATGGTACGTTCCTTAAATATGCTAGCGTGATTTAATATATTTTGAATTGGTGCTCAGAATGAAAATCAATGGGAATATTTGATTTCACGGCACCAAGATTTGCATATGAGATGATTAACATATAAGAGCAACGGGATGGATGAAAAAGTTAATGTTTTGACTTTTTGGAAAATAAATAAAATAACTCATTGAGTTATTTTATTCTTCTATTCAACCATTGAGCAATAACTGGAAAAAATGAAGCATATTCAAGAGAATAAAATGGGTGTCATTTAATGAATTGTTTATTTTTTTGTTTAACTGCAACACCCATTTATTTAATGGTTCATTAATAAAGGATCATTATTGAACCACATTAAAGAACACAATGTCCAGATCTTTTTAATTTTATTAATCAAACCACTGGGGAACAGATAAACTACCATAGGAGATAACTCTAACAAACACACCAGTGAAATAAATCACCTATGAAGAATAGAGAATTAATATCAATTGTTATAGGGTTTGAATCAGGGATTTACTGGTGATAAAGATCACTAATGAACATGGAATGTCGACGAACTCAGAATTACTCCCCTGTTTGAAAGTGATTCAACCAAAGTCATGTAGTTGATTTATTTTCCCTATATGTTTATTGATGCATCATATATTGTTATTGAAAAATACAATGAACATACATCAACAAACTAATGGGTTCATCAGTGTCTCATTTGAGAATGTGAGAGGTTGATGTATGGATTTTATTAGGGGATATTATTAATCTATGTGTTTATTGTTATCTTTCCCATTAGAAAATGCTAACTCGGAGGGTGTGGGCCAATCTAAACAAGGACCAGACCCTCCACCGATCATGTATAATTTTCATTCTTTTTGGAAGACCAATAAACATGGTGGAATGGTGATTGCCTGGGCTTTGTAGTGAGGGTGGTGACCCGCAAATACCATAGGCACAATTGAGATGGAAAATAGAACAATAGAGAATCTTGGATGACCCAACAAAGGTGTTGTCGACATGAGACCATCTGTATGGTAGCACCTGTTGGAACCATGAGATCAATAAGTGATAGGCTATTTCCAGCTGAGTAGGAATGGGTGGCACTCTATTTAACACGTGACGATAAAAGGGAGCCATGGCCATAATGTTGTGGCTTCAGTGAATGTTCAGAACCTTTCGGCACCATGAGGATTTAGACACACCTCCATTATAAGGATTGGTGGTAGTTGGGTGAGATGGGGTCCTTATCCCTTTTTATTGATTCCAATTTACCCATTTAGAAGTTCTTATCAATATCATTGAAGTACTCTTAGCCTCTCAGATAGAAAAAATAAATTTCAAAAAGCAGAAAATGATGAAAAAATATTTTTTGATGATAAAACATGACCTGGACCTCGATTAGGGACGTTAGAATATCAATTTTTAAAGAGGTAATTCTTCAAAAAACAACTAAATGTTATCATTATCCAATGTCTCCCATGATATTCCTTACTCCGAGAAAGGGCCTAATTCATTGTCTGAGTATGAATTTTTTTGTTCTAACTATGAAAAGGGTGGTTCACTAATGTAGATCAATTTAGTTGAAGGACATCCAATTGAGGAGTCACTATGTGAGTAAAATATTTATAGCGTTCTAGAATATACATTTGGTGAAGTTCCAACTGAATCATCACGCCCTTATAGGAATAGGATTCCACGACTTCCTCATGTGCATGTGATGAGTCAATCAATGTGGTCTTGACGGGATGCTGATCATATATCCCATTCCAAAAAAGTTATCCATTATTATTAGTAGTGGTGTAGAGGGAGGCCAGTGATGATATAGACTAATACACTATAAGCCTAATGAAGGTTGGAAAATCATGTTTCAACTGCATGTACATATGGCGGTATCTGTGGGTACTAAATATTCTCCTTCTAGTATGGTGAAACTGACCTGTTGAATTTATAACCCAATTATAATGTTGATGACAGGGGTGAATGATCCATCATTATTCTCATTACCCAATGGAATTTAAGATGTTAACAGGGTTTCTGATGACTTGGAACTTACTGGTATTTTTAATTTGACGCTAGAAGTTCATCCTCCCACCCTGGGATGGTTCATAATTATAGGGTAATTATTCGACATGGGGAGGAAAATTGTGATGGTTGGCGGTAGTGTGGGGAGGATCTTATCTTTGACTAGCTGGGATAAAAGGAGGGAATCTGTAACAATTTTTTTTGGAGTGTTTAGGACCTTTGTGTTGACTAGTGATGGAGTATATAGAACCTCCACTCTGATTGGAAGATTCATGGTTATTCCCTCTAGGTTTACAAGCAGTAATGGTACATAGATGAAATCTATACTAGATGTTTGAAGCATGAGGTGGTTCTTCACATTAATGGGTTGATGTATAATGAGGAACATTATACTATTGGGTGAAATCATTAAGATGAACTTTCACTATTTGGAATGGGAAAGGAGGACCTCATTTTTGATGAGTGGGTATACATAGAATTCATTCATACGTGTAGCTAAAATAGGGTGGAGAACCTCCTCCATGGCTACTGGAATCATGGGGATGGCCATAATGTTGACTACAGAAGATGTGGGGAGGACCTCTATGTTGGCTGGTTGTGACACTAGAAGGATCTCCATGTTTCATGATGGTGATTTCCTAAGGATAACCTTCATACTGGATTCTTATAAACAGATTAAGACCTCCACATTGGTCTATGGTGATGTTGATAGGACCTGTTTTTTAAAATTAAATGAAACAAACAGGTCCTTCATGTTGATTGGATGTGATTCATGGATGACCATCATGTTGGGAATCATAATTATATTGAGGACCTTCATACTGGATGTTGATGATTTTTGGAGGACCTCATATTTCATCGGTGGTAACATGGGCTGGATGTCCCTATAGACTTTTAGAGAGGGGAGGACCTCCACTTTTGTTACTAATTTTATAGGGATTACCTCCATACCAAACCATATCCTCATGAACCATCCCATAACAGAAACACGTGGAACTTTCAATTGACAGAGACAACCCATATATCCTATTTTTCACTAGAGGTTACGATCCCAATTTATTGAATACTTATCTCATCTTGTTAGTTTTAGGAATCTGGAAAAATTTGTGGGTGGTGGAATGGGAAACTAAAGCTGTATAAGGCCATTCCCCCTGTCGACACTTCACCTGGGAATGCCCCTACTATTTATTTCACATTTTTTGAGAGGGTATGATAGAATAGGTGTACTATCCACCAATTCGTCATCCCAAAATAATGATCGTTGTTGTCACTAATGGGTCCTAGTGGGATACCTCATGGAAGGCTCTCTGGTAGTAATCGTTCTTGTAGTAACTCAAGAATACCCCACGTCCCGACATATGGGATTGAGTCATAAGATATCTTTTTGGAGAGTCTCCAAAAAAGATTCATTGTTTGAATGGGGTGCGGTTACTCACTACACATCCCTTGGGGACATCAATGTCGTTGAGGTGATAATGACTCCAAGTCTTGGAGGGACATGTTCTTTTTGGTAATGGATTATCCAACCCATATATACATACAAGGGTGTTTATAAACATCTTATTGATGATTTTTTAAAGTGATATGGGGCATTGGTGACCGATATCCTAGGACATAGTGGATTTCATAGTGGAGGTGGTGTCTTGTAAGATTAAGGCCTTAAAATTTCTCTTTCCCCAATGACCATGGTTGTTTGGTGGTTGTTTTCCTATATATATGGTCATATAATATAGGTGGATTCAACCATCCATATTAGCATAAAAAAATTGAAATCAAATGCCTAAAAACAATTCAATCATTCAAATGGGCGTAACACCCAAGACTTTTGTGAGAAATATTTTGTTTTTATGTTATATAAATAATTAAAGGAATCATTCACAACACACAACACTATCTTGGCTTGCTTTACATGCAACCACGACCTTCCTTGATAGCTTGCGTCGTACGCAATACCGAGTTTCACTAAACAACGATATGCTATTAAAATATTATTAAAACTAGCTGTTATGAATAGTACTATCTGTATTTTGAATTTTATAACATTTTAATTCAACTTATACATTTTCTAGAATGAGGTATAAAAGCAAAATTATTTTTTTTGGATAAAAGAAATATTTTTTAAAAAATACAGTTTTTCCGCCTTTTGATGGGGCACCCACATTAAATCTAGTTTTTAACATGTTAATAATTTCAATTTGACAAAATAAAATTCTCCTTTTGAATCAGGGTATAAAAATATACTTTGGATAAAATTTTGATATTTTTCTGATAAATTTCATATTTTGATGAATAGTAAAAATACGATAATTTTTAATTAAAAACAACTTTTTTCATTGAGATAATTTATATGGATAAATTATAATATTGAGTGGTTTTAAAGTATAAATAGAATATATTTTTACCATTTAATAAAATTTATTTCATTAGCATTAATTTCACATTGAATTCATTGGTAAAAACATTTCAATCTTTGGCAATGTTTTAACTTCTAAAACCAGTTTTCTTAACAACAGGATTTATTTTAAATTAATTACTGCAACATATATGTTTTGAATTTTGAAAAATGGATTCCATATTCCGAATCAGGGGATCCAAATTATGTAAATAGGCTACTTTTTATTTTTGGGCATTATGAATAGTAACTATGGTAAATTTTATTTACCATAGTTAAAGGTAAATCAGGTAATTAAGGGTAAATATAAGATTATATAATTACCCTAACACCTTCCAAAATCATATTGGATGACTTAATGTTGACCCATATCACCTAAGGGTCGGACTTGATTCATTTAAAGGACTTTTTTCCATGAAAATAATTTAATTATTATTAAAACCAAAGAATGTGACAACATGTCACTTTCTTAAATCTTATAAGTTTAATAATCATACTTTGGTGATAAACATAATCAAACATTGAACGTGAATAGTCTCCAGAAATATAATAAAATTATCTACATCCTAGGAATTTATTTAGAATTTTTAGAGATTAAATAAATATCATTAATTATGACACAATAGTGATGTTGAAATTATTTTATTAATTAAAATATCAAATAAATTGTTTTAAAAATATTAAAATAAATATTATATGAACTATTTAATGTGATACAATAATTTTCTAGAAACATATGACATTTTATGAATCTATTAATTCTTTTTGTTTGAACATATATTCTGTATATAGTTTATTTAAGTTCAAATAAATGAATAGTGTCACAATTGACACTATTGTTATTTTATAAAAATAACATATTATAAAAATGATTAAAAATCACAAAAATATTTAAAAATAATAAATTAAAATTCATATGGTCGACAATTTCATAAAGTTTTAAATTATGAATAATTCACACAACATATGTAATTATTTATAATAATTTAAAATTTAGAATTTTATTACATCAAATAAAATTAAATTGATAAAGAAGGATAAATCAAGTTGATAATGTTGAAAATAAATTCCTAACACGTCTAAAATTTATTGATTGATGAGATTACAACTCTATCTCATCTAAGCTACGTATATGAGTCATTTTGGAAGTTTTTATGTGGGGTTGGGATTTAATATAAACTAATATTTCTTATATTTCCAAAGGTGCCCCTCTCCTCCCTTATAAAAGGGCACCTCCTCCCTCTCTTCCTCACACCAATTTGAGCCTTCTAGCTCATCCAAACCCTGACCATTTCACTTCCCCACTTCCTTAGAAACCTAATATAGGTACTGGTCTTATCCAAATACCAACTCAATTCCTTAAGAGAATGATTAAAGGAGGCACTTCGAGAAATAGGTAATACCTTCTACCGTTTTCTTCAAGTTCCATTCTTCTTCTACTCCCTATTCATTAGTTGTTTTATTATGAGGTAATAACATAAGTATCACTAATATTCTGATATGTTTTTATAAATATGAAACAACCTTATTTCACCTCTTATCCATCCTACAGAAAATGAAATCACTGCGCATTCGTACGTACGGAATACCGTCTCCACGCCGTGGTGTAATCTATTTTCCACCACCACCTTACATGGATGGGAATAAGGGTGAATGTAATGAATATATATTATTTTTTCAAGTTTTAGTGATTCTGAAATAGTATACATACACTCCAATACAATTCCACGATCATGGGAACGATATCATCGCTCGTGCGTACGTACGGAATACCGTCTCCACGATGTGATGTGATTCGTTCTAAATTATCTTCATTGCATAATGATTGTATAAATGAATTGAATGAATGAATATGATATATATTACCCTAATACAATTTTGGAAATGAGGATCCTATACCCTAAAGAGAATAATATGAATTTATTCGACAAACACGCATAAGAACAAAAAGTAATAAACACCCAAATAACAAGTAGTAATGAAATATTACTAATACGAAGCTAAGAATATGACCATATATGATATCATAACAATAAGTATGATTCTGGAATAAGTCAATAACATTATTTATGTCATTATACATGAGGTTCGGACACTTACGAAGCAAATCAGACCTAATATAAGGGAAAATATCACAATCTCATTTTTATCCGAGATTGTTTATAATTTGTTATTTAATAGGGTGTATTTTATCATCCAAATCCATGTTTCCTAAATATGTAATATTATTTTCATCCACCTAAAATTATTTAAATCCAATTTTACCATTCTGTGAGTTTTAGTAAAAAATATGAATGGAAGATTTTTTTATTTTTCGTACGCGGTACTTTTTGACTTTTCCGAAAAAAGTACGAGAAGAATGTTTTTTTAACTTATACAGCTTGAATGGATTTTTAAAAAATTATTTCCAAGAATCTTCTTTTACAAGTTTTCAAGTTTATTTTTAATCAACTTATTTTAGTTTAAAATTTTATGACATGTTAAGAAAGGAAAATGTTTTTGAAGTAGAAAGGGTATTTTCCTCAAGAACGGAGTTCAAGTGCTTTATCAAAATTATTTTCCATCTCAGATAATATAGGGTTCTGTTTCTATCCCTATTATTACATTGATTTTATTATGTTGTGATGGAATTATTTTTATGAATTCCTTTATCTTATATGAATTGTTTTATGATGTCATGTTGTTTAAGAATCGCATTTTTACTACATGGGTTATGCAATGATGTATGATTTATGATTTTATGGAACACATCAGAATGGTATCATTATGAGATGGGTGGGACCTATATCTCCATCCAATGCATTGGGTAAAGATATTATATCTCATGAGATAGACATGGATGGAACGGCAGGTTAAAACGGTTCAGTGAAACAGGACTAAAACGAGGAGTGAACTCGGTTCAGAAATGGACTTTTTCCACTAAGATAGACTTGGCAATGAGCCTTGACTAATAAGAAATGATTCTATATGATTATGTGTGTATGCCACAATGTTTCATGTTTTAGGTTACGATTATTTCTATTTCATTTCACTACTATGTTTTATCCCATGTTATGAAATTATGCTCTCTTTTGCAGGTTACGATTTCCAAAATGTTATGTTCTTATGAATATGATGTGATTGATATTTATTTTGATTACCCTTACTGAGCATTTGAGCTCACACTTTTGTATGTTTTCTTTCCCCAGTTCAGGAATAAGCTTATTAAGTAAGATATGCCAAAAGGGACTATAGATATTATGAAATAAATGGGAGACAGTGTAGATGCTTTATGAACCACTTGTTTATGTTTCCCAGTTTCTAAAGACACTTCACCTATACAGTCCTTTCATGGTTTTGTTATATTTTGTAATAAGTATGCTACAATTTTGAAGTAATAACAATGTATGTAAAGTAAGGTTCGTCATAGTTGGTATCAGAGGAAACGTATAGTTAACCTTTGGAATCTAGGATGTAAAAGCATTAGTAAGAATCCTAAGGAAAATTATTAGCATAGAACACAATCATAGTGTTTTAGAAATGACCATGAATAACCTAGGATAAGACCTTATGTGTGAAATTTTCTTCTTAATTAGGTGGTTTTCCTATTATAATTAGTGTTGCTCACAATACTCTTCTTGGTTTTAGTCAATGGATGGAACCCGAAGGAACTGTGTTAATGAAGAATGCGACGGGCAATGCAATGATTGTCCCCCTGAGCAACCAAGCGTTTTGGGAGCTGGAATGAAAAATCATCTAGCCATACTCACACAACTTTCTCAAGCTATGAATCATTCAGGACTTTCAAATGATAAAAAGAAGGAGAAACATTCTGTTGAATCCTTCATCAGGCAACGTCCACCTTCTTTCAGCAGGTCTACTGATCCATTAGTTGCTGAACAATGGATTAGTACTACTGAAAGTATATTTTCAGTTCTTCAATGTTCTGAACATGATAAAGTCATCCTATTACTGTATCGTTTGGAAGGAGATGCTGATCAATGGTGGAATCTTATTAAGAATACGAGGCACATGGATGAAATGGAGTCCATGGAATGGGTTGAGTTCAAGAACTTATTTTTCAATAAGTAATTCCCTCGTAATCTCCGATCAAAGATAGAGAAAGAGATTCTTGAACTGAAGAAAAAGGATGATGAATCTGTTGGTACCTATGAAGAAAATTTTACAAGACTTTCAAAGGTACACTTCTGGTATTATTATCCAACCCGAGAGTAAGATCAATCGAGACTATAGTGGCTTAAAACCAAGTCTTCGAAGGGCATTAGCCATAAGGGACTTCAATAGCTACGAGGAAATCATTTGATGTGCTCCCAAGGTCGAGATGGGGATTGGAGTGACCCATC
Organism: Viscum album; assembly: GCA_963277665.1. Lineage (NCBI taxonomy): Eukaryota > Viridiplantae > Streptophyta > Magnoliopsida > Santalales > Viscaceae > Viscum > Viscum album. Next base: position 43,902 of record CAUJRU010000153.1, on the reverse strand, counting down.
AGTCATATGGGTTTGATAAGAAGAGGAAAATGGAATTCAAAGGAAAATCTAAAGAGCACACTGAAAAAAAGATGAGCTTTACCTTATGATCAATGTGTGGAATGAAACATGGAGAGAGTTGTCTTAAAGGGACAAGTAAATGTTTCAAATGTGGAAAGGAAGGTCATCAGGCATTTAAATGCCGTAATGATGGGAAGAATATGTCTAATGATGCAAACAAAGGAAGGGAGACACAGAATGAACCTACTACACTTCAATGTTTCAAGTGCAAGGAGATGGGGAATTATGCCAATAAATTCCCTAATCCAAGGAGATGGGGCATTATTCCAACTCAGAGTCGACAGAAAAGTTATACCAAAAACCGAAAAAAGGCCAAAATTTTGAATTGGGTGATAAAGTGTTCTTACGAATATCTCCCTGGAAGAGGGTCATGAGATTTGGAAAGACGGGGAAGTTGAGCCCTAGATATATCAGTCCATTATAAATATTGGGTCGTGTTGGGAATTTTGCATACCGGTTGGCGCTTCCACCGAATCTCTTTCAAGTACACGATGTGTTCCATGTATCTCTCCTGAGAAAGTACATACCTGATCCTTCACATGTACTCAGCTCAGAAGTTGTACCACTGGAGCAAGATATTTTTTATGAAGAACAGCCGATAGAGATTCTGGATCGTAGAGAAAAAGTCCTACAAAACAAGACCACTATCTTGGTGAAAGTTTTATGGAGGAGACACCAATTAGAAGAAGCTACATGGGAGCTTGAGGATATGATGAGGGAGAGGTATCCTCATCTGTTTGTTACAAAGTGACCAATTTGGAGGGTGAAATTCATTTTAATGGGGGGTAGAATGTAACACCCGAGACTTTTATGACAAATATTTTGTTTTTATGTCATATAATTCATCAAAGGAATCTTTCACTAAACACACCAGTAGATTGTCTTGCTTTACACACAACCACAGCCTTCCCCAATAGCTTGCATCCTACGCAATACCGAGTTTCACTAAACAACTATATGATATTTAAATATTATTAAAACAAGCTGTTTTGAATAGTACTAACTGAATTTTGAATTTTATAACATTTTAATTCAACTTATACATTTTCTAGAATGATTTATAAAAGCAAAATCAGTTTTTTTGGATAAAAGAAATATTTTAAAAAAAATACAGTTTTGCAGCCTTTTGATGGCACACCAACATTAAATATAGTTTTTGACATGTTTATAAGTTCAATTTGAATAAATAAAATTCTTCTTTTGAATCAGGGTATAAAATTTTACTTTGGATAAATTTTTTATATTTTTCTGATAACTTTCATATTTTGATGAATAATAAAAATACGCTAATTTTTAATAGAAAACATCTTTTTTCATTGAGATAATTTATATAGATAAATTATAGTATTGGATTGTTTTAAATTATAAATAGAATATATTTTTACCATTTAATATAATGTATGTCATTAGCATTAATTTCAAATTGAAATTATTTTAATAATTAAATTATCAAATAAATTGTTTTAAAAATATTAAAATAAATATTATATGAACTATTTAATGTGCTACACTAATTTTCTAGATATATATGTCATTTTAGGAATCTATTAAATATTTTATTTCGAACATATCTTCTGTATATATTTTATTTAAATTCAAATAAATGAATACTGTCAAAATTGACACTATTGTTATTTTATAAAAATAACATATTATAAAATTGTTTAAAAATCACAAAAATATTTAAAAATTATAAATTAAAATTTATATGGTCTAAAATGTCATAAATTGTAAAATTATGGAAAATTAAAAACACATATGCAATTATTTCTAATAGTTTAAAATTTAGAATATTATTACCACAAATAAAATTTAATTGATAAATAAGGATAAATCATGTTGATAATGTTTAAAATAAATTCCTAACATGTCTAAATTTTATTTTTTGATGAGATTACAACCCTATATCATCTAAGATTTGGATATGAGTCATTTTGAAAGTTTTTATGTGGGGATGGGATTTAATATAAATTAATATTTCTTATATTTCCAAAGGTACCCCTCTCCTCCCTTATAAAAAGGCTCCTCCTCCCTCTCTTCCTCACACCAATTTGATCCTTCAAGATTGGCCAAACCCTGACCATTTCACATCCCCACTTCCTTATAAACCTACTAGAGGTACTGGTTTTATCAAAAGACCAACTCTATTGCCTTAAGAGAATGTTTAAAGGAGGCACTTCGAGAAAAAGGCAATACCTTCTACCGTTTTCTTCAAGTTCCATTCTTCTTCTACAAATTCATCTTTAGTTGTTTCATTATGAGGTAATAACATCAGTATCACTCATATACTTATATTTTATTATAAATATGAAACAACCCTATTCCACCTCTTATCCATACTACAGAAAATGAAATCACTGTGCGTGCATACGTACCGAATACCGTCTCCACGCCGTGGTGTAATCTATTTTCCACCACCACCTTACATGGATGGGTATAAGGTTGAACGTAATGAATATATATGATTATTTTAAAGTGGTATTGATTATTAAATAGTATACATACACTCCAATACTATTCCACTATCATGGGAACGATATCATCCCTCATGCGTACGTACGGAATACCCTCTCCACGATGTGATGCGATTCGTTCTACATGATCTTCATTGCATAATGATTATATAAATGAGTTGAATGAATTAATATGATATATATTACACTAATACCATTCTGGAAATGAGGTATCTATACCCTAAAGAGAAGAATAATAATTTATTCGACAAACATGTATAAGAACAAAAAGTAATAAACACCCGAATAACAAGTAGTAATGAAATATTACTAATAAGAAGCTAAGAATATAACCATATATGATATCATAACAATATGTATGATTCTTTAATAATTCAATAACATTATTTAAATCATTATACAGTAGGTTCGGAATCATACGATGCAAATTGGACCGAAGGTAAGGGAAAATATCACAATCTCATTTTTATCCAAGATTGTTTATACTTTGGTATTTACTTGGGTGTATTTTATCATCCACATCCATGTTTCCTCAATATGTAATATTATTTCCATCCACCTACAATTGTTTAAATCCAATTTTACCCTTCGGTGATTTTTACTAAAAGATATGAAAGGAAAAGTTTGTCGTTTTTCGTACGAGGTACTTTTTGACTTTTCCAACAAAAGTACGAGAAGAATTTTTTTTAACATATACATCTTGAATGGATTTTTAAAACATTATTTCCAAGAAGCTTCTTTTATAAGTTTTCATGTTTATTTTTAATCAACTTCTTTTAGTTTAAAATTCTATGACATGTTAAGAAAGGAAAATGTTTTTGAAGTAGAAAGGATATTTTCCTCAAGAATGGAGTTCAAGTGCTTTATCAAAATTATTTTCCATCTAAGATATTATAGGGTTCTTTTTCTATCCCTATTAATAAATTGATTTGAATATGTTGTGTTGGAATTATTTTTATGAATTCCTTTATCTTATATAAATTGTTTTATGATGTCATGTTGGTTAAGTATCCCATTTTTACTACATGGGTTATGCAATGATGTATGATTTATGATTTTGTGGCACACATAAAGAATGGTATCATTATGATATGGGTGGGACCTATATCTCCCTCCAATTCAATGGGTAAAGATTTTATCTCTCATGAGATAGAAATGGCTGGAACAGCAGGTTAAACCAGTTCAGTGAAACAGGACAAAAAACCAGGACTGAACTCGGTTCAGAAATGGACTTTGTCCACTAAGATAGTCTTGGCAATGAGTCTTGACTAATAAGAAATGATTATATATGATTATTTGTGTATCCCACAAAGTTTCTTGTTTTTTGTTATGGTTATTGGGATTTCATTTCACTACTACGATTTATCCCATGTTATGAAATTATGCTTTCTTTTACAGGTTATGATTTCCAAAATGTTATGTTATTATGAATATGATGTGATTGATATTTCTTTTGTTTACCCTTACTGAGCATTTGAGCTCGCCCTTTTGTAAGTTTTCTTTCCCCAGGTGAGATCGAAGCTTATTATGTAAGATATGCCAAAAGGTACTATAGATATGATGAAATAAATGGGAGACAATTTAGATGCTTTATGAACCAGTTGTCTATGTTTCCCAATTTCTAAAGACATTATACCTATACAGTCCTTTCATGGTTTTGTTATATGTTGTAATAAGTATGCTTCAATTTTGAAGTAATAAAAATGTAAGTAATGTATGGGTCGTTATAATGGGGATATAGATCTTTATATACAATGTCACATACCGGGAAATCATAGTGGGTACTTCAACAACATCTAGTGAATAACATATTAGGACCACAATATTCATGGTGGGTCCTTGAGCCAAATATATGGATCTAGTGATATGGTATTCATATGATGTATCAAATTCCACTAGTTACCTTTTTTAGGATTGTAGTTTCATTTTGGGATCATCATTTCTATTTATGATGTTATCAATCTAACCACAACCACAATGTTAATGTGTTATAGTGTTTTTGATACCCCACATACACTCTTTCCAAATGTGGGAATCCTTCATTGCTTTTAATGGAATTTTTTACTCAATGATCAAAATGGGATGATGGTATGTCCTTCCCTCCTTCCAGGGGTTCCTACTAGAACTCATTGTAATGTTCATGATTCCATAATAGTGTTATGTCGTGATTATGAAACTCATTCCATGTACCATCTCTTTATTGATAGAGGTTAATTTCCCATATTATTTATGGAAATTATTTATGTATATGTAGGGTAGGAACCATAAGGTAAAATATTAGTTAAATTGGGAATCAAGAATATCTTTGGACGGTGGGAGAATTAGTTAGCTATATTCTTCCTCTTAAGAGAGAAAATCATGAAGTCATCTTAGTTACTATATGTGGTGAATCCTTCGGAATTCAAGAGGTATCTAATGAATTAGGAATATATCTTCAAATAAATTCACCTCATACATCCCATTTTTGGAATGAGGTAGCTACCACCATTATTGCATATCATACATTTCTCTCACCTCACGAATCCCATGTTTATAATAAAGAATGAAATTGGGTAAGGCGTTTAACATCAAGTTGTGAAGAATAAAATATTCAGGTTTTGATGGAATAGGTAATGAGTTTAACATCATGTGGAGATAGAAATAGATTGATTATAATGCCCCATGAATTTAGATCAAGGAGGTGAATACCCAAGATCGATCACATAAATGTTTTACCGATGGAAGGATCAAGACACCCAAAATAGGCGAACACTATTTGTGTATCTGAGATAGAATATATATAAAACCATGAATGTTTAAAAAAACTCATATGAAGGTGTATTACAGTGGTATATTATTTGGAGGGTTACCTAAGTTTACCATTTAATGCTTTTGAACCTCATTGAGGATTCATGAATACACTATTTTGAAAACCTATGTCAAACCCACATAGTTCAATGTATATGTTTAGGGTCATCTGGAATGACTGATTCATTCTCTTTATTTTCATGTGGTATGGTTTCTCATGTAACAAAGGGAGTATCAAAGAGGGATTGTGTGGGTATTACATGTTGATTCTTCCCGACACAAGAGTATTTCCCTTATTTGGATTGGGTATAAGGATTATGCAAGAGATTATCAAGGGACCTGGAGGAGATATGATCTCCCAGCTAAAGGGGAATATCATACTGAAGATGTGGCCTGGTGAAAATAAGTATGAATTTGAATGTTGGGTTTGCACCTCTGGGGGCATACACTTGAATGAATCTGGTGTGGTGAGTATAGGTTGGATATCCACGTAGGAGTGACATTTTTTAATAGAGGTTGGGGATAAAATATATGAAGAAGGCCCACGTTAGTTGTTGGAAGGATTTCATGATCACTACTAACCTCTAAGACCACGTGAGTCACACATTGTGTGAGACACAAGAAGAATCAGTAGACCTGATACTCATGTCATGATGTCTTCCTCAAACAGTGATGTCATGGGATTATGAATGCAATATTCCCTAATAGGGTTTCATTCAATGTGAGGATATCTCATTACAGGTTTGGAGTATAGTATTTCATATGCTATTAGAAGTTGTGGTGACCATACCATGCCACACATACATAGATAATGTTGTGTTATTCTATAGGGTAATACCACAGTTTAACAAATCCTATTTAGGATGTTGAGACTATGATGTTTTATGTCATGAAACTTTGATGTGGGGAACTAACTCCATTGCCCCAACTTTTCCAACACACATGCTCCTCTGAGATGGGAATGGCTTTAGTAATGCATGGGTGTAATGATGGGGATGATTTGATGCTCATGAGGCCCATGTTATGATCATTATGATGAGAACGGATAGAGGTTACGTTATATATGGTGAGAAGAAGGAGTTATGGAAATAAAAGCACTAGAGTCATAAGGGGGACCATGTGAGAATAATGAAATTGTAGTGTACAAGCATAAAGGGGATCATGCATGAGTATTGTACATGGTAATGGTGTTTCATTCAAAAATATCCTCAATTAATGATCTGTAACATAATTTTATATTATGGAGCTTTAATACAAATGGTGTGTTGATGTTGGGGTTACAGTCTTGGTAAGTATTGTATGTAGATGGATCCTTTGTGTGAACCTACCTTGAGATTACAGAGGTTAGTCAGGGATATACAAACTATCGGCCTATTTAATTGCAAACCCAAATGGAAACAATCATTTATGGGATTTTATCATTCATGTTACCTACTTCATGATCCCAGGAATTATTAGTCTTATGCATAGCTTTGGGACGGTTCATTTTCTAAAGAGTCAACCAATGTGAAGGGGTAATCTTATATTTATGACATAAATAATCAATTATGGGAACAAAATATTCTTTCCACTAAAGACGCCTTAATGTAAACATCTATGTTTATCATAAAGAGCATATATTCTAGGTTTATGTTTGACATTTTATATAATGCGGATGTGGTTTGTGAACTAGTTGGACATTTTCACACTATATCAATTCCAAAAGTCCATCCCTTCAGCATAATCGGTATTTTACATGGAAATCATATTTTCCATAGTCAATGAAGTTGAACATCCATCATCTATTAGAGAATAATAGCCTTTCATTCGAAATCGAATTTAGTTTGAACCATGTTTTTGATTTTAGAATGCTCTTATAGGGTGGGATGAATGCTTTGGATGCCCAATACTAACTATTTGATTCTTTAGATGAAATTTTGGTTCCAATAATGTAATTATTTAATATGTTAGGGATTGAGTTTTCCATTTTATATTTATAGAAGTTGATATATTTTCTATTATACTAAAATTGATCCATCATATCAAATTCCATGGTCGGGTTGTAACAACAATTTTATTTCAGATAGTCAAAAAATATGCATCAATCTTATAGTATAATGATATGGATGTGAAAACTTATTCATGATATATTTCAAAAAATGATTTATATTACAATGCAAGTATTAAAATTTGCTTTTTGAATTTTTGACATTATATACATTAACATTAGTTCACTGGCCCATTTCATGATAGTAATATTGACATTTTTTTCATGATCAAATGTGTCCATTGAGAAATAATCCTAGAGAGTAACAATCTATGTGTTTCTAAGTTTATAAATTACATTCTATTTGAATTTAACTATTTGATGAAATATTTATCTCTATGATGATGAATAATTTTATTAATTTTTTTGTGATATCTGGTAATCTCAAGGTAATAAATATTTTTTTACCCAATTATAAATACTTTATTTTATTTTATGATTTTTTAATAAATATTTATTGAACATATTGTGAAATAAATATAATATTTACTTATTGATGAATAAAATATTTTATTAAATATTTTTTTCCTATATAATATATTTAGATGATTTAATGTAGACATAGAACTTGTATAGTGGTATGTATTTTGTCAAGGTTGTTAAATAATTTTTTTCATTTCACGCGTTGTCACACAGTCGGAAATTATACTAAAAATATTATTATTTTTATATAGAATGGATTTTGATAATGATTATTATATTATTTATGGTCAAGTCTGAAATTTCATAATATTTTATCCTATTCCTTAACATTGTAAATATATTTTTATTTATATTGTGTGTGTTAATCTGATTTTAGAATCATTTTAAATAATAGACTCTTCTCCCCAACCCCCTTCCTCTCATTGGCTTATGAATGAGAATCACATGAGATATTCCTTAAATATCTATTTAACTATAGGTGATTGAAATAGAAAAAAAAATTTCACTATGATAGAATATAGAAATACATTTTTGTTGCATGGATATATGAGAAGTATGTGTTGATCACCGCTAAGGGATTAGGTGAATAGATATTTCTAATAAAATTACGTTAACATTATATATTTTTTCTAAATATTCACATCATATTTATAAAACCTTTATAAAATAAGGTAACCATTTATCCTTATATTATATAAATTTTTAATAAATTTAACATGTATGATCCTCTTTTAGGTTTCAAGAGTCCCTATGTTAAAATATTGTTGAAATTTTTAGTCGGTATTGGAATTTATATCTTGTAAAACCTTATGAATGATCTATCAGGTCAACAAATTTTATTTGTTCACTCCTATAAAGGTTGTTAAACTACACCCAAAACCCCAATGAGGTATCAATGGTTCCACGTTCAAATTTAAAAATATTTATTTTATTTTTTATCATTAAAATTTAAAATATTTTTATCATATCATGTTTTTCTTGTTACTTAAAATATCATCAAAATATCATCTTCATATTCTTCAATTCTCAAAAATATTAGGGTAATCAGTTAAATATTAATAAAGTTTATATCTAAAGTTATCATCTCGAGGTTTCTAGTTTAATTTATGAATAATAAAATAATACATGTAATATCCTCTCTTTTTTACAAGAACTGTATCATTTATCAATATAGAAAGACACCCGCAAGGGTTTTTGTGCATCATATAATTATTACACACATTGGGCAGCAAATTAATCACATATAGACAAGAATATGTGGAAAAAATCTTTTCACGGGTATGAAATGATGTTTTACTATATTTCATAGAGTCCACGCTGTTTCAAGAAAAATATTATAGGGTTAAACCTTGTCAATAAATTAAAAAATATATATTTCTAATACATGACATGTAAATACTGATAGCCATGAAACTAGATTTATACACCTTTTATTACCAATGATTTTCTTGTATATTGTACATTTCATGAAATGTACTTGTAGAGCCTCCATGGATGTAAAATGGAGATTTAGTAAATATAAGAACACTTAAAGTGGATGTATTTATCACAACATGTACATTATCTATATATGGTGATATATAAAATTTAATTTATTATAGTATTAAAACATATTGACCATAGATTGGTGTTTTTTATTTAGTTTATTGATCACATTGGTCATTTGGTTTTTTATTATTTTTATTTCATTATTAATTTTTTGAAATATTTGTTTCTAGGAATATTTTATGGTTATGGTATACTAAATACTAAATAAATTAAATTGTGTATTTTATATAATTTTCATCTATACTATTTTTCATTATATTTATTTTTTCACATAATAATATTATGATATATGTTGTGTATACCACATGTTGATTGATTAAATAATATAAAAACTATATTATCTGAGTTTTATCATGTACGAAAAATCATGGATACTTCCAAGTAAGAAGGTACATTAAATGTTAGGGAATGTAAAATAAAAATAATAATTTATCTTATATAATTTCACAAATAATCAAAAAAAAAATTACTGGATGATAAATGATAAAATGAATTAATGAATTAATTATATTAATTGATCGGTGTTTTATCATATCTAAAAATAAATGTAAATTATGTATAGATAGTTATATTAAATGTGTAATCATTTCATGTTTACAACTGATCCTAAGCATGACATGGAATAGATTATCTATTATCGTTATTTTATTTAAATTTATTTCATGTTTCTATTATTATTATATATTAAAATTTATATTATTGTCTATGACTAATGTCTCTCTCCAATATTATATTGGATGAATGTGTCCAATGTAATTTCTATAATTCTCTTTAACAAATCCATTTTCCCATCTACTATTCTTGAGTTAAAATTTCATTTAATTATAAGAGCTTACTAATGTTCATATAGGATGTTTAAAATGGAAATAATTCATTGGTATCAAAGGTGATACAACAGTGGATAAGTTGAATAACATGACTCGTGATAGGACTAATAGTGTTTGGTTTACCCAAGGTCAGAGTTTTTTTACCCCCTCCAATAAAGCATCCATTTGTAATGCTCCTGATTTATTCATTCATTTATTTTTTTTCTTATAAATTAGTTATTTTTTAGATGAATTAACAATATCACATAACAAAATTAATTATTGCGAGAAGATGAAATATGAATAAATTGATTATATATAAATTTTTTCTAATAATATGGTTTTCCCCTTAAGTAAACTCCAATAAATATAAAAATTACATATAAACAATAAAACAATAAAAAATTTATTAATAATAAAACAAAATATGTTATGAAAATATTAAATAATTAATCATTAAATCATTACAATTAAAATTAACCCATAGCTTTACTATCAATTCGTCCTCTATAGAGGGAATAGTCAAATTATTAGTGATTCAATACTTTGATAGTGGGTTGACGTAACTAAATATTTAATGGTTTTAAAGGAAATCATCAATTAATTATATATTTTAAGGAAAGTGTTTAGGATATATGATTTAGGGATTCTGGATTAGGGAGTCCGCTCAATGGATGGTGGAGATGCAATCCCATAATCAGAAATACTGGGTATTAATTATTATGTCCTCCATATCATTTTTTAGATAATCCATATACATCACTTCCATAATAGTATCAATGAAAACTTATATTAATGGAATAATATTCCGGATAATGGGACTTGATAAAATAGTAAAAGCATTACTATTGTTTTCAGTGTTGTTATTTCTCCAATCATTTGGAGAAATGAAAAGTACTAATAATGTTATATTTTATATTATATAATTATATAAGGGTTTCTATCAACATTTTACATGTGAACTACATTGGAAAAAGTCCATCGCATCCCTGTATGTAATTTCAAGGAGCTGTAATAACACTGTTGGGTTTATATATTCCCTGAATCAACAACAGACATGCTCAAATACTAAATATTTTCTCTACATATTATGGTGAGGAGTGATGAATATTTTTACGAATATGAAAAATAATTTGAGAGATGTGGTCAAATTTCAATGTTTGATGTTATCATCTATGTATATTAGACTCATTATATCTCTAAAACCCAGGGATGCTTATATCATTCATTGTGATATTTTTGGTCTATAGTAGGAGAGATCTAGATAAATATACCTTTAGATATCGTAGGAACTATTTTAGAGGAATGATGGGTAGAGAGATCCATCGAGGACTCACATGGTCATGGTCAATGAGTATATTGGGGAAATAGAGGCACTAAGGTTTAAACACCCTGAGGAACTCCACACCAAATAGATTCATGAACAATATATCATTGAATATATAGTTTTAATGTTAATTTTAATATAAAAATATTCATGTAATCTCGCCAATATCAATTTACATGTATTCTATAGGTACAAAACATGGTGAAGCGTGAATATAGTTTCTTCCTCATACAAACTAAATGGAAATTCAATGAAAATAAATATAAGACCAAAACATATTCACAATTACCATTTATAAAAGGAAAGATTCTGGTGAATAAAAGATAATATAATTTTTTTAGATTGTAAAATAAGGTAAACATAATGAAAAAATTCACCCACTCAATGATGCAAGGGGAATCACAAGGTGTGTATTTTATCACGTAAAATTTATCGGTATATCCAAATTCGGAAATTAGATATAGCTATTAGGGAACACATATGTATTAAAATATAGGAACAAAGTGGATTTTGAATTATTGGATAAGGGGGGATATATCTGCGAGTAGCCAATACAACGAAATTCATCAATGTGTCTATTAGTTATTACCTCCTCAAATTTCTCAATGGTATGCTCATGGTTTGTAATGGTAGTTTTTATTTTTATGTCATTGAAAAAACCCTTACATAAGTATACATAGATGATACAAATGGACTTATTTTAATGTCCATAAATTAATGTTAATTTTTATAAGAATAAAATTATTGTCGTAAAGAATATTTGAATGATTGTCTTTATGTATTAGATTACATGAACCATGTAATTCCTATAGATATTGAATGCTATTCATATAATCATACCACACCCAACTACATAATGTAAAGACCCGTAAAATTTAAGGGAAATGTTTTCTTAATTTTCTTTGGTATTTTACAAGAACGCAGCTTCAGAAAGAACTTGATTCCGAGGCCCGCTGTGCCCGGAATTTCTATCTGAAGTTTAGCTCGGGTATGTTCAGTGAACTAATGAGCGGAAATTTCTATCTTTTGAACAGGTGCTCGAAATCAAATTTCAAGGGCACCGATGGAACCGCAGCGCCGATAATTTCTTAGAAACGGCTATCCGGGAGTTTCGTTTTCTCGTTATGAGTTGTTTAAAATTTGTAGATTAAGTGTTGTGAAATAAACTTTTCCTTAAGAATTTTATTTCACTTATCCATGAGTTAGAACGTAAGTGTAGAAGTTAGTGTGGGACCCACTGTTTGTTAGTTTTACTTGAGTGGATTAAAGGTGAGTTGGGGCCCACACGAGCCCCCACCTTTTAAAGTCCCTTATCTCCTTAACTCCTCTTAACCCCCCACTTAAGTTGTGTAACTCTTTTAACATTTTTAACTTCCCATTAATTGGGTGACTTTACCTCTCCTCTCATTAATTATGCCAACACCCAATTCAATTATTTAATTTATGATTTGAATTTTTTAATTGTGGCTTAATTTAATAAAATAAGGGTGAGCCTTATTTTATTTTGGTTGGATGTTGTGTGTGGACAATTGAGGAGAGAGCCCTTCATCTTTATCATGAAGAACACCAAGACTTCGACGAAGAACGCCATCACCGTAAGAATAGATCGACGTGTCGTCTCTTCTCCTCTTCGCAGATGGTGTGTTGTCGAAGATCGACGACACACCCTCTTTTGATCTTCTTCCCGTGTCAACGAAAAGGAGACGCCACTTCCTCCTCGGGTGTTCTCCGTCAACTTACGGAGCTTCATCTCGTGACGTCGTTTTCCGCGGTGAACCCCCGTTCTAGCTACGCTCAATGTAGGGGTCTACATTATTTAATTATTTTTCGTTCGGGATTTCTAGTTTTTCGTTCTTCGTGGATATACGACTAAATGCTATCAATTAACGAGAGGGGGCCGGACCGCACAAACACGGCTGCCCTCCTCCCTTATCCGTGTGTTGTTTCGTTGTGGTTTGAAACGAGTATGGCGTGGTGCCATCGAACCGTGTGTGATCGTGCGACAAGAAATGTGTGGCTCCATCGCGCCGCGCCATGGAAACGAACAAGGACATGATGCCGTCGTGCCGTGAAGTTAAACCAAGTTGCGGTGCCATCGCGCCGCATCGGAGAAAACAAAGGACACCGCGGCCCTAGAGGGGCTGCAGCGGAGGGGCGCGACACCATCGCGTTGTGCTGGACGAACCTAAACCATGGCCGGTTCCGGGCCGCGGTGGAGCAGAGTGACCGGCAGCCGGTTCCAGGCCGCCGGTGTTGGAGCAGGGAGGGGACCGACTGTCACCGGTCCCGTGGAGGCAGAAACCGGCCGGCCGGGGCGGGCCGGCCAGACAGGTCTGTAGCCGGGGGTTCGAACTCCCGGCAGGCCAGCACAAAATGGCCCCTATATAATGGGGGACGAGGTTACACTGGGGTGGCAGGTGCCCCCCCCCCCCCCAGGCCAAATGGCTCGGCCAGTCGGCCGAGCGCCTGGCCAGCGTGCTGGGCGTGCTGTGCCCAGGCTGGGCCGGCCGCCTGGCCAGTCTGCCAGGCCGGGCCATACCTGGCCGGTCCGCCAGGCCGGGCTAGTCTGCGCCCAAGTGGACCGGACCCGGACCTGGTTTGGGTCGACCCCGGGGGTATCGGGCCGGGTTGGACCAGGCCCGAACCCCTTAATACAAAACCTTTTCCGGTCGGACACCCATAACATTTGCTACGCGTCTTCGATCGATGCACCATCAGTTGCGATGCGACCCTTGGATATAGACGGTCGTTTCGGTATATCACACTCAAGGTTTCGAATTTCTTTGGGTTAGGCCGGGTTGGTTCGTACACGGAACCAACCGGACCCTCGGAGCAGAAACGCTCATATCTTAAGCTTCGGATGTCTGAATGATGTGCTGTCGACTTTGTTGGATTCCTCTTAGTGAGATGGTTCTTTTGGATTACTCCTCCCGAGGTTTGTACATAGGTGGAGTACGATCGGGTTGGATTTGCCTTAAAAACCAACCGGGCCCTTGGGACGAAAAAGTCAATAACTCTCAGACCGGGCGTCCGATTGACGCGCCGTCTGCGATGTTGAGTTCCTGTTGACGATACGGAACTTTTGGATACATCAACTCTGGACTATGTGTCAGTTGATGTATCAGTCTCTCGGCTCGTGGAGCGGACCCTACCCAATGAGCTTGCTGTGTGCGGGAACCCTAGAGCTGGCTGCGACTACTACTGCAATGATGACTATGCAGAGATCCTCAGTGGATTCGACGGCAACGACTACAACACTCAGTGATCCTACGTGGATCAGTGCTACCGATCCTTTGTGGGTCTAATCCTGTGTGGGTCAGCGCTTAGCAGTTCTGTGTGAGCCAGGGCCTATAGATCCTGTGTGGGTCTGATCCTGTGTGGGTCATTGCGGGGGTTAGTTTCGTATCGATCCTTTGTGGGTCCGACGACTTAGATGGGTCAGTGATCATCTCTATCGTCTTTTGAAGAAGTATACCTGTTGTTTCGGTGCGGATGTGCGTCGGGTTTCTGTTCCGACGCTGTTCCTCCAGGACGCGTTCGCGCGTGCGCCCGTCGACCCGAGGGGATGGGTGCACGGCTTGTGGCCACGCAGTCCCGCTTTCCAAAGGCGGGCGGCATCCTCCCCTTATTCAGGGACGTCTGCTCCTTGATCGAAACCGGGATGATGGGATGTCGGCTCCTCCTTCCGTGGACGTCTCCTCGGAACTCGCCGCCTAATCCGGGTCTCCCTCATAGATTTAAGAATGTTCGAGAATCTCGTTCCTGGCGCCATATCTTCATGGACACCGGTTAATTACGCTGCTTCCGCCCGAACGGTCCAAGGAGTCTGGTCGGGGCAGCAACCCGTGGTGAGGAGACCGGGTAGCTCTGGGTGTTGGGGGCGTGTCTTAACACTGCGGCTCTGCATGTCTGCCTTCCGTCCATAATAGGGCTTCTCGAAGGCGTGATGGCCCGAGGCATCCCGCGCTGGGCGCGGGGAACTGCGTTACCTGAGGTTTTCCTCAGCTTCCCATGTTTATCACGGGGTATGCCGCGAGTTTAACGTCCAGCGGGGACGACATCAGACTGATCAACACAAGGAGTGGATCAGATGACAGAACCCCTTGCGAGGAACCTCCGACGCTGGGGCCAGCACATGGGCGGCTTCCCGAGTGAAGTGGAGTGGAATGAAATGGCATGACCCCACCAGGATGTGGCGGCCCGGGTAAGGATCAGGATGGATGATGGAGTGAAGAGCTTGGACCCCGTAGAGGCTTCCTACGTACTGCGCGTTAGCGCGGATCAAAGTCAGCGTAGTTAGGATATAAAGTTTAACGTCATGTTGGACGATGGCAAGCCGACTCACGAGGAGGTCTAGGCTGCTGGAACGCACGAAGTGGGTGGATCACAGTTTAACGTCTTGCTGGACGACGGTGTTTGGGGCTTACACTCTAAGGAGGCCCATATGCAACAAAGCTCAGTTGAAGAGGGACTTGGGCCGAAGGTGATAGACACTCCGATCCCTGTCACGCCCCCTACTAGCTTCGGCAGTGGGGATGCACAATGGAGATACACATGTGCAGTCCCCCACAAGGGCAGATTCATAGGTGAATCGACGGGAATGTGAACCCGGGAGGGGTCCACTGATGGACGAACTGACGTGAATACGACCGGGACGACCAGGTGGTGGGCTTGAACCTCAGGGAGGCTTCCTACGTACCCTGTTTAGGAGACAGGGATTGTAACGGCCCGAAATTTTGAATAAATCTTGTTTCCTAATTTCATGTGTTATTTTATTTTATTTTTATACTCAACAAAAATGTTTTATTTGATAAACATGATTATAATTAAAATGAGACCATTGGGTTTTGATTGTTATATGACCATCGGTCAATATGACCACTGTGAACAAAATGTTTTGATTATTGTCTCTAAATACAAGTAATATTGGTTAATTATTATAGAAAGAAGATTTGATGGCCTCACCTAGTAGTCTTGGACCGATCGAAGCCCATATAACAGAGCTTGGGAAGGAGGTAGCACCATTGGGCTTTGCTCTGGATTAAATCCAAGCTGAACTTCGTCATATGAAGCTAGAACGGAATCGTCTTCACGAGAAGTTCAAACTGATAGAAATTACTACTCGGGCAATGTTGACCGAGCCGCCCCATGATTCTATCACCCTAGCACACCTTACTCTTAGGTCCTATGCTGGTATTATAAGGGGCTATGTAACGAGACCGTAACTGCCTTGTGTAATCCTTGTTTTAAATAAAAATTGGGATTTCTTCTTATGATGAAGTTTATGAATTTTGAAATGACCGGATAAATATAGTATGCATATTTTTGATGAATTTTAGAAAAATGATATTTTAAAAATGGTTGTGTAAACCTTAAATAATTAAAAATGTGTAATGATTTTCAAAAAATGGTCTTCTACAATTATGTTCAGTACGAAATTTGGAGTCTAATAAGATCAACTTGATTTTTGATGAATAGTAAATTATGAATAGTGATTTTATGATTAGGATTAGTAATATGATCAAATGGATTAGTAATCTAACTTAAAGAAAGTTTTAAAATAATCTAGGCACCTTGATTAAGTAATGTGATTCAATAAAATGGTTAAATAATGGTTTCATAAATTATTATTCAAGTATTAGTTTTTTCGTGTGAATAGTGTTTTTTAATTAAAAATTTAATTAAAATTATTTAGAAAATTATTTTTATAAAACAGATTTCATTTTTGAACTCAGATCACCGATATTATGCTGTGGTAATTTTTGGGGTTTTTTCTGAAAAAAAGAATTTTCGATGAATAGTGTTTTTATTTATAAATTAAATTAAAAATATATAGAAAATTATTTTTATAAAATGGAGTTCTTATTTTTAATCAGAGCGTTGATATTTGATTATGGTGAAATTTTGGGATCTTTCTGAGAAAGTTGAATTTTCAGTGAATAGTAAATATGCAGTT
The DNA here is from genome assembly GCA_963277665.1 of Viscum album. Lineage (NCBI taxonomy): Eukaryota > Viridiplantae > Streptophyta > Magnoliopsida > Santalales > Viscaceae > Viscum > Viscum album. The sequence goes on along the minus strand of CAUJRU010000153.1, from coordinate 26,495 downwards.
TTAGGGTTTCGGTATGTTTAATGACATCATAGCTGTGTCATGATGATGTCATGAGTTATTGTAAGGGTTGGCCGGCCAAGGGTGATGAATTATTGTTTTGGGGACCCCATGTGGCCTAACTCCATGATAAATGCCAAGAGAGAGCACATGGGTTTGAGAAAAGCACATGTGAGGTGTCCTTTGGCCATTAATGCTTTGTCCCCTCACATTCCCTATAAATACCAAGCCCTCCTCTCATCCATTCGACTCCCCACTCATTCCCAACGAATTTATGGTCTCATTACCTCACAAGGAGCCCTCCCAAGGTTCCCCCAAGCCCTCAAGGTCCCAACCATTGAGGTTTAAGAGTTACATTTTAAGGTAAGGGATCCGATCTTTCTCTTTCTTTTCAAGTGATCTCTTTTATGTCATTTCTTTTATGCTCCATGTTCTTATGTTAGAGGATGTTCATTTATACTCCTATTACTGCCCTTTTCATGTTCATATAATGAGAGTCCCCTTTTTACTCTCATTATATCGTTTTATGATGTTTTAAGTGGCGCCGTTAGGCTGTCGAAATATTTGTAACAGATTCTTTCTCCCTTCTCATTTTTCAAGATCTATTTTCATGTAAAGTATTTCAAGATCCTTTGTATTATGTTGGGGTATGATCTCTAAATTTATCATACTGATCTTTTATGATCATATTATGAGAGAGCCCATTTGATCTCTTCAATTCAGTACTTTGATGTTTAAGTGGCGCCGTTAGGCTGCCGAATTTTTAAGTGGTTCTTCACCCTTCTCGTTTTGAAGTTCTACTTTCATGCCAATTATTCGAAGTTCCTTTTTGTTATGTTGGGGTATGATCTCTATATCTATTATACTGGACACTTATGTTCATATGATGAGATACCACATTTGATCTCTTCAATTCAGTATTTTGAAGTTTTAAGTGGCACTGTTAGGCTGCCGAATTTTTTTAGGGGATTCATTCGCCCTTCTCATTATTTTCAAAGTTCTAATTTCATGTCATGTATTTCAAGTTCCTTTTTAATTATGTTGGGGAATTATCTCTATATCTATCATACTAAACTCTTATGTTCACATGATGAGAGATCCTATTTGATCTTTTCAAATCATTTTTGTTGAAGTTTAAGTAACGCCGTTAGGCTGCCGAACATTCATAAGAGAAATCTAATTTTTGTCTTCCTTCCATGTTTTTCATTTCAAATGGTATGTCCTTGAAATTTCATTACCATGATCATGTATCATTCTTATTCTGTCCATCTACTGTTTTATGGGTCATTTATGAATGTTTGACCCATTTTCCCTCTCTTTTTAATTTCTTCTAAACGTCGTAACATAGCCGTTATGCTGCAGAATTTCCGTCTCAAAATGTCTCTCTCTTTTTCTAAAGTTCTTTTATATTATTAAGTGAATACTCAAAGCTCTTTCTTCTAAAGGGGTATTCACATATATACCAAAATGTATATTTTAAATTCTGGGATTTACATACATGATACCCACCTTCCTTTTCTGTGGGTTTTAAAGTGATGTAAAGATCATGTCTTTAAAGCAGTTTTTAAAACGTTATGATTATGAAATGAAACCCATTTATTTTATGCTATATGGGTTATTTATGAAATGTTTGATGATGATATATGTGGCTCACATGATAATAAAGGCAAATTTAAGGGTACGCCCTGATAGCGCTCCAATGCATTGGGTAAAGACTTAATCTCTAGAGATGACCATTTTAACGACGCCTTGGTGAATAACCTTGGTAATTTTTAACGACACCTTGGGGATGGACCTTGGTGAAACGAAACGATTGTCAATATTAAATGTTGCAGCCACATCTTCATGTTATGAAAATGTTTTATTTTTATTATGATATGCCTCATGATTTCATTTTCATGCCTTAAAGTTCTTTTCATGACTTTATTGATGTATCTCAAGTTCATATGTAAAATGTTTCACTTGTTTCCCTTGCTGGGCCTTCTTCTCATCCTTTCTTTTGATGTATGTCCCCAGGTTATGAGATGTAGTAATGAACCTAGGATTAACTTAAGGAGAATCCTTTCAAGTGTTTAAGAAGAGTTTTTTTGTTCTTTTCATGTTTTATGTTCTTGGTTTCCAAGACACTAAACCTTAAAGATCCTCGGTTTTGTAAAATGTAATGAATGTTTATGTGATAAAAAGGCGGGATGCTATAGTTGGTATCAATGGATGGTTTAGTTATTTGTGGAAATTAGGATATGAAAACTTTAGGAAGAAGCCTATAGAAAAGTTAAAATATAGGAAATATTCCTTGTATTTTGGTGAGTATTGAGTAAGGGGTTGCCAAGAAAATACATCCCTGTCTGGATACGAGCAGGTAGAGGTGGCTCTGGCACAGATGTACATAGGGGTAAAACCCGAAAACACCGCTTTGAGCTAGACTTGAACGGGAACTGGTACACGACAACGGGCCTTGCTGCACTCTTGGTTACGACACTCCCGAGGGATATGCTTTGGTAAATTCATAAGCTTAGTATGAACCATTGTTAAAGGAACAAAGATAAAATAAAATGAAGATTCACATAAGAATATATGATCATGGATAACCTAGATGGGAACCTAGGGGATCACAAGTTAGGGTATACTTTTCAGCTACAAGTTATCCTTATATGCTTTAAGTTTCTTTTCATGATTATTGGCTAAGTATTTAAGCCCCTAATTATAGTTTCCTTTCGTAGTTAATGGCGGGAAATGGAAGAACATGTCTCAACAACCAATGTGATAGGAAATGCTACGATTGCCATATTAATATGACAGAGATGATTAGGGGATTAAAATATGATTTTTATTTTGGAATACATTCACTATTTTGGGGACCCTATATGATCGAGGTAAATAGATTACAACGGTATTTTCATTGAGGAGTAAGGTTGATTTATATTTGAAGAATCGATGAATTTAAGGTGGATTTATAGTAATTTATGTTACTTTTGTGAATGATTAACCTATCTTGGGTTAAATATGTTTAGATTAGATACTTTTGTTATAAGATGTTAGGATTGGTTGATGTTGTTTGGAGATGAACAATGAAGTTTATTTTGGAAGACTATGTTATCAAATCCTTCTTGTATTTGGGTTTCAATCTTAGTTTGGTTTATTTTGAGTAATTTTAAGGACCGTTATTTATGGAATGGACTATGATGAACTTTGGGTAGTACCATGGAACTTTGAAGATTTAAAAGTAGTTTCCATTACAATGGGATTCTTTATTTTTGAAGAGTTGTTTTACCTTACCCTATCGGTTTTTGGGATAATGTTTAAAGATAGAAGAAATAGATAGTTGATCTTTTGGGGATTATGAGATTCTCTAGAAGATGATTCTTGTGTTTTGATGAGACCAAGTAGTTTCAAATTCGCATCGTTTGGAGAAAAGATTAGTTTTGGTAGAAACTTATTAAAGTATGAAACTCTACATGAAGGTAGATATATTTCCGTATGTTTTTGTTCTATGTTGTAAATGAATTCCTCAAAGTTATTAAAAGGAACGTAAAACAAAAACGTTGTTGGTTTACGTTTCCAACAAGTTAATAAAAGACCCCTTACACACATCATAAGTTTGGGATTTTCTTATGGTTAACTTTCTCCTAATCATGTTCTCTATCACTCTCCCTCAGAACGTGACCCCTTGTTTTCTCCTCCATGTCCATGTTTCCTACATGGAATCCTAGTATGAGTAAACTTGGGTGGCCTTTGTAATCCCTTTTATTTCTTTTAAAGTAATAGTGTTACTGACTCTTTTTCCGATTGGGGCTTTCAATGAAATTTCAAAACCCAATTTTAAAAAATTGCGAGGAAGCAATTTCTTAAGGGGGGAAGATTGTAACGGCCCGAAATTTTGAATAAATCTTGATTCCTAATTTCAAGTGTCATTTTATTTTATTTTTATACTCAACAAAAATGTTTTATTTGATAAACATGATTATAATTAAAATGAGACCATTGGGTTTTTATTGTTATATGACCATCGGTCAATATGACCACTGTGAACAAAATGTTTTGATTATTGTCTCTAAATACAAGTAATATTGGTTAATTATTATAGAAAGAAGATTCGATGGCCTCACCTAGTAGTCTTGGACCGATCGAAGCCCATCTAACAGAGCTTGGGAAGGAGGTAGCACCATTGGGCTTTGCTCTGGATCAAATCCAAGCCGAACTTCGTCATGTGAAGCTAGAACGGAATCACCTTCGCGAGAAGTTCAAACTGATAGAAATTACTACTCGGGCAATGTTGACCGAGCCGCCCCAAGATTCTATCACCCTAGCACACCTTACTCTTAGGTCCTATGCTGGTATTATAAGGGGCTATGTAACGAGACCGTAACTGCCTTGTGTAATCCTTGTTTTAGATAAAAATTGGGATTTCTTCTTATGATGAAGTTTATGAATTTTGAAAAGACCGGATAAATATAGTATGCATATTTTTGATGAATTTTAGAAAAAGGATATTTTAAAAATGGTTGTGTAAACCTTAAATAATTAAAAATGTGTAATGATTTTCAAAAAATGGTATTCTACAATTATGTTCAGTACGAAATTTGGAGTCTAATAAGATCAACTTGATTTTTGATGAATAGTAAATTATGAATAGTGATTTTATGATTAGGATTAGTAATATGATCAAATGGATTAGTAATCTAACTTAAAGAATGTTTTAAAATAATCTAGGCACCTTGATTAAGTAATGTGATTCAATAAAATGGTTAAATAATGGTTTCATAAATTAGTATTCAAGTATTAGTTTTTTCGGGTGAATAGTGTTTTTTAATTAAAAATATAATTAAAATTATTTAGAAAATTATTTTTATAAAACAAATTTCATTTTTGAACTCAGAGCACCGATATTATGCTATGGTAATTTTTGGGGTTTTTTCTGAAAAAACGAATTTTCAGTGAATAGTGTTTTTATTTAAAAATTAAATTAAAAATATTTAGAAAAATATTTTTATAAAATGGAGTTTATATTTGTAATCAGAGCGTTGATATTTGATTATGGTGAAATTTTGGGATCTTTCTGAGAAAGTTGAATTTTCAGTGAATAGTAAAAATGCAGTTTTAGGGTTTCGATATGTTTAATGACATCATAGCTGTGTCATGATGATGTCATGAGTTATTGTAAGGGTTGGCCGGCCAAGGGTGATGGATTATTGTTTTGGGGGCCCCATGTGGCCTAACTCCAAGATAAATGCCAAGGGAGAGCACATGGGTTTGAGAAAAGCACATGTGAGGTGTCCTTTGGCCATTAATGCCTTGTCCCCTCACTTTCCCTATAAATACCAAGCCCTACTCTCATCCATTCGACTCCCCACTCATTCCCAATGAATTTATGGTCTCATTACCTCCCAAGGAGCCCTCCCAAGGTGCCCCCAAGCCCTCAAGGTCCCAACCATTGAGGTTTAAGAGTTACATTTTAAGGTAAGGGATCCGATCTTTCTCTTTCTTTTCAAGTGATCTCTTTTATGTCATTTCTTTTATTCTCCATGTTATTATGTTAGAGGATGTTATTTTATACTCCTATTACTGCCCTTTTAAAGTTAATATAATGAGAGTCCCCTTTTTACTCTCATTATTTCGTTTTATGATGTTTTATGTGGGGCAGTTAGGCTGCCGAAATTTTTGTAACAAATTCTTTCTCCCTTCTCTTTTTTCAAGATCTATTTTCATGTAAAGTATTTCAAGTTCCTCTGTATTATGTTGGGGTATGATCTCTAAATTTATCATACTGATATTTTATGATCATATGATGAGATACGCCATTTGATCTCTTCAATTCAGTACTTTCATGTTTATGTGGCGCCGTTAGGCTGCCGAATTTTTAAGTGGTTCTTCACCCTTCTCGTTTTGAAGTTCTACTTTCATGTCAATTCTTTCAAGTTCCTTTTTGTTATGTTGGGTTATGATCTCTATATATATTATACTGGACTCTTATGTTCATATGATGAGAGATCCCATTTGATCTCTTCAATTCAGTATTTTGAAGTTTTAAGTGGCGCCATTAGGCTGCCGAATTTTTTTAGGGGATTCTTTCACCCTTCTCATTCTTTTCAAAGTTCTAATTTCATGTCATGTCTTTCAAGTTCCTTTTTAATTATGTTGTGTAATTATCTCTATATCTATCATACTCAACTCTTATGTTCACATGATGAGAGATCCTATTTGATCTTTTCAAATCATTTTTGTTGAAGTTTAAGTAACGCCGTTAGGCTGCCGAACATTCATAAGAGAAATCTAATTTTTGTCCTCCTTCCATGTTTTTCATTTCAAATTTAATGTCCTTGAAATTTCATTACCATGATCATGTATCATTATTATTCTGTCCATCTACTGTTTTATGGGTCATTTCTGAATGTTTGACCCATTTTCCCTCTCTTTTTAAGGTCTTCTAAACGTCTTAACATAGCCGTTATGCTGCAGAATTTCCATCTCAAAATGTCTCTCTCTTTTTCTAAAGTTCTTTTATATTATTAAGTGAATACTAAAAGCTCTTTCTTCTAAAGGGGTATTCACATATATACCAAAATGTCTATTTTAAATTCTGGGATTTACATACATGAGACCCACCTTCCTTTTCTGTGGGTTTTAAAGTGACGTAAAGATCATGTCTTTAAAGCAGTTTTTAAAACGTTATGATTATGAAATGAAACCCATTTATTTTATGCTATATGGGTTATTTATGAAATGTTTGATGATGATATATGTGGCTCACATGATAATAAAGGAAAATTTAAGGGTGTGCCCTGATAGCGCTCCAATGCATTGGGTAAAGACTTAATCTCTAGAGATGACCATTTTAACGATGCCTTGGTGAATAACCTTGGTAATTTTTAAAGACACCTTGGGGATGGACCTTGGTGAAACGAAAATATTGTCAATATTAAATGTTTCAGCCACATCTTCAAGTTATGAGAAAGTTTTATTTTTATTATGATATGCCTCGTGATTTCATTTTCATGCCTTAAAGTTCTTTTCATGACTTTATTGATGTATCTCAAGTTCATATGTAAAATGTTTCACTTGTTTCCCATGCTGGGCCTTCTGCTCATCCTTTCTTTTGATGTATGTCCCCAGGTTATGAGATGCAGTAATGAACCTAGGATGAACTTAAGGAGAAGCCTTTCAAGTGTTTAAGAAGAGTGTTTTTGTTCTTTTCATGTTTTATGTTCCTGGTTTCCAAGACACTAAACCTTAAAGATCCTCGGTTTTGTAAAATGTAATGAATGATTATGTGATAAAAAGGCGGGATGCTATAGGGATCAAATTCCACGTAGTTCATTCTGTCAAGACTTATGCACTGAGGCAACCTGAGTGCGGCAAAGCTCAATTGAAGAGGGACTGGGGCTGAAGGTGTGAGACACCTCGATCCCTGTCACGCCCCCTACTGGCTTCGGCAGTGGGGAAGCACAATGGAGATACACATGTGCCGTCCCCCACAAGAAACTAGGGGTTTGTAATACCCTACCCCCGTGGGCGAAGGCCACTCCAATAAATCGTCCCTAAAGAGGGGCAATCCCGACATCCCTGCAGAGACGAGCGGGTGGGGGCCACATCCAAACCGGGGGGGACCCTGCGTGCGAGGCACAGGATCGGATGAAGCGGACGGTTTAACGTCTTTCCAGATGAAGTACAGTTTAACGACGTGTGTTGAGGACGAAGCAGACAGTTTAACGTCTTGCCGGACGAAGTATAGTTTAACCTCATGTGTTGAGGACGAAGCGGACGGTTTAACGTCTTGCCGGACGGTGTACAGTTTAACGTCATGTTGGACGATGGATGCTTGGTAGTTTAACGTCCTGCAGCGCGGACGAGGTGGTGCCACCAATGGGTCTGTGTCACTTCGCGCGAGCCTGGAGGGCCGCACGGGAAGACAACGCATGATGCGGGCACCCGGGATGAAGATCGTCGGGCGCCACGCAGGCGGGTACCCTCAGGGGGTCAAAGGGGGCGACCCTGGCGGTTTGCGCGCAAAAGAGGAGCTTGGCGCACAATACTGCGGGTCGGCGCGCAATTGGGCGGGCTGGCGCGCAATTGGGCCAGCGCTTTGTGCGCGGAAGATAGGGATTGCGCACATCGGGCCTCTGATAGCACGCGAGGAATAGAGATTGCGCGCACCGGGCCTCTGATGGCGCGCCGGGGCAACGGCCCATTCTTTAACGAATGGACACTTAGTAAGGGGGGGTGCGCGCAATCGGGCTGGATTGCACGCACCCGGGGGCAGTTGCGTGCAAGAGGCTTCTTTTGCGTGCGAAGGCCTTTGGGTGAGGAGTTGGTCAAAAGGAAAGAAGCCAAAGGGGTTGCGCGCGAAGGCGAACCCCGGGGCTTGCTTGCGCAAAATAAAGGAGGTTACCGGAAGATCGACATTGCGCGCGGAGGGGGCGGGATTGCGCGCACGAGGGACCCTTCGAATTCTGGCACCCTGCAAAACGTTGGGGGTCGCCTTGTATTTATAGGCAACCCCGGGCGCGCAATTCGGCTCGCGGGCGCACAATTCGGTGTGCGGGCGCACAATTCGGCTCGCGAGCGTGCAACGCGGCTCGGGCCCGAAATAGGGGCACAGCGCTCAATAGGGACGTGCACGGGCGTCGGGTCCAGAAAATTACGCGCCGACTCGGCCCATTGCGCGAATCCGGGAAGGATTGCGCGCGCCTAGCCAATATTGCGCGTGGGCCTCCGATATTTCGCGCAAGTCCTTCGGGCCTTCCGAAACATGCTTCTGACTCCAAATATGACCTCGCTTTCCTCATCCGGAACTTCGTTTGAGGAGCAACGGACTTTTCCGGCATCTACAAAAGCCCCCCCTCGGAATCTGATCGGCGAGAGGTCGCAACGATCGGGTTCCGAGGGAGGCGCCGGAATGCCGAAGTCCTGTGAGGACATCCCAGGGGCGGACCCTGCAGCAGACCTGCTGGCTGCTTTCCCTGCCTACCGGCCTGCCGACCCCGAGGAGATGGACGACTCGGACTCGGAGGCGGTCGAGGAGAGCCGGATAACGCGCCGCAGGGGGTGGAAGTGCATCCAGTGCTTCCTCAAGCGACCCCCATCGGAGTGGCTGGGGCGCATGGGATCGCTTCAAACCTGGATGCACTTCCTGTGTGCTGGGGGAGCTGATGCTTGACGCCTCCATCAGACGGTCCGTGATTTCATGGCCGAAAAGATGCGCGAGAGCCGCCGGCGTGCCGACGTCGCACAATGTCGGGACATGTCGGAGAACATGCGGGCACTCCTCGTGGCGGAGCAGGAAGTCCGGCGCCTCGAAGGGCAGGCGGCAGAGATGGTGGCCTTCGTCGCAGCGTGCACTGAGCTTGTGGAGAAATTGACGGCCCAGCTGGATGACGCCCAGGCACAGCTGACGGAGGCAGGACACCAGATGGTCACAATTCAAGTCGAGCGGGAGCGTGCACAGGCCAGGATCGGCGAGCTGCGTGCTGCGACCGCCGACGAAGAGAGGGCATGCAGAGAGCGAGAAGCAGCTCTGGAGGCCTCCATCCAAAGGGTTGCGGCGTTGGAAAGATCCATTCAGCACGCTAATCCCTAGGGGATTTGTTTTTCCCATTCCCAAAAAATTTTGCTTCCGCTACTCAATACTTCGATCCATTTGTATGAATCAACATATTTATCTGCATCTTTTGGCTTAACGTGCTCAACCACAATTCATTGTCTTGCGGGAGCGTTAACCAAGCTTCAGGCATCCACAATTGGGCCTGGATTTCTAAGGAAAAGAGGGAGGTCATTCCTAGGAAAGGAGACCTCAGACCTAATCAATGTACCATCCCCCCAACTTGTTCCGACACACGAGCGGGACAACGCTAGGGGCGTTGAGATTTTATCCGAACATAGGGAGATGAAAAAGGGTGAATCGCGTATCCCGAATTCAGAAATCCACGACGGTCAGTCTTCCAGGAAATGCCCAAGACGACAAGCGGACAATGGATCAATCGACCATACTACTGCAATAGACGGACCGAAGGTCATTATTCATATTGCAGGAGGCGGATCACATGTCACCATCAATACCGCTTTGGGGGTTCCTTCAGACACAAGGGTGGAAATTCGGATCAAAAGAGCATGTGAAGCGTGGGGCGAAGTGATGATTTGTTCGGACAGAATCTAACACTCCCAAAATTGCGCCACTGTGGGGAAAGCGTATTAGGCGGATGCACCAATCTGGCCGTGAATCACTCCAATTCTCAGACAGAACCTCTTTGACTAGGAAACTGTCGCTTCCCATCATTGCAATGGGGCATCCCGAGCTGAATCAGGGAGAATATCACAACCGCACCACTCTACGAGAAGCCAGGTCAGACGGCCGGCGACGAGGAGGGGCAGAACTTAGCGATCCCTGAGGCTGGACCTGATTCGAGATGCCCGGGCGTTCCTACATACTCCATCAGGCTGGAGATCAAGCCACACGTAGTTCTGAGAGCGCAGTTTTAACGTCATGCGGGACGTAGAACCCCGATTAGGGAGATCTTAGTTTAAGGTCGTAGAGCTCGGACCATAGGGGAAGATCTTAGTTTAAGGTATTAGATATCGGACCATAAGAACCTCAAAGTACGCCACATCGTGGTCCTATCCCCTGGATATGCGAAGATGCACTGAGGGATAGTGTCAAGAGTGCTGAGATTTTGCCTGGTCAGAATGGGAGGTGGAAAACGTAATGTGAATCATGCGGCCATTCACTCAAGGTCTGGGGGCACCGGCGTAACGATATGGGAGTACTGCCGACCGTGGAGGAAAAGCAGCATCAATATCGCACTGACCGTTGATGGAATGAGGCAGCAAACAAGCATCAACCGCTTAAGCGCAGGATTCATATCGATTTTCTGCCCAAGCCCCTTGGGGGCACCAGCCCGGATTGGTGGGAGAGCACTGAGGCATTGTATCCAGACCGCTCACGGGGGGTTCCACCCAGGGCGTAGGTGATGGGTCCAAATAAAGGGGAGCATGAAGCCTGAAAAGTGGAAGGAACCTGACTAAGCTGAACCTGACCCTCCTGGCAATAGACCAAAGTGCTCTTGACACCAGTGGACCACTATAAGGGGTCAAGGGACACGCCTTGAGGGTGACCCGAAGGTGGAAGATTCCCAAGAGAAGGGGGAATCTTTTAAGAGGTGGGGGGCTGGACCCGAAGTTTCAAACATCCGGGCGTTCCTACGTATCCCATAAGGATGGGAATCAATCCACACGTAGTTCTTGAAGCGCGACACAACACAATCGGGCACCAGCGCGGGGAGGGGTGCGGGTCTGGCCCTCGCACCCAAAAGAAGCGGAATTTGATATTTCTTGTTTGTCCTTAAAGGTGGATGGTTTTTCTTTGTGCCGCGACATGCCTGTGATAAAAAAATCCCTGGCGTCGCCACAATAATCAAGCCATGAAAGGCATTGATAAATGGCGTGGTTATTAACCAGCGACCAACGTTAGTGTCCTCTGAGGAGAACATCATGATGCAGTGCTGTTTCTCATCGGGCGGCCAAGACGATCACAGTTTACGGTCATGTGGTAAGACCAGGCAATACAGTTTAAGGTCGTGTGGCTCGGACCGTGGAGGAATCCTCTTATTGTGATACGGTGGACCCAGCGGAGGTGGGGACACATCCCAGTCCTACGGTCACACACAATTCCAGGAGAAGGATCCTGGGATAGGGGCCTGCATATTTCTATCAACCGAGGGGCAGAGATGCTAGCCTCCAGGTATGCTGGGCCCAGAACGCGATTGTTCGGGCGACTCCTTCTTCCTCATGGGGACGAGGGTCTAGCTACACATGGCCCTTAGGGAGGACATTAGCATATATCATTGGTGCTCATATCGTGGGATCCTCGAAAGGCACCATTACCCTGGTTGGCCTGCCTAACGTGTAGAGGTGTACTGAGGGTCAGTACGAAGAGAGAGTGTCGAGTTTCCACTACAGCGCACTGAGGCGGAGTGTGATAAGGACTGCACAACCAATGTTCAGAGCCTGAAAGAGTTGACATGGAGATTAAGGATGTTGCTGACCATATTCGCAACACAACATCCGATCGCGTCAGCCTAGGATGAGGCAAGAAAACGATCATCAACCACTCAAGCGCAAGATTCATATCGATTTGCTGCCCAGGACCCGCCGGTAAATCGACCGGGAGCGGTAGGAGAGCACTAAGGAATCACATCCGAACCGCTAATGAGGATCCCATTGAGTGAAGGCCCGAACAAGAGGAAGCGTGAGGCTGGACAAGTAACACAGGACTTGTTGGGATTGAATCCAACACTACAGGTCATAGACCGGACTACCCCAAAACATGCTAACAGATCACCGGAAAGGGTAGGAGGACTCACCTTGAGAGAAACCAAAGGACGGCAGATCCCCATGATCAACCAAGAGACGGGGCTGGACCTGGAACACAAACGTCTAGGCGGTCCTACGTATCCCATAAAGATGGGAATCAAGCCGTACATAGTTCTTGAGAGGCAGTTTAATGTCGTGCGGGACGAAGTGCAGTTTAACGTCATGCAAGACGATGGAGCATGCAGTTTAACGTCCTACGGGGTGGACGAATGCAGTTTAACGTCGTGCGGGACGAAGTGAAGTTTAACGTCATGCGGGACGAAGTGCAGTTTAACGTCCTGCGGGATGAAGTGCAGTTTAACGTCATGCGGGACGAAGTGCAGTATAACGTCATGCGGGACGAAGTGCAGTTTAACGTCATGCGGGACGAAGTGCAGTTTAACGTCATGCGGGACGAAGTGCACTCAGGCAATGTACTTCTTTAGGAACCTAGCATTGGTGGGAGGAGTAACACACTCACCATCCATAGTCTCTAGGGAGTACGCGCCATTGGGATAGACCTTGTGGACGTCAAAAGGTCCCTCCCACTTGGGCTCCAACTTGGGCGGATTCCTACCGGGGATCATTGGTGCTCTTAGGGCCAGTACTAGGTCACCCTGCAGGAAGGAGCGGAGGCGAACCTTCTTATTGAAAGCTCGAGCCATTCTGCTTTGATGCCTCTCCATGTTGTGCAAAGCGCGAAGCCTATTCTCATCCAGTGCTTCCAACTCGACTAGAAGGGCTTCAGCAGCTCTGTCCGGCGCTTGCTGGTCGTAGACCGTAGTGCGCAAGAACAGTAACTGGATCTCGATGGGCAGGACGGCCTGAGCTCCACACACCAGGGAATACGGGGTCATCTGGGTGGAATTGCGAGTCGTCGTCCGATAAGCCCAGAGGGCGTTGGGGAGCTTGTCCGGCCAACTCTTCTTGTTCTGACCAACCATCTTTTGCAGAATGTTAGAGAGGATTTTGTTAAACGCCTCAATCTGTCCATTCGCCTGCGCATGATAGCGAGATGTATGGTTCGAGCGAATGTTGTACTTGGCGTACAACTTCTTCAACTCGGCTGCTCGGAAATTTGCTCCGTTATCCGTGAGGATAGCATGAGGCACTCCAAATCGATAAATGATGTTGGAGGTCACGAAGTCAGCGATAGAACAGGATTTGACCTCTCTGAGCGGAATCGCCTCTGCCCATTTGGAGAAGAAGTCTGTGGCGGTCAGAATGAACCGGCACTGGCGAGCCGTCGCCGGCAGGTAAGGTCCCACAACGTCCAGCCCCCAGACTGCAAAGGGCCAAGAATACCTGGTGGTATGGAGAGGCTCCGGCAGCCGATGCACAAAGTTTGCATGAACCTGGCACGCATGGCACTTGCTGGCATACTCGATGCAGTCATGGATCATGGAGGGCCAGATGTATCCCAACCTCCGAATTTGGTGGGACAGCTTCGGCCCAGTCTGGTGGGCACCACATGAACCAGCATGAACCTCTTGCATGACTAGTGTGATCTCAACTCCCTAAAGGCAATGGAGGAGAACACCATCAAATCCGCGTCTATAGAGGATCTGCTCCAGGCCGGGACTGCTCTGGAGGACAAACTGCGATGCGCGACGTCGAACTCGCTCGCGCTCGGCCCAATCCGACGGGAGAATGACATGTTGGAGGTACTCAACCAAAGGCGTCCTCCAATCAGGGGCTGGTTCGACTGCCATATCTGTGGTACTCGGGGCTCTAGGCACAGTGGCAACCATGGTGAGATTACTTACCGATGGGCCGCGATCTCCCTCCGGGATAACGGGAGCGATGAGCCTGCAGTGCGTCACGCGAATGATCAAGTTGTCCTGTTCAGGCTCTGCGAGTGACGCAGTAAGGCTGGCCAAAGCATCTGCTCGACCGTTCTGCGACCGGGGAATATGGACAAATTCTGGCCGAGAAGGGAACTGGGCCATCAGGAGGAGGGTGCACTCCAGCAATGGCACAAGTTCCAACTTCCTGACAACATAGTCGCCATTGATCTGCTTAACGACCAGCTCGGAGTCCCCTTTCACACACATATGGGGCACGTCGATCTCGAGAGATAACTCGAGGCCAGTGATGAGGGAATGGTATTCCGCCTCATTTTTGGTACAGCCCTCAGACAACAGGAAAGAGTATAGAAGCACGGCTTTCTCCAGGGTAATGACGACGATACCCAAGCCCACTCTGTTGAGCTTAGGATTATCAAGTCTTCTACCGGTGGGGCTCTGGGAGGCACCGTCAAAGTGCATCTGCCAGCATGGATCGACACGATCGACCGAGAGAACGGCCTACTCAGGAAAGCCTAGATCGAGCGGTTGATCCGTGGAGGTTGGGTGAGCAGCCAGAAAGTCCGCCAATGCTTTCCCTTTGATGGCCTTCTGAGACACATACCTAATGTCGAACTGCTGGAAAATCACATCCCACCACGATAGACGGCCAGTCAACATAGGCCAGCTCAGGATATATTTCAATGGGTCTACCTGAGAAACCAACTGTACCTCATGGTGCTGCAAGTAGTGCCGTAATTTCTGTACGGCAAATACGAGCGCCAGGCAGCTCTTCTCGATGGGGGAATACCTAACTTCCTCATCGAGGAGCATGCGACTGAGGTAATAGAGGCTATTCTATGTTCCCTCGTTGTTCTTCTGGGCGAGAAGGGCACCAAGGGACCGTTCCAGTGCAGTCACATCAAGGACCAGCGGCTTCCCGGATACAGGCGGCATCAGAACCGGAGGTTGAAGCAGGTACTGCTTGATTTCCTCGAAAGCGGTCTGACACTCCTTATCCCATACATAGGTGGCACCTTTCTTCATGAGCCGAGAAAAGGGATTACACTTGCCGGCCAGATTCGCGATGAATTGGCGTATATAGGCTAAGTGTCCTTCTCGGGATCCTCATCTGCCCTATGTATGGAGGCAGATGGGTCGGCGGGCTTTATAGCCCCGCCGTGCTCTTTACCTTTGCTGACGTTTCGGCTCAACGTCAGTGCTTCAGTGGGTGTGGGGAGACCCAGGAGGTTCCTCTGGTGACGAGTAACTCTCACCGATGGATCCAATGTCGGCTTGTCTTCGGGGGGAGAGCCCCAGTCGAGAAGTTCCAAGCCGTTCCCCTCTCCCGACAGGTCAGCCATATTGACTGTTTCCGTCCCTGGGGATGTACCCTCAGGGCCGCCCAGCGAGTCGGGCTGTCGGCAAATCGCCCTGAAGCATAGGGAAGCGTACTTCCCCATCCATTGATGTACACGTGGGGGGCGGCTTCCTCGATAACCTTGCGGAGTACTTGAAAACACACAACGCATCGTTGTTGGAGGGCCTTGTGGTGCCCAAATGACCCGGGGTGCCGAACCGCGGGGAGCGTGGCCAGGTCAATCTGATGGCACTACTCACCAATATCCTACAGGTGTACTTGACACCCGGGATATGGCATTTTTAGGTGGTGAATACGGGAGTTAGTCTCCCAGAGAGTTCGGCGGAAGCATTCGAACTCATCCGGGGTGAGCGATTCTGGTGCATGAAAGTCTGGTCCTGCGACTGGGAAAAACTTCTCAGGGAAGTGGCCCTCTGCAAGGACGATTCAGAAGCTCCACGACTCAAACTCGGGACCCAGGTCTTCTTGGTCCCATTCAGCGACTGGGAATGGACGGGGAACCGGCAGTGGTGCCGAGGTGGGACGCTGGGCCGGCGGGCTGGCCGGCGGTGAATACGGCGAGCAGGCCGATTGGCCTCCATATCCCGGGCCGCCCTCTGAGGGTTGTGGTGCCCCATCTACCACATCACGATAGGACGGGCCGAGGAGCGAACATCCTGCCGTAGCGTCGGTGCTCGCCGATGGTGCACTAGATCGTGGCTCGACCATCGGTCCCCAGAAAAGGTCTCCGGCTTCTCCGATCGAGGAAGAAGGCGCTTCCGGAGGGGCCGGGTACCGACCGAAAGCTTTATCCATGAGGGTCTACTAGTCCCTCTCCAAATCGGATATACCTTCGGAGAGAAGCTGGGATCACATCGATCTCGCTCTCGGGGAGTATGAGGCTGACGTGCCGCATTCCTACCCCTGCCCCTGACTGGAGGGATCGTGGGGAGGGCTTCGTCGCCGAATCATACTCCGCCTCTGTATCAGAGAAACAAACTGGTCAGATCTCTGTCCGGAATTCCCTAACATTCCTCCCTCGACGTCGACGCCTCGCCTTCCTGCCCCTGGGTGGTTCTTCGGGGCATGGCTGATCTCTGTCCTGGCGTCCTCTGGCCGCACCGGTGCTGGGGCCAAGAGGACTGGAAACCAAGGTGCGAGGAGCACCGGGACAGATATCAAAGGGGACACGGGGAGAGATGAATCCGGGAAGGCCTCCGGGCCGGGATCGGAAGGTGGAATAACCCATGCCTCTTGGATCGGCCACACGGAGTTGACCCTGCTGGTGAATAGTGCTACCGCGAGGTGGTCCGCGGTGGCTATTGCCTTTACCAGCAACCGGGAGAGTCAACCCAACCTGCCTTTGGGGCGGTCGGGGCCTCGATCCAGGTCGGGCATAGAAGTGCCCCTACTCAGGATGCGCAGGGGCCTGGTGACTGGAGCCAGCAGTGGCTTGGGCCAACGCGGCCGCTGTTGCTAGGGCCCTAAGGTGGGCATCCTCTTCCGCTCGTTCCCGACATTGGCGTTGGGGAAGACGAGTCGGGATTAGTGGCGCAGGCAGGTGGAGAGCCCGTTCATCGACTTGAGAATCCTGACGGCGGTGTCGACGTGGCCTAGCAGGAGCCCTTATCGCAGATCCCTGGAGTGAATCTCGGATAGGGTGGTCCTGGACATCCTCCACCTCATCCGCATAGGGGAGGGAGTTGTCGGAGCATTCCAGGGATAAACTCCCGAAGAGGTTGGACGTCGAGGTAGGCAGCCGTGCCTCCCTGCGCGGCCCTCGGGGGCGGCGTTGGTGGCGAGGTGCAGCTTCCTCGAGGTCTAGGTGAGCCATGTCCCTGGTGGGCATGACTCCCTCTTCCTCATATCTCCGCACCAAGTTTTTGATCACTCTTCTTTGGATGACCTCCGAGGGGGAGAGAGGGCGTGGTTGTCCCGTAGTTGCAGATGCTGGGACGGCTGTGGAACGGGCGGGACCGCGTGGATTGGCCGCGTCGGTGTTCCCCCTACCCCTACGCCAGTGGGCAGGCGACTATCGTGCACTAGATTGGGCGTCCTGATTCCTGAAATCAGGGAGAAGAACCCATTAATACTGATAGTAAAGGGAATCAACAACCAATCATCCAGTGCCACGACGCCTTCCGTGGGGGGAACCCAGGCCATCGACGTCGTGAGACGGAGTGCCCGATTTTTCTTCCCCAGCCCCTGGCGGGTTCCCTGCCCCGGTGCTGAATGCTGGGCCGGGCAACATGCTAGTCTTCCAACACCATTGAAAGCTTTAGGTCTTAGTATAGAGGAGAAGAGATTCACGTCGGGTTCACCATTTTCTGTTTCGGTGCGGATGTGCGTCGGGTTTCTATTCCGACGCTGTTCCGCCAGGATGCGTTCGCGCGTGCGCCCGTCAACCCGAGGGGATGGAAGCACGGCTTGTGGCCCCGCAGTCCCTCTTTCCAACGGCGGGCGGCATCTGTCCCTTATTCAGGGACGTCTGCTCCTTGATAGAAACCGGGATGATGGGATGTCGGCTCCTCCTTCCGTGGACGTCTCCTCGGAACTTGTCGCCTAATACGGGTCTCCCTCATAGATTTAAGAATGTTCGTGAATCTCGTTCTCGGCGCCATATCTTCATGGACACCGGTTAATTACGCTGCTTCCACCCGGACGCTCCAAGGAGTCTGGTCGGGGCAGCAACCCGCGGTGAGGAGACCGGGTAGCTCTGGGTGTTGGGGGCGTGTCTTAACACTGCGGCTCTGCATGTCTGCCTTCCATCCCTAATAGGGCTTCTCGAAGGCGTGATGGCCTGAGGCATCCCGCGCTGGGCGCGGGGAACTGCGTTACCGGAGGTTTTCCTCAGCTTCCCATGTTTAACACGGGGTATGCTACGAGTTTAACATCCAGCGGGGACGACATCGGACTGATCAACACGAGGAGTGGATCAGATGACAGAACCCCTTACGGGGAACCTCCGATGCTGGGGCCAGCACATGGGCGGCTTCTCGAGTGAAGTGGAGTGGAATGAAATGTCATGACCCCACCGGGATGTGGCGGCCCGGGTAAGGATCCAGATGGATGATGGAGTGAAGAGCTTGGACCCCGTAGAGGCTTCCTACGTACCGCGCGTTAGCGCGGATCAAAGTCAGCGTAGTTCGGATATACAGTTTAACGTCATGCTGGACGATGGAAAGCCGACTCACGAGGAGGTCTAGGCTGCTGGCACGCATGAAGTGGGTGGATCACAGTTTAACATCTTGCTGGACGATGGTGTTTGAGGCTTACAATCTAAGGAGGCCCATATGCGACAAAGCTCAGTTGAAGAGGGACTTGGGCCGAAGGTGAGAGACACCTCGATCCCTGTCATGCCCCCTACTGGCTTCGGCAGTGGGGAAGCACAATAGAGATATACATGTGGAGTCCCCCACAAGGGCGGATTAATAGGTGAATCGACGCGAATGTGAACCCAGAAGGGGGTCCACTGATGGACGAACCGAAGTGAATACGACGGGGACGACCAGGTGGTGGGCTTGAACCTCAGGGAGGCATCCTACGTACCCTGTTTAGGAGACAGGGATCAAAGTCCACGTAGTTCATTCTGTCAGGACTTATGCACTGAGGCAACCTGAGTGCGGCAAAGCTCAGTTGAAGAGGGACTGGGTCCGAAGGTGAGAGACACCTCGATCCCTATCACGCCCCCTACTGGCTTCGGCAGTGGGGAATCACAATGGAGATACACATGTGCAGTCCCCCACAAGAAACTAGGGGTTTGTAATACCCTACCCCCGTGGGTGAAGGCCACTCCAATAAATCGTCCCTAAAGAGGGGCAATCCCGACATCCCTGCAGAGATGAGCGGGTGGGGGCCACATCCAAACCGGGGGGGACCCTGCGTGCGAGGCACGTAATCGAATGAAGCAGACGGTTTAACGTCTTGCCAGATGAAGTATAGTTTAACGTCGTGTGTTGAGGACGAAGGGGACGGTTTAACGTCTTGCTGGACGAAGTACAGTTTAACATCATGTGTTGAGGACGAAGCGGAAAGTTTAACGTCTTTCCGGAAAAAGTACAGTTTAACGTCATGTTGGACGATGGATGCTTGGCAGTTTAACGTCCTGGAGCGCGGACGAGGTGGTGCTGCCAATGGGTCCGTGTCACTTCGCGCGAGCCTGGAGGGCCGCACGGGAAGACAACGCACGGTGCGGGCACTTGGGATGAAGATCATCGGGAGCCAAGTAGGCGGGTACCCTCAGGGGGTCAAAGGGGGCGACCGTGGCGGTTTGCGCGCAAAAGAAGAGCTTGGTGCGCAATACCGCAGGCCGGCGCGCAATTGGGCGGGCTGGCGCGCAATTGGGCCAGCGCTTTGCGTGCGGAAGATAGGGATTGCGCGCATCGGGCCTCTGATAGCGCGCGAGGAATAGAGATTGCGCGCACCGGGCCTCTGATGGCGCGCCGGGGCAACGGCCCATTCTTTAACGAATGGCCACTTAGTAAGGGGGGGGGGGTACGCGCAATCGGGCTGGATTATGCGCACCCGGGGGCAGTTGCGCGCAAGAGGCTTCTTTTGCGCGCGAAGACCTTTGGGTGAGGAGTTGGTCAAAAGGAAAGAAGCCAAAGGGGTTCCTCACGAAGGCGAACCCCGGGGCTTGCTTGCGCGAAATAAAGGAGGTTACCTGAAGATCGGCATTGCGCGCGGAGGGGGCAGGATTGCGTGCACGAGCGACCCTTCGAATTCTGGCACCCTGCAAAATGTCGGGGGTCGCCTTGTATTTATAGGCAACCCCAGGCGCGCAATTCAGCTAACGGGTGCGCAATTCGGCGCGCGGGCGCGCAATTCGGCTCGCGAGCACGCAACGCGGCTCGGGCACGAAATAGGGGCCCAGCGTGCAATAGGGCCGCGCACGGGCGTCGGGTGAGGAATATTACGCGCCGACTCGGCCCATTGCATGAATCCCGGAAGGATTGCGCGTGCCTAGCCAATATTGTGCGCGGGCCTCCGATATTTCCCGCAAGGCCTTCGGGCCTTCCGAAACATGCTTCTGACTCCAAATATGACCTCACTTTCCTCATCCGGAACTTCGTTTGAGGAGCAACGGACTTTTCCGGCGTCTACACCTGTGTGAGCTGAATCCTGTTTTCCTTTTCTATGTGGATTGTGTTGTGATATCTTGTGTGGATTTACGTTTTGCTTTTCTGTGTGGACTGGGTTGTACATGGGCTCGGATGATGGAGCCGAACGAGAATTGATGACTTAGGTATATGTATGGGAATATACCTAAGAAGTGTCGGATGTTACTTCTTGATTGTATCATTCCTTTTTGGATTATCCTTTGTGGATTTTGGGAGACCTTCGGGGGTCACGGGGTCCCTACCGAGTAGCTTATAATCACCCCTGCACGGGCTATGCTCTCACTACGTTGTGTTGGTTGTAGACGACAGACAGCGCTGATCGTAGTTGAGGCTTGCCGAGCAGGACGGTGCCTGGAGGTGGACCACTGGGTGGGACATACTCGGAGCGGTCGGCGGGACCTGAGGATCAGTGGAGGCTAACTGTACCCACCCATCAGGTTGTATTTCTAGTAGACAGCTCGACGTAGCGGCTTTAATTTTCAGTTGCTATTTTTCCCTTTCCAGTTGTACTTTACTTTAAGTTTGGGTTTGTATACTGGCCCACTTACTTTCCACACTTACTATTGTACTCTGTTTTTACTTAGTGTTTACTTCTACTGCTTGATTTCTATGTGGTGTTTGTGGTTTACTTATAAAGGCAATGCCTTCCCTTTACCGGGATTTACACCTTGGTGCTAGTCGCCATCCCCTGGTCTATGGAAGGCGGGCTTGGGGTAGTCACAGCGCGGGGCCTGAGGACAGTTCATGACAAATTGGTATCAGAGGAGTTCGGTTCTACCGCATAATCTGATCTTATTCTATGTTAAGAAATAGTGTTTATGCATATTGAGTATGGTTATCAGTCCAGGGAGTCCAGTGTTGGTGCGGCGGCCGACGTATCCGTACACCAGGACACTTACATCTGATTTCCGACTTAATGTACGAAAACATTGATTGCATGTGTGTTTCATGTTTTCATTGTGATTACTTTGTATTAGCTCACCAGGTATACTGTTCTAACCGTGGCGCACCTGTTTCTTTTTCAGGATGGCCCCACAGCGGCATCCAGCTAGGGTTCCGAGAGTTGAGTGTGACAACAACCCACCGAGCGACGAGGCCTCAGTGCTGGGCCCTATGTCAGCAGTGGCACCGGCGATAGCTCTACCCACCGAGCCACAGATGCTTCCAGCACCAGCTGCTGACGATGCACGTCGCCTCAATGCACTGCATGAGATCCATCACCAGCGACCGCCCAGGTTCCGTTGGGAAACGGACCCCCAGGTAGCAGAGGACTGGCTGGAGGCAGTGGTGAGAGTTTTCATGTTAGTAGGGACACCAGCAGACCTCATGGCGATCCTCGCAGCGTGCCTACTGCACACAGCAGCAGGCCGATGGTGGAGCTTGATTTTCCAGGTGCACGATGACGCATATCTTCTCTGGACAGACATTTAGGGCCTCTTCCGCTAAGAGTTCGTCCCAGCCACCCTCCGTGTGGTGCAAATCTAGGAGCTTCTTCAACTGCGACAGGGCAGCATGACGGTCGCCCAATACTCAGCGAGATTTACCGATCTCTCGCGCTACTCAATAGACATGGTACATGACCCATTCTTTCGAGCCCGGACCTTTAACAAGGGACTGAGACACGAGATCAGGGCATTGCTGATCTCCCTCATCATTCCAACTTAGACAGGAGTACTTGAGCGAGCCCTTTTGATCGAGAGCTTTCTTGCTGAGTCTACACCAGCGCTGAGACTCACCGCAAGGAGGCACATAGCAGTGTCTTCTGTAGCAGGCAGACGACGGATGACTCATGGGTCCAAGCAGACCAGACCCTTAGGAAGATGACCTCAGGACACTGGCTCAGCAGTGTGGGGAACACAGTGCGGAGCCTGTCTTTCGAGAGGCAGACAGTGCTACTCATTCAGCGGGCAGGGCCACATGGCTCGTGACTGCCCGACCCGCCGTGCTGAGGAGCAGCAGAGGGTTGAAGGGACCACTGAGGTAGAGGCAGCAGGTCGACCGTTGCAGTCCATAGGGAGCATGCGGACGAGGAAGATGAGCTGGACGAGTAGCGGGTGGTGGGTGATGCTTTGAGGCTCTACCACTACCACCACCAGGAGGTCCACCCCGACCACAGGGAGCTGGCGGGCTGAGACAGGCACAACTCCAAGCAGCGGAGGCCTATGACCACGGCGCACCCGAGATGATTTGAGGTACGATTTGTGTCTATTACACCCTTTCTGCAGTTCTTATAGACACAGGAGTGAGTCACTCTTTCATAGCCGCAGCCCTTGTTCAGAGCTCAGAGATTCCGACAGAGCCGTTGGCTCGATCCTTATGGCTAGAGACTCCTACGGGAGCAGACTCGACGATTACGCACTGGTGCCGGCAGTGTGAGCTTACTCTATGATGTGAGATATTCGGCTGGGATATTCTTGTAGCGGCATCGAGGCCTTACGACGTCATCTTGGTCATGGATTGGTTGTATACATTCCATGCACATATTGACTGTATTAGGCACATGGTGCGATGTGTACGCACTGACGGGGGCTGGTTCACCTTCACTGGAGAGAAGGGAGCCTTCGTAGCACATGATAAACTTCTACGGAGGAGAGGACAGCCCATCACTCATCAGTTGGATAGCCTCATCCATGGAGCAGTTGACGTGCAGAGTTCTGGTTTTCCTGCAGTGGTGGATCAGTATGCGGACGTCTTTCCCGATTATGGTCCGGGGATACCTCTTCGTATATAGGTAGACTTTTATATCGATATGTACCTCGGGACAACCCCGATATCAACCCCAACATATCGGATGGCCCCCGTCGAGCTTCGAGAGCTAAGGGTACAGTTGGAGGACTTTCAGGTAAAGGGGTTCATCCGACCTAGTGTTTCACCCTAGGCTTCCTCGATTTTGATCGCCAAGAAGGTGGATGGGAGCTTGCGACTTTATGTCAACTCTCGTCGCCTGAACCAGGTGACAGTGAGGAATAAGAATCCACTACCGAGGATTGATGACCTCTTTGATCAGATCATGGGAGCATGGTGGTTCTCAAAGATAGACCTCAGGTCAGGCTATCATCAGCTCAGAGTTCGAGACGAGGACGTGCAGAAGGTAGCCTTCAGATGTCGGTATGGCCACTATGAGTTCTTGGTTATGCTATTCGGCGTAACCAATGCTCCAGGAATTTTCATGGCCCTCATGAACAAGATCTTTCAGCCATACCTCGATCGATTTGTCGTGGTCTTCATCAACGGCATTTTTATTTACTCGACGACTGAGGAGGAGCACGCCTACAACTTGCGGGTTGTACTAGACACACTCTGAGAGTATCAGATTTATGGTAAGCTCTCAAAGTGTCTGTTTTGGATACTTGTGGTCCACTTCTTGGGACACGTCATCTCTGAGGTAGGAGTTGCCGTGGATCCGGTGAAGATCGAGGCAGTGCTAGCTTGGGAGCTACCCAGGAGCGTGACGGAGGTGCGGAGTTTCTTGGGACTAGATGGACACTACCGGAGATTTTTTCCAGACTTCTCCAAAGTTGCGACACCACTCTCAGCATTGGAGAAGAAGATGAAACCCTTCGTGTGGTCAGACAGATGACAGTAGAGCTTCCAGGAGCTGAGAAAGAGATTGACCAGCGCACCTATCTTGAGGTTACCTGAGGAAGGAGTTGGGTACGTAGTTTACTAAGATGCATCAGGGACCAGACATGGATGTGTCCTGATGCAATAGAGGGCCTTGATCACCTACGAATAACGTCATTTGAGGCCGCATGAGAAGAAATATGCTACCCACGACCTGGATTTAGCAGTAGTGGTCTTCGCTCTGAAGACATAGCGACACTACCTGATGGGCGAGCGCTTTACAGTCTTTTCTGACCATCAGAGTCGTAGATACATCTTCTCTTAGAAGGGTCTGAATCTGAGACAGTGGTGATGGCTCGAGTTCCTCTAGGACAATGACTTTGGGATAGTCTATACTCCTGGGAAGGGGAACGTGGTAGCCGATGCTCTCAGCAGGAGGACATGCATTCAACTACTTGAGGAGGCGACATAGCAGCTAGACTCATTGTAGATATCCTTCATTGATAGATATGGAGAATCCTTCCTTCAGTCTCTCACAGTCACACCTCCAATACTACAGCGGGTCAGAGAGGCACATCGTGGGGATGCTGACTGTGAGACGTGGAATGCACAGATATCCTCAAGACATGCACCTGATGGTTTCTCCTTTGGAGTAGAGCATGCCACCATTTTCAGAGGACATACCTTGGTACCAGTTTATTTATAAAAGGAGGTGATGAGAGAGTTTCACACATCTCCTTTGGAGGTACATCCTGGAGTGGCGATGATGTACCAGGATCTCAGACGATAGCACTGGTGGCCAGGCATGAAGATGGATGTGAAAGAGTTCGTTTCTCGATGCCTAACCTGCCAGAAGGTGAAGGCTGAGCACCAGGTACCAGAAGGCTTGGTACAACCCTTAGAGGTCCCGGAGTGGAAGTGAGACGACATATCTATAGACTTCGTGACGGGACGTCCACACACTTCCCTAGGTCACGACTCCATCTGGGTGATTGTCGACCGAGTCACCAAGTCGGCTCACTTCTTACCCATCAAAGAGCAGGGTTCGGTACAGAGCTTGGGACATCTCTAAGTTCAAAAGATTGTATGGATTCATGGTGTGCCATCATCTATCGTCTCCGATCGGGATGCTCGCTTTACTTCCCGGCTTTGGAAGGGGTTGTAGGAGGCGTTCGGGACAAATCTATGTCTGAGCACAGCCTTTCACTCTCAGATGGATGGTCAGACGGAGAGGACCATTCAGACTCTCGATGACATGCTCCGCGCATGTGTTCTCGGCTTTGGTCGTATATTGGAGGACCACCTACCCTTGGTGGAGTTTGCGTACAACAACAGTTATCACTCCACCATCGGGATGGCACCATACGAGGCGTTGTACGGCCGACCTTGCAGATCTCATTTGTGCAGGACAGACCCTAGGGAGTCAGCACTTGTGGGACCGGAGATGGTCGAGGCCACGACAGAGAAGGTCCATGTCATCCAGGAGCGGATGAGGACATCTCAGAGTCGGCAGAAGTCTTATGCTGACAGGAGGCGGAGGCCACTAGAGTTCGACGATGGCGACCACATCTTCTTGTGTGTCTCACCTCGACGTGGATTATGGTGATTTGGCCGAGGCGAAAAGTTATCTCCATGATTCATCAGACCATTATAGGTCCTCAGCAGGATTGGCAAGGTGGATTATCACCTGGCTCTACCACCTCAGTTGCACTGGGTGCACGATGTCTTCCACATATCTCAGCTGAGGAGATACGTGCACGACCTGACACATATCATTGACCATGGAGATCTTGATGTTGATGATGGGGCGACTTCTGCGGAGGTCCTAGTGGAGATCGATGATCGACAGGAGCGGGGTCCTATATGGATGGTAGATTCCTCTAGTGCGCATCAAATGGCAGCATGAGAACCTCCAAAAGAGCACTTAGGAGCGGGAGGCTCAGATGCATGCTCAGTACCCACTTTTGTTTCCCAAGTTTTCGATGTATCATTACGGGGACGTAAAGCCCAGAGGTGGGAGTAATGTAAAGACGTGTAAAATAAATGGGAAATTTTTTCTTAATTTTCTTTTGGATTTAACAAGAACGCAGTTTCAGACAGCATTGGATTCTGAGGACCGGTGTGCCCGGAATTTCTATCCGAAGATTAGCTTGGGTACGTTCAGTGAACGAATGAGTGGGAATTCCTATCTTTTGAACCGGTAATCAGAATCGAATTCTGAGGGCACTGATGGAACCGTAGCACTGGTAATTTCTTAGGAACGCCTATCCTGGAGTTGCGTTTTCTCGTTATGAGTTGTTTAAAATTTTTTGGATTGAGTGTTGTGAA
>CAUJRU010000150.1:600000-812500 GCA_963277665.1 Viscum album | reverse complement strand
ATATGACATGTTAAAATTGATTCAATTTATTTTGTTTTAACAAAAAAACAAATACCAAATAGTGCCAAAATTGAAATAAAATAGTTTTTAAACAAATATTATATTATTAATTGATATAATGGTCCTAAAAATATAAGGTTCGGCCAAAAGACTTATATAATAATATATATGATATTAATGAACCAATTTTGGTTATATTGGCAGTATATAGTAATTTAATTCACCATATAGTGTAAGAATAAAGAAGACACGATAAAAGTTAAATTATTTAACTTAGAGTTAAATCTAAATGATAAGGTTCAAATGGTAACCTAAACTTATGTAAAACCTATTGGTTGAGTTTTTTCCGACCTATACCCACCATATACTTTAAATAATCAACTTTTGAGCCATTAGAAACCGAATATTAATTTATTATAAAATAATATTTTATGTTTTTTCTAAGGTGCCCTCACCTCTCATATAAAAGGGCAGACACCCTTCTCTATAATTCACACCATATAAGCCATTTGTATTGGACAAAACCTGACCAAATACACTATAAAATATCCTAAATTCATCCTAGAGGCTTTAGTTTGATCATAAATCCACCATATGGAGCCCTTTTGATCAAATCAAAAGGAAGAACCCGAAGAAGAGGTAATGATTTCACCACCCTCTTTCAACTTCCTTTCTTCTTCCACTTCCTTTTTATTTGTTGTTTCAATTATAAAATAATAAATACAGTATATTCTATATAATTTTATGTTATTATAATAATGGTACAACAAAATTCATTATTCTATCCACCCTTTGAATGACAAGTCACCAGACGTGCGTACGTACGGCTTATCGTCTCCACGTCGTGGTGTAATTGTTATTCCATACATTATTATTTGGATGGGTATAATAATGATGTGTATTTGATGTAAATAATAAATATAACATGATAAGGATTCTGCATATATTATATACCATCCAATTATATATTATATTAATGTCAAAAAATGATATTTTCGCTCGTGCATACGTACGGATTACAGTCTCCACGGCGCAATGAGATTCATTTTCCAAGTTCACCATTCATCGAAGATTATAAAAATTTATATTACTAATAAGTATGTAATATATGAAATAATAATGCTATTGGAGGTATATATATTTATATATATAATTATTTTTGTACTTACATATATCTTATTCACTTACATCGGTTCAATACTATATGAAAACGGAAACAACGTTTATGCGTATGTACGAACTATCGTCTCCATAAATAGTGTTTTCCATTTCATATATACGTCTATTATAAATTTTTATATTCTAAATATATGTGAAAAATATATCATTTTTATGTTCTGGAATTATTTAAATCATGATCTATGTGATACAATCAAGATTAACAAGTTAAAACACGTACGATAAAGAAAGAGATTATTACCCGAAATATTAATATAACATGGAAATTATTATTTAATGGGTTGTATAAAGTCATAAATGAATAATGTATGATATCATAAATATTAATATGGTTCTAGTATAATTTAATAACATACTATTGTCTTCATACAAGAGGCCAACCGTACCCTCGACTAAAGGAAAGTGCAGGGTAAGGGGTTTTCATCTCACTCCTTATTCTCGTGAGATAATTCCATATTGACATGATTAACTTTTGTGTGGTGTATGTACTTTCCATAATTTTATTCTTTGAGTAATAAAATTTAATTAATGTTTATTTATATATTCATTGTATGATACCTCTTTCAAGGGGTGTATGTTTCGTAAGTTACCAAATTGTTAAGGGTTTATTTCACAATCTCTTCATTATTCGAAGTTGTTTATACGTAATTATGTACTGGGACCTCTTTATCATCTACATCCATGTTTCATAAAAATGTATTTCAAAACATTCTTACTATTTTACAGAATATGGGTTGAAGATATTTATACCCTTGTTTGACTTATTATAATAAGTTTATACAGGAATCTTTCCATCGTTTTCCAAACAAGGTTCTTTTTAAACTTTTCGACAGAATTAAAGTAAAAATGTTTTTTAAATTATACAGTGGGTGTGGCTATTTTCCGCCGTTATAAAATATTTGAAGATTCCCTTACAATCTTATAAGAATAATTTCAAAGTAAATGTTTTCTTTTATAATTATGTGACTTTTAAATGATTTAAAAAAACAGATATTTCTCTCAAACAGTTTTGATTTCATCTATGTCAAGATACTTTGATAAATTTTACACTTGTTTGAAGTTGATTTATTATGATACAGATCATCCATATTGTATTTAAGGTTTTGTGAAATGTTTAACTATGGATGAGTTATTTTTATTCCATTAATGGTTTATGATTAATGTTTTGGAATTTCGTATACTAGTTTTAATGCGAATGTTTATGTTATATTTCATCCTCTTCTTAAGATGAATGTGTTGGACTAGTATGTTCTGGGTTGGTGTCCGGTTATTCACTACTAGAAATACAGGTATTTGCGACGGGTCATTTGCGATGGGATCCCGTCGCAAATGGCCTTTTGTGACGGGGCCCCGTCTCAAATGACCCGTTGCGAAAAATGGCGTCGCAACTAATTTTTTTGCGACGGGCCCGTCGCAAATAAATTTCTGGTTTTTTAAAAAAATTATGACGGGCCCGTCGCAACAAAGTATTTGCGACATGCCCTTTTATCGTCACAAATAGTCTCTTTGAAGAAACTATTTGCGACGAAAATATATTTCCTTCGCAAATACTAATACAAAAATTTTAAAAAAATTGAAAAATTATTTATTAATATTTAAATATATTAATCTATTTATATTGATATAAATATAATATTTATTTTATAAATATGTTTTTGAAAGGATCTATGGAAATATAATATTAATTTATAAGATATTTAATAAAAGAGGATTATAAATTAAATTTTAAAAATATTTTTAGTTAGTAATTATGTAATTTTTTTCAATTAATAGTCATTTAATAACTCTTTGAATATAAAAAAATAATAAAATTAATGAAAGATCGAAAATAATTTGAAAATGAAACCCAAACTTCAAACGTCAATAACTTTTGACCGGGGACTCCGTTTGAGCTCTACAACATATCAAATCGAAGCATACGACGATCTCTACAGCCCTATGGATGGGTGGGACCTGTCCAAGGTTTTTTTGAGGCCAAAAGGCCCATAAGGCCTCCAAAACTGAGTTTTTAGTCGGGGTACCTCGGTTTTTTACCATTCAAACAGCTATAACTTCTGATCCCGATGTCCGATAAACCTGTACCATATATCATATCGAATATTGTTTCACGTTCTTCGATTTGACTGATTGTAAAGCTGAAACGGACTCCTAGATTAGAAGTTATGGTCATTTTAACATTCAAATGGCTATAACATCCGATCTTTATGTCCGTTTGGCCTGTACCGCATATCATATCGAAGATCATTTCATGTTCTTCGATTTGACAGGTTTTGGAGTTGAAAAGGACTTACAGATTAGAAGTTATAACCATTTTAACATTCTCGATGGATTTTCACCCACTCATTTCTATGTACTCATTCATAACTATATATGTGTGTGTGTGTGTGTGTGTGTGTGTGTGTGTGTGTGTGTGTATTGTATATATGTATTTATTTATTTATTTATAAATACACATAAAAAACATAATTTATAATGTTATTTAAAACTATGTTTATAAATATATATTAATATACAAATAAATATACGAATAAAAATTTCTAACTACATATATATATATATATAAATATATATTAATATACAAATAAATATATATATTAATATATGAATATATATATATATATATATATATTCATATAACCAAATATATTTATATTAATAAGAATCTATATTAATATACGAATAAATATAACTATATATATAGATAGATCATTAAATGTATAAAAAAATGAAATGGCTTAGTTTTAAAGGTTCATGCGCACATGGGGGAGGTTTATTAATAATTGTTTGTAATTATTAGTAATTATTAGTAATTATTAGTAATTATTAGTAATTATTAGTAATTATTCGTATTTTTTCTTATTTTTTGTAAGTTTTCTTAATTATTTCCTAATTATTCTAAATTATAAGTAATTATTACTAATGATTAGTAATTATTACTATTTATTCCTAATTATTAGTCTTTATTACTAATTATTAGTATTTATTCTTAATTATGACTAATTATTAATAATTATTCCTAATTATGACTAATTATTATTAATTATTCCTATTTATTATTAATTATTTCTAATTATTATTAATTATTCCTAATTACCATTAACTATGAACAATGAATACTAATAATTTAAATTTATTAAATAACAAAACAATCTAAACATAATTAAATTACAACTAATTAAGAATAATTAAAACTAATAAAAAATTTAAAATAAATATTAATTTAAAATGAACATAAATACCTTTAAATTTGATCTGAGGTTGATCTCTGATAGTTGTTGAAGACTTCAATATCAACTCCGGACATAAAAATTAAACTTAAGAAACTGTGAACTCTAAAAATAGAGTTTTGAGAGAAGTAAAAGATAGATTTTGAGAATGGATGAAAAAAACGGATGAGGGTATTTATAGGTTAGCTTATTTGCGACGGGACTATTTGTGATGGGTATCCTGGTGCAAATAGTATTATATGCGATGGGACCCGTCTCGAATAATTTAGCCCGTATTTATCATGATCAATAGTTAAATAGTTATTTGCGACGGGACCCGTTGCAAATAATAACCTGCCGACATACTATTTGCAACGAGGGTATATTCCCTTTGCAAATAATTTTTACCACCGCCGGTTATTTACGACAGGTGGAAACCTCTCGTCGCAAATAACATTCCCGCGGTTTGGCGCGTATTTCGCGCCAAACCTTTTGCGATGGGTGAGCTTTCCCCATAA
The DNA here is from genome assembly GCA_963277665.1 of Viscum album. NCBI lineage: Eukaryota > Viridiplantae > Streptophyta > Magnoliopsida > Santalales > Viscaceae > Viscum > Viscum album. Next base: position 807,597 of record CAUJRU010000150.1, on the reverse strand, counting down.
GAAATAAGTATTTATTTGCGATGGGAAAATGCCCTCATTGCAAATAAGTTTCTAACGAGACTATTTGAAACGGGATTTATCCCCGTCGCAAAGAACCCATCGCAAAACCCCCTTTTTCCCATACTGATTAGAGGCACTCCAGGTTGGTGTCTGGTTATTAGAGGCACTCCAGGTTGGTGTCGGGTTGTCAGAGGCACTCCGGGTTGGTATCCGGTTATTAGAGGCACTCCGGGTTGGAGTCCGGTTACAGAGGCCCTTTGGGTTGGGTTCCGGTTATAGTTATCCCTTAGTTCTAGGCACGAGGCCTTGACACAAAAATTAATGTTCCGCATTATGCATTCTGTCATTATGATAGTGGTTATTGATATTGCATGTGATTATTCTATTAGTAGAATATCCATGGGAATAATTAAATGGAATTATTTCATTTTATTTCTGTTATATTATGCTGATGTTCAAGTTTAAAAAGATTTTGTTTTAGTTTTATACATTTCCTTAAATATTTATGCATATTTTTGATAGTTTTCGCTGTATGGCATACCCTTACTGAGCGTTTGAGCCCACATCTTTCTATGTTTTATTTTTACAGGATTCTAAGAAGTTTATTGTGATTGATATGCAGGGTTAAGCCAAGGGAATAATGGTATTCATAAAGGATTATTTATGTTGTTTTGTATGTTATAAAGTGTAATGTAAAATTCATGTATGTAATCTATTTTCCAAGACTGCTAAACCGATTGGTCCTTCAAGACTTTATTCCTTTGTAATCATGCCAATGTATTAAAATAATGTATCGAATCTGGGTAACTAGGGTTTGGGCATTACAGTTGGTATCAGAGGAAGTTTAGCACTAACCTTGGAAGCTAGATTTAGATAAACTATGATTAGGGCACATAACCCTAAGATAGACTTTGAGAATTAGTAGAGAAGAACTTCCTAGAATTATGATATTGTAGAGATTTTGTGAGTTTTCCAAGCAATACATCTCTGTCTGGATACGAGCAGGTAGAGGCGACTCTGGCACAGATGAACCTAGGGGTGAAACCCAAAAACACTGCTTTGAGCTAGACTCGAATGGGAATTGGTGCACGACAACAGGCCTTTCTACACTCTTGGTTACGACACTCCCGGGGGATATGCTTAGGATAATTCTCATTTTCTTTACAAACCATTATGAATGGTTTATGAGTATGTACTTCCTCAAAGAAAACATTTTTATGATTATGGATTATATCCATAAACTGTTTAATTTAGGTTAAGTGTTTTATATTTCTGGGATTAGGTATTTCTATCCATAAACTAATCTAGTGTATTCCATTGTTTAGAAATGGCACCCAGTAGAAGGAATGAGAAATCTAGCAATACACATGATCCAAAGAGTAAGAAAGATCATATCTTTCATGGTCTTAAGCATGAATTTAGAATGGAAATAGTCTCCCACGTATTATCATCATATGAAGTAATAGTATCATGTGTTGAAAAGATAAGTAAATAATTGTTGGAGTCCAATGGCTTTGAAGGGAGGCCATATAAGGAAAGGATGGTAGGGAGAAGGAATAATAAATGGAATAAGGTAAAGAAGGAATTTCCCATATGTGATAACTATGGACACAATCACCTTGGAAAATACTTTAAGGGAATGGGAGTGTGTTACATGTGTGGTGAAAAAGGACACCATGTACGTGACTATAAGGGTACGAAAAAAGGTTCAAATGTATAATGTTTCATCTGCAAGTTGTTTGGACACTACGTGAACTAATGTCCCAGTCATCAGACTATGCCGCAAATGATGCTATTGAATAATAATCAATTTTTGATACTACCACAGATGAAGATAAATGACAAGTGTTCCTAGGTTGTAATTTTAGAATTATTTCATTGAAGTTTTGTATCAATGATGTACTAGAAATAAATAAGGATTGTGTTGTAGTATTATTTCATTAAGGATTTGAGATTTTATGGTACTAAGAAATGTGACTCTACAACGTGTTAAACTATTTGGAAATTACATGGTTGAAGGAAAGATAAACCTTAATATGGTCCTAATATTGAGGTACTGATTTTGGAATAAGATAAGTTTGATTTGGGTAAATTATATTGGATATTCTTGCTGCCTTGAAACTGATTAAAGATTTGTATATTCCATCATTCTTGGAGTTCAAAACATTTTTGGATGGATGAAGTATATCTAGTATTATATAAGGAATAAGGGAGCATGAATGTAATCAATAAGGTTTTATGGTAATTTAAGATGTTACCATGTTTTAAAATAATACATGGTCAAGGTGTTCACATGTTATTACATGGAAAAAAAGAATCTTCATTGTGTTTAACCTCATTATAAATTTTGAACTGTGAGTTTAGATAGTAGTATTTTGGATAAGTCTAAAGGTTGGAATGGATTAAGTTTGAAAGGTTATTTATAGATTTTTATAAAAGGACAACACGCTGACCGTGTGACAACCCGTCGCGTGGGACCAAGAGGCGAGAATCGATCCCACAACCATTGTGAGATTAGGATTTATTGCCTACCACTGGACTATGTGAAGTCCCTTGATTGTATAATGTAGTTTTTTTTAATGGGTCTGATATGTGAATTATACATTCATTATATTTGGAACCCTATACTATTAGGACAAATAGAGTATTTTTGAGTTGTATTATGTTTTGTAGTGAAAGATGATTTTGTGGTAGAAATTTATTAATGGATAAAACTATAATTATAAAGTAAGTATATCTCTTTATGATATTAGCCAATCTAATAAATAAATTCTTCAACATTAAGAAAAGGAACATAGAACAAAAATGTTGCCCTAGATGGTACCTTAGATCATCACAAATTTATGGATTTTGGATTATTGGCCTTTTCATAGCCATGTTATCTACCACTCTCCATCAGATATTGATGATTATATTTCTCTTAGATATCCATATTTTCCTACATGGAACCCTAGTATGTGTTATTTTCGGTAACCTTCATACTTACCACTCTTTATTTTAAATAGAGGCCTCGTTAATCCATTTTTCGATATGGGATTTCAACAATGATATTTTCAAATGTCAACACCATGTTTCCAATACTGAGTATAAATTTCGAGGACACAATTTATTGAGGGAGGGGAGAATGTAACACCCAAAATTTCACGGTACGCTTCTCTTTGAATAATACAATAGCTTGTGTTATACGCAACTTCGAGTTCTAACACACCACAACCCATCATACTAGCCGTTAAGAATAGTAATTCCAACTTTTTGAAATTTTATACATTTTATCTTTCAAAATGAACTTCTTTTTTGGATTCGTAAAATTGAAATTATCTTAGGGTGAAATTTTGGTACTTTTCGGATAACTTTCATATTTTGATTAATAGTAAAAATTCCTAAATTTCAATTAAAAACTACTTTTTTTTATCAAAGTAATTAATAGTATTAAATTATGAATTTGAGTGGGTTTAAATTATATTTAGAATATATTTTTACCATTTAACACAATGTTGGTCAATAGACATAATTTCACATTTAAACTGGACATAAGTAAGTGTTAATCTTTTGATAGTTATTATTTCTTAAAAACACGCTATTTGTTTTTTCAACGGGAATTAATTTTAAATTAATAAATGCAAATTCAATGTTTGGAATTTGGTATAATAGACTTCATTATAGAATTCATAATATCAAAATTATCTTAGGGTAATGTTTTGGTATTTTTTTCTGAAAACTTTTAATTTTTGATGAATAGTGAAAAACATTAAGTTATAGTTTAAAACCAAATTTTTATATAAATAATTATTTATTTTATTTATATTATTTAATGAAAAAATAGATACATAATACATATATAAGTTCAATATAATTCATTGTAGTTGGTTTATAATAATTTTAGATATATAAAAATTTTATTGAACTTTTCACCGTCTTTTACCCACCTCCCAGGAGCTTTTGCATATTCACATTAAACATAATTTTACCACTTCTGTGAGATGAATTTTGAAAATTTTAGGGACACAGTTAATATCAAGGAGTAAAATGTGGTTCAATGAGATGAAACTAATTTTTGGTGAATAGTAACTTTTTACTTTTACTTACCATGGTTAAAATTTAATAGGGTAATTAAGGGTAAACTGATATTAATATTACCCTCACACATGTCCTAATCCTATTGGAAAAGTTTATCTCGACCAAAAACAACCTTATTAATAAAATATTATCATTTATGTCCACTTCGATTAGATTAGGACATTCATTATTATTTAATTCAAAGAAGAGTTAAAAGAGTTAAAATCAAAGTTTAATAACTAAAACATTTTTAATATAGGGTTTTACAAAAGATAAATTAGATTATAAATATTCATTATTAATATAAAAATATTTCCAACATCATGGTATTTTATTTATAATTTTTAAACATTAAATAAATAAATGTATTTATGACACAATGATGATGTAGTAATTACCTTATTTATGAAAGAATCAAATAAATGGTATTATAAATATTAAAATAAATTTAATTTCAAAGTGTTTATGACATTCAATAATTTTATAGGTGAACATGACTTGTTATAATTGATTAAATGTATTTTTTGGAAGTAATCGTGTTGTCATTATTTTAACAAAAAACAAATACAAAATAGTGCAAAAATTGACATAAATAGTTTTTAAAGAAAATATTATATTATTAATTGATAGAGTGGTCTTAAAAATATAAGGTTAGGACAAAAATCCTATATAGTAATATATATGGCATTAATAAACCAATTGGGATTTCATTGTCAGTATATAGTAATTTTATTAACCATATAGTGTAAGAATTCAAGAAGACACGGTAAAAGTTAAAGTATTTAACATAGAGATAAATCAAAATGATAAGGTTAAAATGATAACCTAAACTTGTCTAAAACCTATTGGTTGAGCTTTTTTCGACCTATTACCACCTTATAAATTAAATAATCAACTTCGGAGACATTATAAACCCAATATGAATTTATTATAAAATAATATTTTATGTTTTTCCTAAGGTGCCCCTCACCCCTCTTATAAAAGGGCACACCCCCTTCTCTCTAATTCACACCTTCTAAGCCATTTGGCTCGGCCACAACCTACCCAAATACCCCCTAAAATATCCTATTTTCATTTTATATGCCTTAGTTTGATACGAAATCCAACCTAAGTATCCCTTTTGATCAAATCAAAAGAATAACCCGAAGAAGAGGTAATGATTTCACCACCCTCTTTCAAGTTCCTTTCTTATTCCACTTCCTTTTTCTTTGTTGTTTCCATTATAAAATAATAAATCCAGTATATTATATATATTGTGTTGTTATTATAATTATGTTACAACCATATTCATTATTCTATCCACCCTTTTAATGACATTTCACCATAGGTGAGTACGTACGGCTTACCGTCTCCACGTCGTGGTGTAATTGTTATTCAATACATTATTATTTGGATGGGTATAATAATGATTTGTATTTGATTTAAATAATAAATATAACATGATAAGTGTTTTGAATATAATATATACCATCCAATTATATATTATATTAATATCAAAATAATGATATTTTCACTCAGGCGTACGTACAGAATACCGTCTCCACGACGCGATGAGATTCATTTTCCAAATTCACCATTCATCGATGATTATAAAAATATATATTACTAATAAGTATGTAATATTTGAAATAATAATGCTACTAGATATATATATATATATACATATAAGTATTTATCTATTTACATATATCTTATTCACTTACTTCCATTCAATACTATATGAAAATGGAAACAACATTTATGCGTACGTACGGACTACCATCTCCATAAATGGTGTTTTCCATTTCGTATATATGTCTATTATAAATTTTTATATTCTAAATATATATGATAAATAAATCATGTTTTATATTCTTGAATTATTTAAATCATGATCTAAGTGATACAATCAAGAGTAACAAGTTAAAACACTTACGATAAAGAAAGCGATTAATAACCTAAATATTAATATAACATGAGAATTATTATTAAATGGGTAGTATAATGCCATAAATGAATAATTTATGATATCATAAATATTAATATGGTTCTTTTATAATTTAATAACATACTATAGTCTTCATACATGAGGCTAAACGTACACTCGACTAAAGGAAAGTGCAAGGTAAGGAGTTTTCATCTCAGACCTTATTCTCGTGAGATAATGCCATATTGCCACTATTACCTTTTGTGTGGTGTATGTACTATCCATAATTGTATTCTATGTTTAATACACTTTAATTTATGTGTATTTACATATTGATTGTATGATACCTCTTTCATGGGGTGTATATTTCCTAATTTAGCAAATTGGTAACTGTTTATTTCACAATCTCTTCATTATCTGAGGTTGTTTATACGTAATTATCTACTGGGACCTCTTTATCATCCACATCCATGTTTCATAAAAATGTATTTCAAAACATTCTTACTATTTTACAGAATATGGGTTAAATTCATTTATACCCTTGTTTGAATTTTTATAAGAAGTTTATAAAGGAATCTTTTCGTCATTTTCCAAACAATGTCCTTTTTAACCTTTTCGACAGAATTAAGGTAAAATGTTGTTTTAAACATATATGGTGGGAGTGGATATTTTCCACAGTTATAAAATCTTTGAATATTCCATTAGAATCTTATAAGAATATTTTTAAAGAAAATGTTTTCTTTTATAATTATGTTACGTTTAAATGATTGAAAAAAGAGATATTTCTCTCAAATAGTTTTGATTTCATCTATGTCAACATACTTTAATAAATTTTACACTTTTTTAAAGTTGATTTATTAGGATACAAATCATCCATATTGTATTTAATGTTTTGTGATATGTTTAACTATGAATGAGTTACATTTATGCCATCAATAGTTTATGATTAATGTTTTGGCATTTCGTATTCTAGTTTTAATACGAATGTTTATGTTATATTTCATCCTCTTCTTAAGATGAATGTGTTGGACTAGTATTTTCCGGGTAGGTGTCCGGTTATTAGAGGCACTCCAGGTTGGTGTTCAGTTATTAGAGGCACTCCAGGTTGGTTTCTGGTTAATAGTGGCACTCCGGGTTGGTGTCCGGTTATTAGAGGCACTCTGGGATGGAGTCCAGTTACAGAGGCTCTCCGGGTTGGGTTCCGGTTACAGTTAGCCCTTAGGTCTTGGCACGAGGCCTTGACACAGAAATTAATGTTCTGTATTATGAATTCCATCATTATGAAAGTGGTTATTGATATTTCATGTGATTATTCGATTGGTAGAATATCTATGTGAATAATTAAATGGAATTATTTCATTTTATTTCTGCCATATTATGCTGAAGTTCAAGTTTAAAAGGATTTTGTTTTAGTTTTATACTTTAACTTAAATGTTTATGATTATTTTTGAAAGTTTCAGCTATATTTCTTACCCTTACTGAGTGTTTGATCTCACCTCTTTCTATGTTTTATTTTCCGAGGATTCCAAGAAGTGTATTGTGATTGATATGCATGGTTAAGCCAAGGGAATAATGGTGTTCATAAAGGATTATTTATGTTGTTTTTTATGTTATAAAGTGTAATGTAACATTCATGTATATAATCTATTTTCCAAGACTGCTAAACTGGTCGGTCCTTCAGGACTTGATTCCTTTGTAATCATGCCAATGTTTTAAAATAATGCATCGAGTCTCGGTAACTGGGGTCGAGGAGTTACATGGAATATCTAAAACTAATTATTATTAACTAGAATTGTTTTTGGAATTAATCCTATATAGCTTCTGTAGAAATGGGATGAATCTTATATAGGTTGTTTTTAGTCATAAATTTTTGTATATTCATGGATTTATTAAAACGCAAGAAAAAGAAATTCATTTTATTCATACAAACCTGTTAAAACTTGATTACACCTAATCCAAACTTATCAAAATAAACTCTAGACACTGAAATGCATTTAAATCTATTTTGAAAATATGTAATTATATTAAAATATCATTCATATTATTTACAAATCCTTTCAATATATAAATAATCTTCTTTTAATATTTAAATAATCCTTTCACCACTAATTTAATTTTATATTTAATCATAATAAACTATAGCTATAATCCATATGACATTCATCATTGATTATAAAGAACATCATGTCCAATAATCCTTGAATGGATTCTAATGATTTAATCTAGATTTTTCTACTTATCAAAACAATTATAGGTAGTGATCCTAGAATCATAAAAACTTGTCATTATTCCTTTAACAATTATTATGTCAATCATTAGATATATGATTTTCTTACCATGTAGTTTCTCAATTAAAATTCTTTTCCAACAAAAGACTGAATATTCATATTACATGAGATTGAATTTTCTCACTTATCATCCTTAGGCTCTTCCTCCACCACCCACACACATATTGATGCACTTATTTAGAAAAAATACAACCAAAATATATTCAACTCTTCAATCCCCCTTTTATATTTTTTGTTCATAACTTAAACTAAATCAAAAAAAATATTGTTAATATGTGTTTATAAGTTTTACTATTATATAACATATTGAAATAATGTAGAAAAATACCTGTTTGTGAAAAATAATACCAATATCTTTAACTTACATGATTTAAAAAAAAATCATCTTCGCCCCTTTGTTCCCCCTTTTATTGAGAGATTCAACTTAAGAGAAATAAAAACTATTTTTCTTAAGATAAGGATGTAATATTGGACCCAAGATAAACCTAAATAAATAATAAATTGATACCATTTTTTAATTAACACATCTCATAAATAGTCTCACAACATAATGACTGATACGTTTAGTGTCTTTGATACTAGATACATAAACATATTCTTTTATTACACTTTTTGAAATTTCTTTATAACCATACTCCTCAAGAACAGTCTCTAAACAAATCATTTTAGAAAATCATATTCCTAACCTAGGTAATGTAAACTTAAGAAGGGAGTTATCTCAAATGCACATTAAGGGAAACATTTCAACTATTCATAACCATTAGATCGTAAACATGAGGGAAAACATGGGTAAAGGGGAAATATTAGATAAAAATATATTGGTATCATATGTGGTAATCACAGAACCTAATTTATCCTTACAGATCATGGAATAAATACATAAGACCCAAGAAAAGTCATACAATTCCTGGATTATAAGAATATATTGAAAATCAGACAAAACATGAAATCATAACATAAAAAATAGAAATATATTTCAAACATTGAATATCATAAACATTTGAAATAACATAGAAATAAATCATATCATTGGAAAAAGAAGTTATACAAATATAATCATAGGTATGAATATCATAGTGGAACATGTATCACCACCTATTTACATATAGTGGGGTAAGAATCACCACTTGATTCCCTATAGTGGAGAAGGAATCGCTACTTGATTACCATAGTGAAGTATGCATCACTACCCAATTCCAATAGTAGAGAGTTCATTCCTTACTTGATTCCCATAGTTATATCATGAAATATAAATCCTTAACCAAATCATCGGAGGGTGATATAGGACCCCACATTTCATCAAAAAAACATATACGTTTCACCTAAAATCAAATCATTCATATTATTATAAATAACCTATGAAAAGAAAATTTTATTCCTAACTTTTCCAAGTGGTATCAGATAAAAAACATGATCATTTGATACCCGCAACATGATCTCCCAAATATGTATTTTAAACGGTCAAATATAGGGTTATTTATAAATAATTAATTCATTGGATTATAATCCATTAAAAATGGTAGATAAATAAAAATTTTATTTTTCATAAAAATCATTTACTAGTACCATCTTAAAAACACACTAATATCTAGTCACTTTAAAAACCCATTTTTTAAGAAGATGGGAAAACAAGTTAAAAAATTCCTTTAAAATAAATTCCAATAAATATACCATGAAAAGACACAATTATAAATTTAAAATGTGATGTTTAAGGTAATAATACCAATGAAAATAAAATCCTTGCAATTATTTTAAATCACCTTTAGAGAAAAACCCGCATCATTAAAAAGATGACAAAATCATTGTTTTAAAAAAATAATGGGGAGAAAAAAAGAATAGTTGGAAATAGATTTTTTTTATTTTATAAAAGTTAATGGAAACAATTTGTGGCAAATAAAAACATGGATATAGAGAAAAATATATATTATGATTGATAAAAATTATTCTCCAAAAAAGATACATTTTTTATAAAGTAATAGATTCACCAAGGAAGAAGGCTTCAATATGAAATATGAATTCCATATAATTGAAGATGGAAATAAAATATAACATCATCATAGTTCATACTAATTTAATATTTAAATATCATAATAAAAGTTGTGTGATTATGACTTAAGAAAAATATTTGAGTCAAGACAACCCCTAATAACTTAAGGAACATTTAAAGAAAATCCCATTGACAGAGTGAGATTAAAATTGAACATTAATTACCATGAATTAAAGTAAATTCATTATTTAATATCTAAAATAGGTATTATATACCTCACATAATTTTAATTGGGTTAATAATATAAATCTTTCCTCAAATAGAGTAATTTGAGACAAAATTCATACCTTGTTCTAGATTTGTTCCACACACATGCTTAACATCAAGAATAATAAAATTAAGCTTATTATATACATTATATAGAACCTCATTCATCTATATATAATTTAATTTGGACCATTTATTAGTATATTATATTAATATATTATGTAGTTTTTCATTGAATTTCTATAAAAAATGAATTGGTATTGACCTATTTGGGGAAGTTTCATGATCGAAGATGATTTTTTAATAATAAGATAAAAACACAATATAGCAATTGTAGAAAATAAATAATTAATTAAATATTTACTTTTAATAATATTTGTATTAAATTTCACATAGTTATCCATTATAGAGTATTTATAAAATCCAATAACATACACTGCAAGATTCAGTGCTGAAATCATAAACTTTACAATTCTATATTTGATATCGTTAGTGGTGACCCAATTTTCACCATCCAAAATAAACAATATGAAAAGGAAATATCTGATCAATTTCATTCTCTAGGAAATTTTTGATTTATAATTTTATAAAATTGGGACAAAATCTAACATAAATAATACCCATTTCATTAAATGAGCATTTCACCAACAGAATCAAGATTTCCTTATTTCACATTATGTCATCATACTCATCCATATGAAACCTTTCTAGACATAATTAATTCAAAATCAATTATTCATATATATTGGAAAAATAAACATAAGAAGGGTGAACTCAAATGATTAGTAAGGTTAAACATAATAATTAATGATTGGATCAAATCAATGAGAATAATAAGTGAATAAGGGTATAACAACATAATAAGAGATAATGAATGAGTAATAAAAGAACTCATACCCATTAATACCTAGATCATCAAATATGTAATCATAAACAATGTAAGAGTCATCATAATCAATAATCACAAGCCATGTGATATTAATCATGATCATAACAACATTTTAAACAAATATTAATCATAAAAAGATCTTTGATATATCTGATCATTTTTCATTATAACCAATGTTAAACCCGTGTTATAAATAAATAGAGCCTATTTAAATTCATAGGAGAAACCCTTAGTTTAATCCCTCCTTCATTCTTATCAATTTAAGGAACATTACCCAATGAATTATTGTTCCATCTAGTAGTACCCATTTTTTAAGCTATAACCGACACACCTTGTGATATCTAGGATATTCCTCATTGTATATGTTGTAATGGGATCACCCATATATATCCGGGACACCCCATCATATGAGCTATAACGGGCTCACCCAACTCTATTTAGGATACCCCATTGTAGAAGTAATTTAAAATAACCACAACATTAATAATGTATAATGATGATTCATTTCATCATTAAACTCATAAAAAATTAATCTTTTTATAACTCAATAAAATTTAAGAAAATAAATGGATTTCTTGTCAATTTATTGTAAACATGATTGAACCATGGAAAAGAAATGGGTTCTATAATAATCTCTTTGAAGAAATATATATCCATATAACAAAATAATGAGGATTTTATCATTAAAAAATATCAACAATGGATCATAAGTAAAAATAGTTTTTGATTTTTATGAATGGAAATAGCATTAAAATATCTTTAAAACATTTTGAGGAAAATATAGATTTAATTTTGAAAATCACATTAAAAAAAATTGAAAATATTTTTCACTATTTTTTTTTAAATACTATCAATTTACATAATATTAGGAAAAATATTTCTTTTAAAATAATCATGAAAACATTCAATGGAAGCATTAAATAAATAGTAATTATGTTAGAGAGTAATTCTGTACATGCCATAAATAGCATTCCTTTTTCATGGTGAAAATGTTATGAAAGTTCCTTGTTTAGAAAGAGAAAAGAATATTCCTTTAGAAACATTAAAAAAATGGGTAAAACATTCTTTAATAAATAATTTTTAATTTTTTTAATTTTTTTTGAAAACATGGTTTTGGAATAAAATAGATTTTGACCGAAAGAGAAACAAATTCAATTTTATTATAAAACATTTATCTATTATTCTAAGTACTAAAGAGTGGGAAAATGGGGAAATTCCATGAAAATATAATGAATAACCATAGTATAAGAAAATTCACAAGTTTATTGAGATATGTATCATAATATCTCATCATTGGATGTATAATCATAAATAATCCTGATAAAAGATGATATTTTCAATGAAAATCTTATAACTTTGGTAACTTTTTAATCCGCATAAAATAATATCGTTAAATTAAACATATAATAACCTGAAAATAGGTATATTCATTATATAAAATTTTAAAATTTATGTATATACACCTCATAAAAGAAGATAGTTGTTTAACATTACATACATATTAAATAAGAAAAATTGAAACAAAAATCCCTTACCGCTTTAGAGATATTGAAACTGTAAACCTGATGAAAGAGAGATCCTAAAATGGATATTCAAATCCTAGTAAATGTGATTATATAAATAATATATTACATTCATTGTAATTATATAAACCAAAAAAAAATAAGTGGTGAATATGGTATATATCTCACAAAAATAAAACTGTGATGAGAAAACCCTATCCCTAAATCTAATTTGTAACGCCTGTTATTTATCTTCTTGAATAATAAACATATGTTATTTATTTAATTTATTTATAACCTTTATCAAGTTTATTAATACTTTTATTTCACTTATTATAATGTTTTATATAATTACCTCATCAATTGTGTTTACATTAGATGTTTTGACCATATTTGGATTATGTGTCAAAATCGACATTAGTAGGTCGACTATGGTCAAAGTGGTCATTATTTAAACATATACATAATAATAATCAGAGAATATTTATCATATTTAGAAATTAATCATAATTTTATACCCAATAATTAAATATTGTCATGTAAAATTAACTAACATTATGATCATGGAGATGACAGACCATATGTACACATGGGTAACATTTCAATTTTTCAGTGATCATTATGGAAAGAAGGTAAGTGATATTTTATGTCTCAAAAATGATAATAACATTATAAATACCATATTATTGAATTATACATACTTATATATAGAATTATTTTGATTTTTTGGTGAAAAAATGTATTAAATATCTTCGAGGAGATGGTAGTCTAGACATCCATGAATGACGTTATCATTTTTAGTGAGTGAAAAGGTAAAATGAAAATGATAAATTATATTTAAATAATGATAAAAATTTCATTAATATAAAAATATTTCATTTATATCACACACACACACAAACACACACACACATATATATTTTACCCTTATTACCTTCCATGTAACACGTTAGTGAAAAATGAATCACATCACTTTGAGAGAATTCATCACACACAATAGTGATGTTATCATATTCCTTAATGAATGAAATATAAAGGTTATATATATGATATTATGAATAAATATGTATAATTATGTAATAAATATCATATATAAACTTTATATCCATCATTATACCCAAATATGAGAGGTGGAAATAGAAAAACAAATGACATTTTTTCGCGAGGTAGTATCCCGACATACACACAAATGATGATTTCATAATCCATTTTATGGATGTGTGTGTGTTTATTTGGTAAAAATATAAACATAAAAACATTTAAGTGTATTACATACACTAAGGTTATTATATCATCAGGGTATAAGGATAATTCAAGGGGTAGATAAAGAAATAAAAAAATGCTCATTGAGAAACATTACATCTTCTTTGGGTAAATCCATTTTGTGTGAACCAATGGCCATACAAGCATATATTTATTACCAAAGTAATGATTCAAGGATGATATGGGGAAATATTATAAGTAATTTATGAAGGTAATGGCTGAACTAAATGAGTTTTATAGTTTAAATAGGGGAAGAGAGGTGGTTGCCTATTATAACCGAGGAGAGTGGAACACTTGTAATTATTTTTAAAGAGTGAATATCAACCACATTTGATTATGTAAAAGGACCTAATAATGGTCCATTATCAATAATATAATGAATAAGGTAGAAATATGGAAATAAAATGGGGGGTTTTATGGGTTTATAGTTCATTTCCATTATGTTTAAAATTTAATCCATTGGAAAAATCATTTTTACCTCAATTACTATGATTAATTTTAAATACTTTTACTAATAATTATTTTAAAAAATTAATATGGACTTATTAAAAATTAAAAAGTATTATTATTCAAAATATTAATTCCATTTTTTAAATTAAATTCACATAAGTGAAAAGAATCTAATTTAATATTAATCCCACAGACACGGTGAGACAACAAGTTTTTAAGAAGAGTATTTTTTTAGAAGGATTATTCTATATTAAATATTTGACTAATAATAATAATTATATGAAAATAAATTCATATTTAATGATATATATTCTATTTTTAAGCCATTCGTCATTTGGGATTATTTCAATTAATTAAAATGGGGAAACATTATGCATTTCAACATAGTTTTTAGAGAAACCCGTTTTTAAAACTAAAAAAACATAAACTAAAAACCAATATAAAGGTGATTCAACGTAATTATATGGAATAAATATAAATAAATAATAAATAGGTTACTTTAATTTTTATTCCAAACATTTTTTGACTTTTAAATTACTTAATTTATTGAAAAGAAGACGCTCTTAACAAAAATCGGTATTTTTCACTATTCAATGAACAATAAATATTTTCTAAAAAGTTTATAAAATTCATCCAATATAAATTTTGATATATAGATTCAAAAAATGATTTTAATTTTATAAAATAAATTTTAAAAAAGTTCAAAATAATTATTATAAATTTTTTTGATGAAAATAAATAAAAATCATTTTTGAAGAAATCATATTTTTGAAGAATAAAACTACTTTAATAAAAAATGATTTATTATTTACTAAAATTTTATCAATAATTTATATTTAAGACGAAATATATATATATATATTATAATTTATTTAAAACTACTTATACCCTCCAATTTAAAAGATATTTTATAACAGTTAATATATATCACACGTCATTCATGTTTGGTTTTGCGTGATGAATACACTATCGTACATGAAAATATTAGGGTTGTATGTAATGCATGATAGACTGTGTGTTTTGTGTAATGAAAGATAAAATTAGTGTTGTATTTCCTTTATGGTATTGAATATTATTGTCTTCAGTTAAAATATCAGGGTTTTAAATCCTTCCCCTTTAATAAATTACGTCTTCATAATTTGAACTTTATATCGGTAATCAATGGTTGGATATTTAAAAATAATTTTTTTTGTAAACCCAAATTATAAAAATGGTTAATAAAAAATATTCTTGATAAATGATAAAGGAAATTAGGAGAATCATCTTGGATAATACATAACATGGAATATAAATAAGAGAACATTGGTGGGAATAGAATAAAAGTATAATTAATTATAGAAAGTGATTGTGGTAATTGATCAAAATAATGTTAATGATCAATGGATAGTAAGTTCCTAAAAACCACAAATCTATGATGATTGAAAATAATATATCTTCACCAAAATTGAAGGTACTAGTATAACATTTTTGTTTCAATATCCTTTTCTTAGTGTTTAGGAATTCTCTTACTATCTAGACTAAGAGAATATGGAAATACACTTACTTGATGAGTATATTTTAATTACTTAATCAATTCACAAGATAATATCATCTTTTTCTCTAAATGATGAGTATTAAGGACCAATTTTAAACACCCAAGACACTAAAATTAACTTTTAAAGACAACATAGATGTAAAAGAGATAACAATATATTCCTTATGTCCTTAAACATTAACAAAAAACAGAATGGTCGTCACATGGTAAAATAATACCATGAATAAATAAAACATCATTTGATACAATATTATTCAAAATTTGATACTAATTCCCAATGTTTAAACCAAATCATTGCATAAATAACTATCCATAAAATTCATCAATAATTTCCTAACTATGTTCAAACCCAAATATTATAAGGATTTTATCATATATTATTCCATGATAAATCAACCGTTATTCCTCAAATAAAATTCCATATGATTCTAAAATAAAAATAATGTTTTCCTATTAAAATTTCATGCTAACCTGAACATCGATTTCCTCAGTGGTAGTCACTATAACCTTGTCACACTTCGGTTTTGGGTTCAAGCCCCTCGAACATTCAAGATGCAACAAGTTACCACCCATCATTCATGGTGTCATTAAAAAAATAATTCCTTCTTAAATAACACTTCATGTTGATCCTACCCCAACCCAATGAAACATCTCCCATAAAGTAATTAATAACCTCAAAATATTTACTACTTTAAACCGTCAAATGGGGTATTTAAAAAACTAAAAAAATGACCATTATTAAGAGTATATACCTATAATGGTATCAATAACTCTTAAGATAACCTTACAATAAAACATTAGAATCTCTAAATTTATCTAAATTTGAATCTGATATTAACTATAACAACCTATAATCCATACTCCAAGATTCAATGCTAAAATCGTAAACTTTATGTTTTTTGGAGTATAGTACCCAAGAGAGGGGGGGTGGGGGTGGGGGTGAATTGATTATGTATAAAAATTTATGTTTAAAATATTTAATTTTAAATTTCCACAATATTTAAATTTCAATTTCCATGTTATCCAGTAGTGAATTTATAATATCTTGACTGTTTGATTAATTTCTAAAAATATTGATTAGTTTTTAGTTGTATCAATTTGAAAATTAATACATCTTATGAATGTAATATAATAATTCATTACTGTTATAAACACTTTCTAAGAATAAATATCAGAGTTTAATTTAGTTCTATGAAATATGTGATAAAACATAGAAAAACTAAAGAGTAAAAACTCAACAGATATAAAATAAGTGGTTCAGTCTCAAGCATAGTCTTAATAATTTCTACATGGTGATCCCTTTCCACAAAGAAGTTTAAATTAATAAATAGTTTGATCTATACCCTATATCGTGGTTCACAACAGCACACAAGGCTAGGCAGGTCACACATGACATCAACCACAATTTTTCTTCAAAAAAACAACAATCATGTCACCCCTGACCTCTTCCATAGTTTTATATGGTATAAAAATGGATAAAAAAAGTGTGAGATTGAGGATATCAAGTATCCTCCAGTTATGAATAGGAGTCGGTGTGTGTAACAGGAATGTACACACACTACTAAAAAATGTAACTAATTGAACAAAATAGTGCTAAAGATATAGAGTGAGGTTTAGAAGGCTCTATGTGTTATGCAGTGAACCTCTGTACTCGTTTAAGGAAGTTGATCTGAATATCGAGTCCTCTTCTGGATGTTGACTCCAAAACAATGTTTCATAGCCTATGTGTTCTGGATTTCAGGAGTATGAAATGTTCAACTTCTTGTCCAAAAGATATCAAAGGTATTCTCAACAGTTTTAGCTTGATTTCCTGATCTCCCCATATGTTCTTCATTCTTACTTCTTGGGTTTAAAGTGGTTTCATTAGAGTTTATGTTCTTTAGTATATCTATCATTCACACTACATACACCACTTCTCATCTCCCTTCTTCGTCGGATGTTTTTTTCCCCTCTTTTAAATGTTCCAGCCCAAAAATGTGCATGTGGGGATACCTCGTACATCATACTGTCTATTTTCAGGTCTGCAAGTAGGAATTAATTATGTCAAATTCATTAAATAATAAAAATATGAATGTTAGAAATCATATCAACAAATGAAAATTTAAACAGTCTATTGGTGAATCGTCTTTCGGTGACTCGTCTGTCGGTGTCTCCTTCTATTGGTGTATCCTTTTGTAATGTCTCATTCTGTCAGTTTTACCATAGGACAATGACTCATTACATTGGTGACATGTTCTAAAGGTGATTAATTCCTTATGTTGGTGAGGTAGTTGAACTATCTATGACTCATATCAATTAATGGTGATTCATCTACATCGGTAGCATCATGCAACAGTAGGTTACTTGGACTGATAGTAGTTCATATTCGTTGGTGAGTCATATACAATAGTGAGTCATCTGTGTCGGATTCATGAGCAATGATGTGTCCTTACAATGGTGTCAGCTTCACACCCATAGAACATATGCCTATTTAATCTGTCTGTTATTGAGTCATATGTCTATCGGTGAGTCACTAGTCTGTCATTGTTTGTGACTCATACTTGGAGAATTTTCAGATGATCGATGTATCATTCATTTCAGAAATTTTAGATAGTTTTAAAATTTAGAGACACAAATATAATCAGTTTTAAGCTTGTTAATACTTAAACAAAAACAAATTGATATATAAATGAATTTATCTGATATTCAGGATAATTAATTGAAATAATATTGGATCGGACATAAGGTTTGATATATGTTAATATATGACATGATTTGTAATAATGAAAACCATTTTTGTTTGAGATTATGGAAAACAGTATATATGGGACAACAATATCTCACTTTTTGATGTTAACAAATCATGGAATTATTATGTACCATTAGAGAATGATTAAGGTAAAAAATTAATAATGTATCAAAGAGAGGATTGAAATAATGTGTAAGAGATAATAATTCATAAACACATAATAATTTTTAAACTCATAATAATGATTAATAATTTTCTCCCATTGTTAATAATGCTTATTAAAATTATCCCCCTTTTGGGATTAGAAAAAAGTGGAAGGTTGAAAAGTAAAAATAGGGAAATATCATTAATAAGAAAAGTACACTGAATTATAAGTACAATGAATCAATGCTATCAAAAAAATATCACTCCACACTATATGGTAGGGTCAAGGGGTTACTTCCCCTTATCAGAAGGATCAATGGATGGTTCATCAGGATAGTTAGGATGAGAAATAGGAGGGTTTGAGTGGATTTTGAGAGGAGTTAGAGGTACTTCTTTAGGAACTGTAGAATCTAGGGTAGGTCTATGCGGAGAAGGAAGCCGAGGATGAATAGTTTCTTTAATGACTAGTCTGATCTGAGATAAAGCCTTAGAAGCTGACATGTGAAGTTGAGTTGGCACTAAACCAATAATGCTAGGTGGTGTAGTAGGAGATACCCCAATGGATTTGTTTTGGACATGGAGATATGGTTTTAACAACTTGATAAACTCTTCAATTATCTCTCCACTATATTGCATTGCCTTTTCAAAATCATCTTTGTTTTCTACAAACTTGTCCTACATGGGAGTGAATTATCTAATATTCTGAGTCTAATCCTAAAAATCCTTTTTCACAATAGAGGAAGAGTCAAATTAGTTTCCAAATACATAAAAAGACTATTCATTTGATGCTTTGAGGTGAGTTTGGAGAAAAAATCATTAATCCTTTTGGTCAGCTCCTATTAAGTGTGTGAATACTCCATGTATAATACTTCACATGATCAAGAACCTTATCTGATGTTTCCTCAACCTTGGCCATACTAGATATCAATAGGTTGCAACTCCTCTTTCAAAACTGAACTAATAGTTGCAAGATCTGTAGATTGGGAAGATTAAACTAGTTGAGAAGAGGTTGAAGTAAGATCATAAGAGGTACGTTACTTAACTTCTTTTCTTATCTTGGAAAACATAAGAGCTTTAAAATGAGATACAAGATTCTCAAGACCTTTCATGATAGTTTCCATTGTATTTTTGTACTCGGTGGTCAAGGAATTGATGCATGTGGTTAAGTTTTTCATCTCATTCCCAAGAATTGGGTTTCTTGTTGTAATTTTTTCTGTAGTTGTGATCAAATTCGATTGAATTTATTTTTTTACCATCTTGGAAACTAAAGCAACATCATCTTGAGACAGACTAGTTGAGGTATGAGATGAACTAAAAGCTCCAACTTGTATTACACCATAAACCATAGATCGAATTACTTTAAATTTTTTAGTAATATCAATATTATCTCTCCAGGATTCATCAATATCATACCTCATTTGAGATTGTACTAAATGTCTTATGGGGAACATATGTATTTATGGAAGAGTTCAAAATCAGAATAATTGACATAGTCATTAGAAGAGGTTTCATCCATTGGTTCCCTTGTAGCAAGAGAAAAAATGTCATCATCAGGATCATCATAATCAAATCCCAGTGCCACATACCCAGGATTTCTCACCCATTCAGCCAAAATATTAGAATCCAAATAAGTAACAATATCAATCCTTACTCTTCTATTTTGATGCTCCTCATCAGCTTGAGCAACATGTCTTTGAGGCTCTCCCTCAGTGTTAGATTTCAGGGTATATTTCTCCCCCTCAATCAAGGCTTCATGTATAGGTTTCTTTTCCTTATGTAGGATTCTTTTCCTAATATATAAAACTTGAGGAATAGGTTCATCTGAGATACTTATGATTCTGTAACAACACCCTCAACATATACACCAACAAAAGTTTCAACAACATCCAATCTCACAACATCTGGATTCTCATCAAGATGATCATATTCCCTATGATTACCAATTTCACTAATTTCTTCATTATCACCAAATCCATCCTCTCTATCCCCAACATCATCATCAACTTCATCCTCTTCTTCTTCCCTTCCTAATTCTGAACAACTTTCACCACTACTAGCTTCTTCTTCTTTATCTTCTTCTTCATTGGATTCACTGACATACTCTACGCTACCTTTAAATTCTATTTCTCCATGTCCAGTAGATTTGAGAATAGATTCATGAGAAGGTAAGTCTAATGGTGTACTTATAGGTCCAATAGATACTATTTTTGTTGGTCCAGTATTCTTTGGCTCACTTCTATCATCAACTGGTGATCCCACATCTCTGATAGGAGTCGCAATCTCCAATTCCTCATATGAAGAATAAGTTACTTGTTCATATAGACTGAGGCAAGGATCCACTATATTCCTTGGACTAACTGGATGATATATAGGATTAAACTTCTCATAAAATCAATCTTTATCACAAACCCATTTCTTCCTCTAGGGGTTCCAATTAATTTTCATTCTCTTAAAGATATTATAAATTAATCAGATTCCAGTACATTCAATAACTTCATCATCATCATCTTCACTAACACAAACATTCTCTTTTATCATTGCTGAAATCATTATGGATTAAAAAGTAGAATTTGAATTACATCTAGGTTTTATCATCTTACTAATGTGCACCATCAGATAAATACATATATTTTATTTAAATAATTTCTATTTCAAATACACCAAATATAAATTTTGATACTTGAGAGAAGAAAAGTACCCCTTCCTGGGAAAAATCGGGTGTTTAATAAATATAAATTGAATTTTGTATTCACCATTCAATTCTGAGGAAATTGGTGTCATGTGTTCCTCATTTCCAGTTAACTCTTTTAGAGCTAACTCATAGAAAAATAATTCACTTTCAAGAGAATAATTAACTTGGTAATCATAAAACCTTCCTTTATGAGGTATATTAATACATTCACACTAATGTCATGAAGATAAATATATTCTCTTCCCTTTCACAATTGACTTTACCTAAGAAACGTCACTTACATCCATCAAAAGTTACATATTCATTTAGAATTCGTACACTAGCTTCAGATAAATTACAATGTCATTGTTTGGGAACCATTGATCCCATCCTTGATCTGGAAATACCTTCACCAACAAATACTTTATCTCTAAGATCCATTCCCCCAAGAATTATTTCTCTAAGGTTACTACACAGTTGTCCAGACCAGGATTCACAGGACCTGAAGGTTTTCTCAATTTACCATTTTTTGTTTCTTGGAAGCACATGACTCACTATATTTCAGAGCTTTCTTAAAATGTTCTATTCTGATCATTCAGGAGGTCTGAAGGTGAAAGGTCATGAGTAAAGATAGAGATCAGCGACTGAGAGAGATTGATAGTAGCGGTAAAGAAGTAGAGTGGATAAATTAAAATTTATATCATTTAGGGATTTTGAAATTAAAAAATAGTGAAATCATGAATCGAGTCCACTCGAATTAATGAAACAATGTCGTTTTTATAAAAACATAAACTGTATAAAAACACTGATTCATTTGTGTCGGCACAAAAAACTCTGTATAACAATAATGGTGTCATTATGACAATAGTGTCAGTGTGAAAATGATGTCTTCATGACAATAGGGTCTTCATGAAAACTATGTCACCAGGATAATAGTGTCTTCTTGAAAACCACACAAAAAATATTAAAGGAATGAAAAACATTGGGTCTTACAAATTGATCATTCCTAACTCATGTATGATGTAATTCATTATTTCAGAGTTCAATGGCTTATTGAATATGTTAGAAAGCTGATATTTAGTGCCAATAAATTCTTAACTGATATCACTATTTTGATAATGATCTCTCAAAAAGTGATGTATTACATCAATATGTTTTGTTGTAGATTTATAAACATGGTTCATAGAAATTTTAACAACACTTGTATTGTCACAATTTATAGGTAAATTTCTAAATTGCTATCCATAGCCTAGAAGAGTCTGTTTCATTCACAAAATTTTTTCCCAATAGCTGCCAATATCTATATATATTTATTCTCGGTATTAGATAATGGAACATAATTTTTTTTCTTTCTACACCATGAAACCAAAAACTTTCTCAAAAATTGAAATGTCCCAGAGGTGCTTTTTCTATCTAATTTTAATCCACTATAATCAGCACCAGTATAACTCACTATATCAAATTATTGTCCTTTGGGGTAAATCAAACTTAAATTGATAGTAAGTTTGAGGTTTTTGAAAATTCATGTACTAGTATTTATGTGAGATTATTTGAAATTAGCTTGGAAACAGGAACACATACATGCACAATACATTATATCTAGCCTACTAGAAGTCTAGTAGATAAAACATCCAATATTTCCTCTATAAGTGTTTTGATCAATATATTTACCATCTTCAACAACATCCAACTTAACAGTAGTAATCATTGGAGTGTCACTAATTTTAATGTTATCAAAGCCAAATATTTTTGAAATAAAATTTTTATATTTACTTTGATTTATAATGATACATTATTTATTTTGGAAAATATGAAATCCAAAAATGAATTTGAGTTTACCCATCAAAATCATTTCATATTAATTGTGCATCATTTTATAAAACTCAATACATAAATAATTTCTTAAAGATAAAAAAATAACATCATCAACATATATTTGAACTACTAAAAAATCGTTAGAAATTCAATTTATAAAGAGGAGTATTAGAAATTCATTTTGTAAAACCTTTTGAAATAAGTAAACTACTTAATCGATCATACTAAGCTTTTGGAGCTTGTTTTAATCCAAATAATGATTTAGTTCGTTTTAAAACATGATTTAAAAAATGTGGGTTTGTAAAACAAGGGGGTTTCTAAACAAAAACAACCTCAACTATTGATCCATTTAAGAATTTACTCTTGACATCCATTTGATATAGTTTGAAATTAATATGGGCATTATAAGAAAGTAGGATTCGAATGGCCTCAAGTAAAGAAATAATTGAAAAGTTTTCTCATAGTCAATGCCTTCTTCTTGACTATAACCTTGTGCAACCAATCTATTTTTTTTCTAACAATATTACCAGATTCATCTACATTATTCCTAAACACACACGTAGCTCCAATGGTCATGTTGTCCTTGGATATATCCACATATATCAAAACCTTTTTTCTTTAAAATTTATTAAGTTATTAATGCATATCCATTACCCTAAATTCATATTTAATTGTATCATTGATCTTTTTAGGTTCAAGCTATGATAGGAAAGCTTGATGTTCAACCTAATTTTTGAGAGAAGATCTAGTCTATGTCCCTTTGTCTAAGTATCTAACAACTTCATCTAAAGGATGATTATTAAGAGTTATATATTGTCTAGAAAAGGAGGGGCTACTAACTTTAGGATCATCTACAAGATCAGGTTCATCATGTTCAGACTCTAGGTAATTTCCAGAAGTGTTTGATTTAAAATATTTCTTGACAAGAGGATTAAATTATTTTTCATTTATGTCCAGGATTGACATATCAATTTCAAGGTTTTCTAGAGAGGGCTTAGGTTCATGTGTATTTATTTCATCAAATTTGATATACACATATTCTTCTACACACTTCGTTCTTTTATTAAAGACTCTATAGGATTTATTAAATGTTGAATAACCTAGGAAGATTCCTTCATCACTCTTGGATGAAAATTTCTCAAGATTTTCCTTGGTATTAATGATATAGACATTGAAACCAAAAACATTGAAATAACTAACATTGGGGTTTTTATAGTTCCACAACTCATAAGGAGTCTTATTGAGCATAGGTCTAATTAAGACTCTATTAATTATATAGAAATCTCTATTCACAACCTCAACCCAAAAGTAAATAGGTATATCATATTCACTAAGAAATGTTCAGGCTATTTCTTGTTAAGTTCTATTCTTTCTTTCCACAACACCATTTTTTTGAGGTGTCCTAGGGGAAGAGAAGTTATGAATATATATATTGTGTGAGAAAAAAATATTCAAAGTCTTGATTTTAAAACTCATGACCATGATAACTTCTTAAAGATTTTATTTTAAGTCCACTAAGATTTTCCACTATTTTAAAAGATTTGGTTAAGTATGTTCGTGCTTCACTTTTGTGAGATAAGAAATAAGTCCAAGTATAACTAAAACATTCATTTACAAGAACATAAACATAGTTCCTCCCATTTGAAATAGAAAGTTGAGATGGTCAAAAAAAGTCCATGTGAACCAACTCTAATGGTTGATACATTGAAACTTCTTTATTTGATTTTAATGTTATCTTGTGTTGTTTACCCTTTTGACAAGGATGACAGACTTTTTCATTTGGAAACTAATGTTTGGGTATATTCTTGACTACTCCGTTTCTAGAAATCTTTCTAAGAGAGCGTACATTATAGTGTCCTAATATCCTATAACAAAGCCAAAACACTTTATGAAAGGCACTTAATGAATAAACATTTAGAGAAACTAATGAATCTAAGTTAACAGAATATATATGTTCATTTCTAAAAGTAGAAAATACTAATTCATTTTTATAGTTAAAAACATTTCAAGCATCATTTTAATATTTAACATGAAATCCATCATCACATAATTGTGAAATACTAAGAAAATTATATTTCAATCCATCAAAAAAATTACTTTAAAAATTAGAATTGTGTTATAGTTACCAATATAGACTATGCCAATTATTTTCACTTTAGAATTGTCACCAAAGGTGACATATCCACCATGAATTTTTATTAGGTTCTTGAAGCTTGAATAATCTCTTTTCATATGTCTTGAACATCCACTTTCCAAGTACCAGTGACTCTTGTAGGAGCTCTTCAGAAAACTTTCCTACATGATAATCATTCAAAAACATTTTTTGGTACCCAGACCTATTTGGGTCCAGTGACATTAGTAATAAATAATTTATGTACCCACATTTGACTTATGGAATTCCTATAATCATTATGTAATATATTTGAAAAATAAAATCTATTTAGTCCAGAAAAGCTATATGTTGTAAAATAATTTTCAGAACTGGTACCAAGAATAGAGTTTTGATTTTTAGGTAGAAGGAAATATTTTCAACATTTAGTTAAAAAATGTGTTTTTGATAGGTTTTTCTATCCTCGATGCTATACAATACCATAAGTGTACTTATGAGATCTTTATTTACCCTGAATTTGAGTAATATTATCCTTTCCATTGGTAAACCTTTCTAAATAATTCTTCAATTACTCATTATATATTTTTAATTTATTGTTTTATTTGAGTAGTTGAGAATTATTTTTCTTTTCAGTAGTAAGTTCAGACTTAATTGTTAAAATAAAAGCATTCTATTTCTTTATATATTTATATTTCACTTTTAGTATATTACATTTCTCTTCCAGCATGTTACAATATTAAAATAGTTCATCAGTCTTCATATTCTTAGATTCACATTCATTTTGAAAATAATGAGAATTGTGTGTAGGTTAATATAATGTTACCTTATATGTTTTTGTCACAAAGAACAATTTTTCCAAGTCTTATTTCTCATCATGAGTTGATTATGATTCACTGGAGTTATCCTTAGAGGCACTTCAGGTGGCCTTTATAGATTTCTTATACTTCTTGTCTTTATTTTCAAAATTCTATTTGTATTTTAATTTTTGACAGTTATCATTGATATGTCATATCCTCTTTCATTCATAGCATACAATCTATTCTAATTTTTCATTTCTTTTCCAATCCTTCTTCCAGCAACCCTTGTTATCATGTCTTGCTTTATAATTGGGATTCCTGGAAAACTTATTCTTTCTATAAATGTTTTTGAATCTTCAAGAAAGCTGAGACATGTATTCATCACTATATGATTTGTAGTCATAATTAATGGAGCTTTCAATTGAGTATAAAACCTTCTTTTTTCCTTATTCTTAGAGGTAGTATTCTTGAATGCTATATATTTTCCCTAAGGTTCATCCTCCTCTTCATTGTTGACTTTCAGCTCATCTTCATAGATCATTATTTTTACCATGAGTTCTTTGATAGGAAATTTACTGATGTCACATGATTCTCTAATTAAGATATAATTTCCCCTCCATCTATCACGTAAGCATCTGATAATCCTCACAATTTGTTCTTTGGAAGTAACATCTCTTCCTAGAGAGATCACAATGTTCACAGTTTCATTAAACCTGCGATACATGTCAAAAATTGGCTCATCAGGATTCATCTTAAATTTATCATATATATTAGTATAGGTGTTATGTCTCGTATCCTTAACACTAGAATTTCATTCATGTCAATCTGAAATAGTATCCCAAATTTCATGGGTTGTTTCACATGCACAAATTCTGTTGAATTCCTCATCTCAAAAAGAATAGTATAAGGAATTCCTGGATTTGAAATTATTGTTATATGATGTCTAAGTTGGGCCTTCCCAAGTAGTTCTAGTAGTAGAAGTAATCTTATTCTCATCTACAATTGAAAACCAAATTTCAAAACCAATACTTTCTAAGTGTATTTTCATTTTAATTTTCCATTGGGTATAGTTTGTTCAATTAATGAATAAAGGTATGTTGGTAGTATCACCTTCCAGTCTATTATCCATTACAATAAATTTAAAAAAATATTTTAAATAGATAAAAATTTAGTATTAACAGAAATTTTATGATCTTTGAAGTAAAACTAAAATCACAGTTGAAAATGTTTGTAAAAACTATGAGAACTGAAAATTAAAAAATCCTTTGATACCAAAAGCAGATTAGAGTAGAGTAATCAAGAGGGGGGGGGGGGGGGGTTAATTGAGTATCTATAAAAATTTCTGTTTAAAATTTATAATTTTAAATTCCCCCAATATTTAAAATTTAATTTCTATGTTAGCCTGTAGTGAATTTATAAGATCTTGACTGTCCGATTAATTTCTAAAAATATGGATTAGTTCACAGTTGTATCAATTTGATAGTTAATGTAGCTTTTGAAACTAATCTAATAAGTAAATACTGTTAAAAACACTTGATAAGACTAACTATCAAAGATCAATTTAGTTTTATGTAATATGTGATAAAATATACTAAAACTAAAGAGTAAAAACAGAGCACATATAAAACAAGAGGTTCAGTCTCAAGAAGAGACTTAATCCTATCCACTCGGTGATCACCTGCCACCAAGAAGTTTAAATTAATAAATAGTTTGATCCACACCCTGGATTGGGGTTCACAATAGCACAAAAGGCTGTCCAGGTAACACTTGACCTCTACCACATTTTTTCATGGAAAAAACAACAAACAGGTCACACAGAACATCTTCCATAGTTCTCTGTGTGATTCAAATGGATACAAAGAGTGTGAAATTGAGGATATCAGGTATCCTCAATTTATGCATAGAAGTTAGTGTTTGTGTCAAAGAAAGATACACACACTACTCAAAAATTTAAATGAATGAACACAACAGAGATAAAGATGTACAGTTAGGTTTATAAGGATCTATGTGTTCTACAGTGAAGCTCTGGACTCATTTGATTAAGTGGATTTTAATTTTGAGTCCTCTTCTGGAAGATAACTCCAAAACAGAGCATCACAACCTCTGTGTTCTAGATTCCAAGAGTATGATATTTTCATCTTCTTGTTCAAAAGATGTTCAAGGTCAGCTCAACAGGTTTAGGTAGATTTCTTGATCTCCCTGTAAATTCTTTCTTTTGAGTTCTTGGGTTTACAGTGGTTGCATGAGAGTTGATGTTCTTCGGTATGTCTCTCTCACAAACAACATACACCAATTCTCTTCCTCCTTCATTCTCACATGAATTTTTGCTTCTTTTAAACATTACAACCCAACAATGTGATTGTGGAGATACCTCGTACATCATATTGTATATTTTCATGTCTGCAAGTAGGCATTAATTATGTTATAGTCATTAAATAACACAGATATGACAGTTAGAAATAATATTAATAAATAAAAATTTAAACAGTCTATCACTGACTCATCTATCAGTGACTCGTCTATTTTTGTATCCTTTTATTGGTGTCTCTTTATGTTGGTGTCTCATTCTATCGGTCTTTCCATACATTGTTGACTCATTACATCAGTGACTTGTTTGAATGGTGATTACTTCCTTATGTCGGCAAGACAATTGAACTATAGGTGACTCATATTAACTGACGGTGAGTCATCTGCATCAATATAATCATACAACAATATGTTATATGGACTGATGGTAGGTCGTTAGCGCCAGTGAGTCATATTCAATGGTGAGTCATCTGTGTCAGTTTCATGTTCAATGGTGAGTCCTTCCAATGGTGTCTATAACAACCCTTCTTTTTATTAAACACTTAAACATGATTTATTACATAAACATGCACTTAATACAACTATGAGGATATAGAGGTCTAGTGTCTTGGAAAATTAGAAACATTACATAAAAAAATAGAACAAAAAACACAACATCCTTATTGAAAACTTCTTTTACATGACCAAAAAATTCATTCGTACTTATCATTGCAACAGATATCCTTAGGACATGAGTAAGAAAATGGTGAGCTATAAAGCCCAGTAAGGGAGTAAAAAAGGAATAACAAGAAAAATATTGTACATTTTTGGAAATTGGAATATCAATGGATATTTAGATAAATATGAACATAAAGGCATGATATAGCATGATTATCATAACATGAAAATGTGGAAACAACATTTAACATGATATTAAAATGAACTAAGGACCATTGCACAAGGAGAATGAGTAAAACCTCATTGCACATGAATTAGCATGATTAAACCATCATTTTAATTGAATTATCATGAGAATACCCTAATTTTACTTGACGTATAATTATACTAATCTTTACCTAGTGCATTGGAGCGCTATCAGGGCGCACCCTCTATAAACATTTCATTTCATGCATAAGTGTGCCACATGGATCATATAACATGGATTAATTAAAAATCATCATTTATTTCATGATAATGGAATGTGTAATAAATACATGAAACTCTATAATAAATAAGTATATGTGTCTAAATATTAATACCCTTAATAGATAAATGGGTAGGGTATTCACTTACATGATGATTTTGGCATGGGAAATTTTGGCACCATAATGAGGTCACATAGAAATCTTATAATGGGTTTGTGAGATAGAAAGGGGTATCTCATCATTTATATATTAAATGGGAAATAAGGGGGTCATGTAAAATAGTATACTAACATATTTAATGGAATTTAGATTCAGTATATAAAAGAATTTATTGGATTTAAATGAGAAGAGAGAAATTCCTTATAGAATTTCAGCATTGTAACAGGTGTACATGGGAGGAATTAATGAGATAGAAAGAGGTATCTCATCATTAAAACATAAGGAGGAAAGTATAGGGGAGGTTAAAAATCATACCCCAACATTTTTAATTGAAAATAAAAGGGTATAACAATATGATGAAACTTGTAAAAAAATGAGAAAGGAAGAAATTTCATACTTGGAATTGTGATTTTAAAGGCATGGAAGAGGCTTGAGAGAGGTTTCATGGGAGATCTGGTCACCTTGGGAGGATTAAAGTGAGAGGAGGGTAGAGTATGGACATGCTCCAAGACTTTTTAGTGATGATATGTGTGATATTAGGTGGGTTTATATTATAAAAGAGAGGGGAATTCATTAATATTAAAGTTTTGGACACTACCCATTAAACTAATCAAAAATACATACTATACATGGTTTTTCCCTTGGTTTTTTCCAAAGGGAAGTGGAAAACATTATTTAATAACGGAAATGTCCAAACTTATTAAAATATTAGTATTTCTTGTGTGGAGGTGAGTCACACTCTCATGGAAATCATTTTAAAATGTTAAATTTTTTTATAAGACTTGGAGGGTCTATTGAGGCATCATAAAATTAATCAAACAAATATAAAATCACATTATTTTAAAGATAAAAGAAAGATTGTCTGAACATCCATTTTATTGTATTTTATTACATTAGTATTAGGTCATTATGGTGTCATAAAACATATCATATATTTAAACAGTACTTTTAATTGTTACCCCAAAATTCGATTGTCTCAGAAAATTATGAAAAATTCACCATTAGATAATTTTGATATTATGAATCCAAAAAAGATATTAATTTTATCTATTAATCTTCTACATATGTTAATTTTCAATTTTAATATAAAAACTAACATTTATTGGATGTTCATAGGTTTTGACAAAAATTGCTTCCAAACCTTAATAAAAATTACAATTGTATTAATGAAAATTATACTATCAATTATACATAATAAAAATTATGGTAGCAATAATATTTTCTTAAAATATTATTTAATTCAGAAATCTATTATTTCATCATAATAGATTTCTCTATTTAATTAAATTTTAACTAAAAAAACTATTTGAGCTTTAAAAACCATTAACAATAATAAAATGAATGTATATTCATCATAAAAATAATAATTCACATAATAATAGTGCTAAAATATTGCTACATAACCCCATATAACATTCACATAAGACCTAACACTAAGGTGTGCAATGGTGACAGACTCTTGGGGTGGCTCGGATTACATTGCTTGGTTGGTGTTCTCTATTTACTTCCTCCTCTCCCGTAGGTGGTTACGTTCAAGATTAACATGTTGAAGTTTAGATTGGGATTGGTCAAGATAAAATACCAATGATGTTACCTTCTTTCCAAGATCCAAAAAATGGGCTTTATATGGTGTAATTCTACTGGATGAGGCCACCACTTCGTTTGTTAGAGTAAATTTGATTTGTTAAAGATCAATATTTATACAAATCATGTGACCACTGTTCAAAAACTATATTAGCAACAATAACATTTATTAATGGTATTTTAAAATCCAAAAACCTAAAACCAAGGAAGTGCATATGTCTTATATAAGCATTTTACATAATAATAAATTTAATCAGATCAAGAGTAATTTTCATTAATAAAATTTTGGGTCGTTACAATCTCCCCCCCCTTAAGAAATTTTACACTTGAAATTTCCTTTTCCCACACTAAAACACATGAGGGTAACTATTCTTCATCCCTTTCTCTAATTACCATGTTGCTTCTTTAAACTTGTGGTTTTTTCATAATACCTTGATGAGGGGAATTGTCTTATTTCGAAGAAATGTCTCCATATGATCGAAGATTTTCACCAACTCCTCTTCATAGAAGAGGTCATTCTTGAATGGTACCACCTTTGTATTGAGTACATCAAATGGGTCAGGTATGTAATTCCTCAAGAGTGATACGTGGAATACATCATGTACTTGATATATGTTTAGTGGGAGTACTAGTCAATAGGATACTTCTCTAATGCGATTAAAGATCTAAAAATGGATGATGTACCTTAGACTAAGCTCTACCTTCTTCCCAAATATCATTACTCTCTTACACATTGATATGCATAGGAATACCATATCCCCAACATCAAACACTAGGTATCATTGACAATTATCAGCATAGTTCTTTTGTCGTCTCTAAGAAGCTTTAATATGCTACAGGATGTTCTTATCCTTCTCCATTATTTCATTGACCATTTTTGGCCCTACAAGTTTTTTCTCCCCAAATGCATCCAAAAATGTTGATGTTATACACCACTTCTGTAACACCCCAAGATTTCATAGTGTGTTATTTCTTCAAAATAATTCAATAACTTGCACTACACGCAACACCGAGTTCAATTGCACCATGACTTACCAAAAAAAAAGCCATTAAAAGAGGTCATGAATAGCATTAACTACATTTTTAACCTTATATAATCCTTATAATTTTAGAATCCATATTATGAGTTTCTTAGTCATAATGCAAGAACAGATTCATTTTCAGTATTGCACTTTTATCAACTTTTGATAGTGAAACCTTTTTAAATACAATATTTTAAGATTTTTGACTAAATGGAGACATCAAAAAATTTAGAATGAAACATCCCAAGCTTCCACGGTACGCTTTCCTTTGAATAAAACAGTAGCGTGTGTTGTACGCAACGTCGAGTTTTAACACACACCACAACCGATCAAACTAGCCATTATGAATAGTAATACCTAAATTTTCAAATTATATATATTTTATATTTTGAAATGGACTTCATTTTTGGATTCGGAATATCGAATTTAGCCTAAGGTGAAATTTTGGTACTTTTCGGATAACTTTCATATATTGTTGAATAGTGAAAATTACTAAATTTTAATTAAAAACAACTTTTTTAATCAAAATAATTAATAGTGATAAATTATGAATTTGAGTGGTTTTAAAGTATATTTATAATATATTTTTACAATTTAATATAATGTTGGTCATTATACATAATTTTACAATTAAACCGAACATAAAAAAGTGTCAATCTTTTGATAGTTATTATCTCTTAAAAACACGCTTTTTCTTTTGACAGCGGGAATTAATTTTAAATTAATTTCTGCCACTTCTGTGTTTTGAATTTAGAAAAATAGATTCCATATTTGGAATCAGGATGTCCAAATTGTGTAAATAGGTAACTTTTATTTTTAGACATTTTGAATAATTACTGTGTAAATATTTTA
This sequence comes from Viscum album, assembly GCA_963277665.1. NCBI lineage: Eukaryota > Viridiplantae > Streptophyta > Magnoliopsida > Santalales > Viscaceae > Viscum > Viscum album. Next base: position 774,142 of record CAUJRU010000150.1, on the reverse strand, counting down.
TTTACCATGGTTAATGGTAAATCCGGTAAATAAGGGTTAAAAAATAATATTATAATAATACAAAATTACCCTAAAACGTGTCCTAACCTTATTGGTGGACACATAACCGACCATGAGCATCCTTGGGGCAATTTGGGGACCCCTTAGAGCCACTTGTATGTGGTAGGAACACTTTATATTAATAAAGTTAAAATAAAAATAAAAATGGCATAAGATTACATCTTTTAGAAGAACAACTTTTACATAGGGTTATACATGTTGGATTTTCTTTTATAAATATTCATTAGAAATCTAAAAAGATTTCCTACATAATGATATTTTATTTATAATTTTTAGACATTAAATAAGTTATTTTATTTATGACACAATGATGATGCGGTAATTACTATAATAGTGAAAAATTAAAATAATTGATATTATAGATACCAAAATAAAAATAATATGAAACTTTTAATGAATTAAACTAATTTTATAGGATAATATGATATATTAGGATTGATTGGATTGACTTTTTTCGAAGTAATCAATCTGTTAGGAGTTTCAAAAAAATCAACTATTGAATAGTGTCAAAATTGACATAAAAGAGTTCTTAAAAACAATATTATATTATTAATTGATATTAAATTCCTAAAAATCTAAGGTTCGGCCAAGAGACTTATATCATGATAGGTTAATCATTAATGGGCCACTTGGGGGTCTCTTGGATGTATATAGTTAGTTTATTAACCATATTATATAAAACTACAAAGAGGCATTGTAAAAGTGAAACTAATTAACTTAGAGTTAAATACTTAAAGATAAGGTTAATATAAGTACCCAAACCTGTATAACTTCTATTGGTTGAGTTGTTTTAGACCTATACCCACCTTAAAATTTAAATAATCAACTTTGGAGCCATTAGAAACCGAATGTGAATTTATTATAAATTAATATTTCTAGCTTTTCCAAAGGTGCCCCTCACCCCTCTTATAAAAGGGCACTCCTCCTTCTCATTTCTTCACACCTTCAAAGCCTTTTGGTTCGGCCAAACTCTGACCAAATACTCTCCCAACATCCCTAACTACAACCTAGAGGCCTTAGTTTGATCATAAAGCCAACCTAAGGAGCCCTTTTGATCAAATCAAAGGGAAGAACCCGAAGAAGAGGTAATGATTTCACCACCCTTTTCTAAGTTCATTTCTTCTTCCACTTCTTCTTACTTTGTTCTTACCATTCTAAAATAATAACTCCAGTATCTCACATATACTGTGATGTTATTATAAGTATGATACAACCATATTCAGTATTCTATCCACCCTTTGAATAACATGTCACCATACGTGCGTACGTACGGCTTACCGTCTCCACGTCGTGGTGTAATTGTTATTCAATATAATATTATTTGGATGAGTATAATAATGATGTGTAACTCATGTAAATAATGAATATATCATGTTAATGATTCTGTATATATGATATACCATTCATTTATATATTATTTTAATATCAAAAGAATGATATTGTCGCTCGTGCGTACGTACGGACTACCGTCTCCACGAACGCGATGAGATTCATTCTCCGTCGTAACCATTCAAGTATAATTATCATTTGATGATTTAAAAATGATGTTTAAGGACTAGATATCATTCTGGATATGAATAAGATACAACAACCATGGCTTATGTAACAAAACATATAAAGAAAATGAGTAAGTTAACACCCGAAACGACGATAATTCTAAGATATTATTAACAAATCAATGTTAAAAGATCATATATGATATCATATTAATATATATGATTCTTGTATAATTTAATAACAATTATTTCACCATTATACAGGAGGTTAACCTACCCCAACCAAGGAAAAGTACAAGGTAAGGGTTATTTCACAATCTCTTCATTTTCCGAGGTTGTTTATACGTAATAATCTACTGGGATCTCTTTATCATCCACATCCATGTTTTCTTAAAAATGTATTTCAAAACATTTTTATTATTTACAAGAATATGGGTTAAAGTAATTTATACCTTGTTTGAATTTTTATAAGAGGAATCTTTCCGTCGTTTTCAAAACAAGGTGCTTTTTAACCTTTTCGACAGAATTAAGGTAAGAATGTTTTTTTAACTTATACGGCGGGTGCGGCTATTTTCCGCCGTTATAAAATCTTCAAAGTTTCCCTTACAAGATTATAAGAATATTTTCAAAGAAAATGTTTTATTTTATATGGATCTTAAATTATTTCAAAATAAAAGGAGATATTTCTTTAAAAAGAATTTTGATTTCATCTATGTCAACATCCTTTGATGGATTTTAAGATTATTTGAAGTTGATTTATTATGATACAAAACTTCTATATTGTATTGAAGGTTTTGTGATATGTTTGACTATGGATGTGCTATTTTTATACCATTCATAGTTTATGGTGAAAGTATTGACTTTTCATATGCTAGTTTTAATATGAATGTTTATGTTATGTTTAAACCTTTTCATATGGGAATGCATTGGACTTAATATGTGACGGGTGGAGCCCGCTATAGCTCCTCGATGCATCGGTAGGTCTCATGAGACAAACTAGTGTCTTGGCACAAGGCCTTGACAAAATCTTATTTGTAGTCTTGGCACGAGGCCTTGGCTATGTGGTTATGATAGTCTGGCATTATGCATTCCAACATTATGAAAGTGGTTATTGATTTTTGCATGTGATTATTCGATTAGTAGAATATCCATGTGAATAAGTAAATGGCATTATTTCATTTTATTTATGCCATACCATGTTGAAAGTTCATATTTAAAAGGCTTTTGTTTTAGTTATACATTGCCTTAAATGTTTATTCTTATTTATGAAAGTTTCCGCTATATTGTTATCCTTACTGGGCATTTGAGCTCACCCCTTTTATATGTTTTATTTTTCCCAGGAAGTGAAGAAGTAAATTATGAATGACCTACAGGGATATTATGTGGGGATATGAGTGTGGATTATGGAGACATTATGTTGTTGTAGTAGTTTTTCATTTTATGATGTAATGTAAAACCTATCAATATATCTAGTGTTTCCAAGGCTACTAAACCAATCGGTCTTTCGGGATTTGATCTTTCTTGTGATCATGCCAATGTTACGAAGTAATGCACCGACTCTGGGTAGCTGGGGTCGGGGCGTTAGAGTTGGTATCAGAGGAAGTTTAGTACAAACCTTGGAAGCTAGATTTAGATAAACTCTGATTAGAGCACGTAGACCTAAGATGAACTTTGAGGATTAGTGTAGAAGAACTTCCTAGAATTTTGGTATTGTAGAGATTTTGTGAGTTTTCCGAGCAATACATCCCTGTCTGGATACGAGCAGGTAGAGGCGGCTCTGGCACAGATGTACCTAGGGGTAAAACCCGAAAACACCTCTTTGAGCTAGACTCGAACGGGAACTGGTGCACGACAACGGGCCTTGCTGCACTCTTGGTTACGACACTCCCGGGGGATATGCTTAGGATAATTCTCATTTTCTTTACAAACCATTATGAAGGGTTTATGAGTATATACTTCCTCAAAGAAAACATTTTTATGATTATGGATTATATCCATAAATAGTTCAATTTATGTTAAGTGTTTTATAAGTATGGGATTATGTATTTTGATTCATAAACTGATCTAGTTTATGCCATTGTTTAGAAATGGCGCCCAGTAGAAGGAATGAGAACTCCGGAAATGCACATGATCCAAAGAGAAGGAAGGATCATATCATTCATGGTCTTAAGCTAGAATTTATAAGAGAAATAGTCTCCCATGTATTATCATCATATGAAGAAATAATATCATGTATTGATAAGATAAGTAAAGAGTTTACTGAGTCCTATGGCTTTGAAGGGAAGAAAGAGAAGAAAAGGATAGAAGAGAAAAAGATGGATAAAGGGAAGAGGGAAAAGAAGAATTTTCCCATATGTGGTAACTGTGGAAAGAAACACCTTGGAACTTGCCTAAAAGGAATGGGAGTTTGTTATAAGTGTGGAGGAAAAGGGCACAAAGTACGTGACTACAAGGGTAAGAAAATGGTTTCAAATGTACAATGCTTCATTTGCAAAGAGTTTGGACACTACGCGAACCTATGTCCCAGTCATCAGACTATGACGCAAATGATGCTATTGGATAATAATCAAGTTATGATACTACCACAGATGAAGAGGAATGATTAGAGTTCTTATGTTGATTATGTCAATTGAGTGTTGTATCACCAATGTACTTGTTATAATAATTATGGAGTATATAAGGATTGTACTGCAGTACTATTTCATTAAGGACTTGAGATTGTGTGGAACAAAGAAAAGTGACTCAATAGCAGGATAAATTTTTGGAAAATATATGGTTTAGAGAATGATAAATCATAATATAGTTCTGATACTGAGGTAGTGATTTTGGAATAATACATGATTGATTTGGATAAATTATATTGGATATTCTTGACTACCTTGAAGCTGGTTAATGATTTGTCTATTCCATCATTGTTGGGGTTTAAATTTTTTTTGGATTGATGAAGTATATCCAGCATTCTATATGGAATAAGGGAGCATGAATGTAATCAATAAAGATTATGGTAAATCAGGATGTTTCAGTGTATTAAAAGAATACATGATGAAGGTATTCATATGCTATTACGGGGTAAAAAGGATCTACATTATGTTTACCTTCCTTATAAATGTTGGACTGTGAGTTTGGACAGAAGTATTTTGGATAGTTCTAGTCTAGATTAATTTTGGATTGCCATAAAAGGACAACCCGGAGGTCGGGCGGCAACCCGTCGCGGCTGCGAGACTTGAACCCGCAACCGAAGGGCGACAAGGGTGTATCACCTACCACTGGCCCACGAGATGTCCTAGATTAAATAATGTAGTTTTTATTAAAAGATCTTGTAGATGAATTATAAATTCGTTTATTTTGGAACCCTATACGAATAGTGTAAATAGATTTTTTTTTACATTCTATTATCTTTTAGAGTGAAAGATGAGTTTGTGGTAGAAATTTATTAATGGATAAAACTCTAATTATAAAGTAAGTATATCTCCTTATGATCTTAGCCAATCTCATAAATAAATTCCTCAATATTAAGAAAAGCAACTTAGAACAAAAATGTTTTCCTAGATGGTACCTTAAATCATCACTAATTTATGGATTTTGGATTGTTGGCCTTTTCATAGCCATGTTCTCTACCACTCTCCATCAGATAATTGATGGTTAGATTTTTCTTCCATATCCATATTTTCTTACATGGAACCCTAGTATGTGTTATTTTCGGTAATCTTCATACTTTCGACTCTTTATTTTAAATAGAGGCCTCGTTAATTCATTTTTCAATGTGGGATTTCAACTAAGATATTTTGAAACGTCAAAAATGTGTTATCCCAATACCCTATATTTTGTTGAACCGATGGTACTTCAAATCATCATAGATTGATGAGTTTAAGGACCTCAATTATACACTTGTTTGTGATTGATGACCTCAATCACTACCTATAAATATTTACGTTTTTCCTCCAATTATATGTCTCTAATTGCCACAAATGTTCTCCTAATCAAGATCATAATTTGGTGGTGACCCTTTCATTTCTATTTTCCTCATATTAAGACTAAATTTTAGTAACCCAATTTCTGATGTGGGTTTTCCCACAAATATATTATCTATTTTCAACCTTTTATTTTCGAAGAACAATTTCAAATTGCGAGGACGCAATTTATTGAAGGAGGGGAGAATGTAACACCCCAAGATTTCATAGTGTGTTATTTCTTCAAAATAATTCAATAACTTGCACTACACGCAACACCGAGTTCAATTGCACCATGACTTACAAAAAAAAAACATTAAAAGAGGTCATGAATAGAATTAACTACATTTTTAACTTTATATAATCCTTATAATTTTAGAATCCATATTATGAGTTTCTTAGTCATAATGCAAGAACAGATTCATTTTTAGTATTGCACTTTTATCAACTTTTGATAGTGAAACCTTTTTAAATACAATATTTTAAGATTTTTGACTAAATAGAGACATCAAAAAATTTAGAATGAAACATCCCAAGCTTCCACGGTACGCTTTCCTTTGAATAAAACAGTAGCGTGTGTTGTACGCAACGTCGAGTTTTAACACACACCACAACCGATCAAACTAGCCGTTATGAATAGTAAAACCTAAATTTTGAAATTATATATATTTTATATTTTGAAATGTACTTCATTTTTGGATTCGGAATATCGAATTTAGCCTAAGGTGAAATTTTGGTACTTTTCGGATAACTTTCATATTTTGATGAATAGTGAAAATTACTAAATTTTAATTAAAAACAACTTTTTTAATCAAAATAATTAATAGTGATAAATTATGAATTTGAGTGGTTTTAAAGTATATTTATAATATATTTTCACAATTTAATATAATGTTGGTCATTAGACATAATTTTACAATTAAACCGAACATAAACAAGTGTCAATCTTTTGATAGTTATTATCTCTTAAAAACACGCTTTTTGTTTTGACAGCGGAAATTAATTTTAAATTAATTTCTGCCACTTCTGTGTTTTGAATTTAGAAAAATGGATTCCATATTTGGAATCAGGATGTCCAAATTGTGTAAATAGGTAACTTTTATTTTTAGACATTTTGAATAATTATTGTGGTAAATATTTTATTTACCATGGTTAAGGGTAAATCCGGTAAATAAGGGTTAAAAAATAATATTATAATAATACAAAATTACCCTAAAACTTGTCCTAACCTTATTGGTGGACACATAACCGACCATGAGCATCCTTGGGTCAATTTGGGGTCCCCTTAGAGCCACTTGTATGTGGTAGGGACACTTTATATTAATAAAGTTAAAATAAAAATAAAAATGGCATAAGCTTACATCTTTTAGAAGACCAACTTTTACTTAGAGTTATACATGTTGGAATTTCTTTTATAAATATTCATTAGAAATATAAAAAGATTTCCTACATAATGATATTTTATTTATAAATTTTAGACATTAAATAAGTTATTTTATTTATGACACAATGATGATGCGGTAATTACTATAATAGTGAAAAATTAAAATAATTGATATTATAGATACCAAAATAAAAATAATATGAAACTTTTAATGAATTAAACTAATTTTATAGGATAATATGTTATATTAGGATTGATTGGATGGACTTTTTTCGAAGTAATCAATCTGTTAGGAGTTTCAAAAAAATCAACTATTGAATAGTGTCAAAATTGACATAAAAGAGTTCTTAAAACAAATATTATATTATTAATTGATATTAAATTCCTAAAAATCTAAGGTTCGGCCAAGAGACTTATATCATGATAGGTTAATCATTAATGGGCCACTTGGGGGTCTCTTGGATGTATATAGTTAGTTTATTAACCATATTATATAAAACTACAAAGAGGCATTGTAAAAGTGAAACTAATTAACTTAGAGTTAAATACATAAAGATAAGGTTAATATAAGTACCAAAACCTGTCTAACTTCTATTGGTTGAGTTGTTTTCGACCTATACCCACCTTAACATTTAAATAATCAACTTTGGAGCCATTATAAACCGAATATGAATTTATTATAAATTAATATTTCTAGCTTTTCCAAAGGTGCCCCTCACCCCTCTTATAAAAGGGAACACCTCCTTCTCATTTCTTCACACCTTCAAAGCCTTTTGGATCGGCCAAACTCTGACCAAATACTCTCCCAACATCCCTCACTACAACCTAGAGGCCTTAGATTGATCAGAAATCCAACCTAAGGAGCCCTTTTGATCGAATCAAAGGGAAGAACCCGAAGAAGAGGTAATGATTTCACCACCCTTTTCTAAGTTCATTTCTTCTTCCACTTCTTCTTACTTTGTTCTTACCATTCTAAAATAATAACTCCAGTATCTCACATATACTGTGATGTTATTATAAGTATGGTACAACCATATTCAGTATTCTATCCACCCTTTGAATAACATGTCACCATACGTGCGTACGTACGGCTTACCGTCTCCACGTCGTGGTGTAATTGTTATTCAATATAATATTATTTGGATGAGTATAATAATGATGTGTAACTCAGGTAAATAATAAATAATAATGTTAATGATTCTGTATATATGATATACCATTCATTTATATATTATTTTAATATCAAAAGAATGATATTGTCGCTCGTGCGTACGTACGGACTACCGTCTCCACGAACGCGATGAGATTCATTCTCCATCGTAACCATTCAAGTATAATTATCATTTGATGATTTAAAAATGATGTTTAAGGACTAGATATCATTCTGGATATGAATAAGATACAAAAACCATGGCTTATGTAACAAAACATATAAAGAAAATGAGTAAGTTAACACCCGAAACGACGATAATTCTAAGATATTATTAACAAATCAATGTTAAAAGATCATATATGATATCATATTAATATATATGATTCTTGTATAATTTAATAACAATTATTTCACCATTATACAGGAGGTTAACCTACCCCAACCAAGGAAAAGTACAAGGTAAGGGTTATTTCACAATCTCTTCATTTTCCGAGGTTGTTTATACGTAATAATCTACTGGGATCTCTTTATCATCCACATCCATGTTTTCTTAAAAATGTATTTCAAAACATTTTTATTATTTACAAGAATATGGGTTAAAGTAATTTATACCTTGTTTGACTTTTTATAAGAGGAATCTTTCCGTCATTTTCAAAACAAGGTGCTTTTTAACCTTTTCGACAGAATTATGGTAAGAATGTTTTTTTAACTTATACGGCGGGTGCGGCTATTTTCCGCCGTTATAAAATCTTTAAAGTTTCCCTTACAAGATTATAAGAATATTTTCAAAGAAAATGTTTTATTTTATATCGATCTTAAATTATTTCAAAATAAAAGGAGATATTTCTTTAAAAAGAATTTTGATTTCATCTATGTCAACATCCTTTGATGGATTTTAAGATTATTTGAAGTTGATTTATTATGATACAAAACTTCTATATTGTATTGAAGGTTTTGTGATATGTTTGACTGTGGATGTGCTATTTTTATACCATTCATAGTTTATGGTGAAAGTATTGACATTTCATATGCTAGTTTTAATATGAATGTTTATGTTATGTTTAAACCTTTTCATATGGGAATGCATTGGACTTAATATGTGACGGGTGGAGCCCGCTATAGCTCCTCGATGCATCGGTAGGTCTCATGAGACAAACTAGTGTCTTGGCACAAGGCCTTGACAAAATCTTATTTGTAGTCTTGGCACGAGGCCTTGGCTATGTGGTTATGATAGTCTGGCATTATGCATTCCAACATTATGAAAGTGGTTATTGATTTTTGCATGTGATTATTCGATTAGTAGAATATCCATGTGAATAAGTAAATGGCATTATTTCATTTTATTTATGCCATACCATGTTGAAAGTTCATATTTAAAAGGCTTTTGTTTTAGTTATACATTGCCTTAAATGTTTATTCTTATTTATGAAAGTTTCCGCTATATTGTTATCCTTACTGGGCATTTGAGCTCACCCCTTTTATATGTTTTATTTTTCCCAGGAAGTGAAGAGGTACATTATGAATGACCTGCAGGGATATTATGTGGGGATATGAGTGTGGATTATGGAGACATTATGTTGTTGTAGTAGTTTTTCATTTTATGATGTAATGTAAAACCTATGAATATATCTAGTGTTTCCAAGGCTACTAAACCAATCGGTCTTTCGAGATTTGATCTTTCTTGTGATCATGCCAATGTTACGAAGTAATGCACCGACTCTAGGTAGCTGGGGTCGGGGCGTTACAACTTCCCATAAAGGGATTCATAAGGAGCCATTTGGATGCTTGAGTGGAAACTGTTATTGTAAGAGAACTCAAATAGTGGAAGATGTTGATCCCATCCTACTATGAAGTCTATTAAGCATGCACACCACATGTACTCAAGTGTTTAAATAGTCCTCTTCGATTTGACATCAGTTTTAGGATGATAAGACTTACTTAAGTTTAGCTCAGTATTCATAACATGTTGGAGACTCTTCCAAAACATAAAGGTGAATCTTGGATCTCGATCGGATACAATCGATAGTGGCACACTCCATGTAACCATACCACTTCTCTTATGTATATCCATGATATTTGATCTAATGATAAATCCTCTCAAATTTTAATTAAGTGTGAAATATTTTTAAGATGATTTACAATAACCCATATAGAATTATTTCCTTTGGATGTCTTCAGAAGTTTAGTGACAAAGTCCATTGTGATGTTCTCCCATTTCCATGTTGGTATGGGTAATGGTTTCATCATCCCCTTAGACTTATGTCTCTCAGCCTTGACTTGGTGAAAAACTATATAGTTTGATGTATACTAAGAAATATCCTTGTTCATGCTATCCCACCAATAAAGATCTCGGAGATCTCGATACATCTTTGTATTTCCTTGGTGAATTGATGAATTCGAACTATGTGAATCATCCAAAAGATCATTCTTTAACTCCAGATTTGATGGAATGAATATTCTTGACCCAAATCTCACAATTCCTTCTTTATTAACATTGAACTATGAGGATTTACCTTTTCTAATAGTTTCAACTTATTTCTGAATTCCCACATCATGGTTTTAGGCATCCTTTAACCTTTCCAAAGGATGCGGTTGTGCAATCTTTTGAGAAATGATTGATGATGTTCCCTTATTTATGATTCCCATGTCCATCTTTATCAAATATAATAATATTGGATCCTTTTAAATTCTAATCAGTGATAGTATTGTTGGATACTTTCTACATCGATCATACGCCACCTTGTTCTCTTTACCCAGGTGGTAATGGATTGAGGAATCATAGTCATTGATTTTCTCTAACCATCTGCATTGGCACATATTCAACTCTTTTTGTTTGAATATATAATTGTGGCTTTTGTGATCTGTATATATTTCACACTTTTCCCCAAAGAGGAAATGAAGCCAAATTTTCAAAGTAAATTCTACTGTAGAAACTCCAGAACATGTGTTGGATAGTTTTTCTCATGAACTTTCAATTGCCTTGAAGTATAGGCAATAACTTTGTCATTTTGCATCATCACACAACCCAGACCCTTCTTCCATGCTTTACTAAATTCCACAAAATGTTCTCCACTTGTGGGTAGTGTGAGAACATGTGTAGTGATAAGCCTCATTTCAACTCCTTGAAGATCTATTTGAATTCATTAGTCCAAGAAAACTTGACTCCGTTTTGAGTTATCTTAGTAAGAGGGCTTGAAATTATTGTGAAAGTTCTCACAAACCGGCTATAATATCCAGCTAACCCCAGGAAGCTACGGATATTCGTCACCGATGTTAGCCTCGACCATCCCTCAATTGAAGTTGTCTTGGAGGGATCCATAGATATCGCATTTCTTGTGATTATATGACCAAAGAATGAGACTTCCTTCAACTAGAACTCACACTTTCTATACATTTCATGGAGCTTCTCCATTCACAAGGTCTCTAGTACAGTGCTTAGATTCTCCTCATGCTCCTCCTTGGTTTTGAAGTATATATAAATACATTCTATAATGACTACAAAACATTTGATGAGGAAATATATAAAGACAATATTAATCAAATACATGTAGCTTTATGGAGCATTAATGAGTCCTAAAGGCATTACTATGAATTCATAGTGCCTGTACCTTGTACAAAAATCAGTCTTGGGGATATTCTTCTTCTTCACCATTACTAGGTAATACCCTAACTACAATTCCACTTCATAGAAGTTTTGTGCTCCGTGTAGCTAATCTAACAAGTAACAAATTCAGGGTAGATGATACTTGTTCTTTATCGTGATTTTGTTGATCTCACGAAAATCAATGCAAAGGCACATTGACCCATCCTTATTCTAGATGAAGAAAACTGGTGCACCCCATGATAAAGAACTTGGGTATATAAACCCTTTATCCAGATTCTCCTATAGATGTTTCATTAACTACTCAAGCTCCATAGAGTGAATTCTATATGAATTCTTGGATATTGGGAATTCCCCAGGTATAAGATCAATCGATAATTCAACATATCTTCTAGGAGGAAGACCATACAAATCATCGAAAAACACTTCAGAAAATTCCCTCACAATAGGCATGTCTTCAAAGATGATTATTTCCTTAGACTCAATCATCTGAGCAGGATACACGTTCTCATAGGGAAGTAATATCCACATTTGAGATGATGGTATTAAGGATGATTCAACCTCCTCCTTTTACTTGTACATAATCAGGGGTCGATTCACCAAATAAAGAGTGATTTCCCACTCACAATAATTTATGTTGGTTTTATATAGGGAAATCCAATCCATGCTACGAATTTGATCAAATTACACTAGAGGTAGTATGATGAGGTTAAATGGGATGTTCAAACCAAAAATTGTGATAGGGGAGGATTTATATTCCTAGGTTTCAATGATTTCCTCATTTTCCATTCTCACTGAAATATTTACTTCCATGATTTTTGGTTGTGTTGGGATTGTACTATTAGACATTCGGGATATAAAATAATGCATCAAACTAAAATCAAAAAGTACATTCACTATTCTTCAATGAATAACTAGCGTACCTGTCACCACTTCATTGTCGGGGCTCACTTCGATAGTTTAGGTGGAATAAGATTGCATTTTCTACCTTGTAGGTTGTTGGTTTACTATGAAAAGCCATGAATTAGGGAATTGGTTTGCGAAGTGCCCTGGTTATTTACAGTTGAAGCAATGAACAATGTTTTGATGGTCGAATGAAGTGTTCCTCTCCTCTATCGCAACAACAAGTTTCTCTTGCTGATAGTTAATGGATAGGTTTCTTTATCTTCCACAGCTAAATCATTTCCTCACCCCTTTCAGACAATTTTTGGGGTTCTTCTTTCTGCTCCTTTGGAAAGTGGGGTGCTAGAATTTCTTAGCACCATTGGATTTATCCATAATATTTCCAAAATTAAAGTAAACCTTACACTTCATATCCTAAAAATACCCCTATGATTATCTGATCATCATTTCAAATTTGAGGGCACATTGTACAATTTCCTCATAGCTCTTGAATTCACAGATCGGTAGGGCTTTCTGTAGGCTAGGTTTTATCCCACCAAAGATGCGGTCAACCATGCATTCGGGGCTAATGACAAAGATGGAGGCATATCGTGGAAACCATGAGATGTTTTCCTCATAAGCACTAATGGATTATTCATCTTTTTTCTTGAGGGGAAGGAATTCCTTTTCCATCTCAATTCGAAGGTTGTGAGGAAAATATTTACCGAAAAACATTTTCTTGAAATTCTTCCATTCCAATGCCTCAATATCTTTCTCAGGCTTCATATTTTTTGATCAATGTCCACCATTGAGAAGCTTCACCCTATATACAATAATAATCCAGAAGAACCTTCTATTTTTTTGGAACATTGAAGGATAGATAAGATATTTTCAATTAAGTTGATCCATTTTCCAGTGATTGAGGGATCATATAATAAATTAAAAGTAGGAGGAATTTGTCTCATGCTCCTCTTGATTGTGGCTTGTTTTTTCTTGGGGTGGGGGTTGAAAGTTACCCTTAACCCATGTTTATATTCATTTCAATTAAAAACATGAGTTAACTAAGAGTGTATCATGACAATGTTTGTGATTATCGCTCCCATCAGATTGGTAATCTCAGTATAACAATCATTATATTGATCTCTGCATCAGTTGTTTTTCCAAGTCCTCCTATTACTGGACATTGGCTAGAACTAGAGGAAATTTAGGGTTAAAACATATAGGGGAATCCAATTAAAAAGGTATAGCATATAAATAACAATTATTTCTATAACTTCTGAATTTATTGGCTTTAATCTAAGTTATCCATGATCTAATTTCAAACATTCATTCTTAGGGGAATTTTTTATTCCCTTAATAATGGTTCATACTAAGATTATGAATTTACCAAAGCATATCCCCTAGGGGTTTTGTAACCAGGAGTGAAAAAAGCATGTTGTTGTCCACCAATTCCCGTTTGACTCTATCTCAAAGCGGTGTTTTCAGGGTTTACCCCTAGATACATCTATGCCAGAGCCGCATGTATTTGATTGTATCTAGATAGGTATGTATTTTCTTGATAACCCACTTACTATATACTCACAAAAATAAGGGTTGTTTTCATTATGAATAGTCTTATCCCTAAGAATTTCACTATGGTTTTCTAATACTAATCCCAAAAATAACTAAACCTATCCTCTGATACCAACTATATCAACCCTGATATTTATTACACACTTAAACATGATTTATTACATAATCTTGTACTTAAGACAAAATTTATTATAAATGGGTCTAGTGTCTTGGAAAATTAGGAGAATTACATTACAACTTAGAAAATAAAACACAACATCTTTATTGAAAACTTCTTTTACATGACCACAACATTCCTTCATACTTAGCACTCTAAGGGATGACCTGAGGACATGCATAAAAAAGGGTGTGCTGTAAAGCCCAGTAATGGAGTAAACAAGGCATAAAATTAAAAATATAGTACATGTTAGGAAATAGGAATATCAATGTATCATAAGAGAAATATGAACATAAAGGCATGATATAGAATGATTATCATAACATTGAAATGTGGCAACAATATTTACCATGATATTAGTATGAGCCAAGGCTCATTGCCCATAGAGCATGAGTAAACCCTCATTAAATGTGAATTAGCATGATTAAACCACAATTTCACTTGAATTAGCATGATTAAACCCTCATTTTACTTGATGTATCATGATACAAATATTTACCCAATGCATTGCAGCGCTATTAGGACGCACCCTTTATAAAAATTTCATTTCATGCATAAGGGTGCCACAAGGATCATATAACATGTAATCATTCAACATCGTCATTTATTCCATGATAATGAAATGTTGAATACATAAATTAAGGTCTATAATAAATAAGTATATGTTCCTAAATGAGAATACCGTTGATAGAGAAATGGGTATGGTATTCACGTACATGATGATTTTGGCATGGGAAATTTCGGCATCATAACGACATCAAATAGAAATTATAAAAAAGTTTGATGTGAGAGAAAGGGGTATATCATCATTTTTAAATGAAATGGATAGTAAGGGGGTCATGGAACATAATATATCAATATACTTAATGGAATTTGCATGGATAATATAAAATAATTGATTGTATGTAAATGAAAAGAGAGAAATTCATTATGGAATTTTGGCATGGTAATTGGTGTACATGTGAGGAATTAATGAGAGATAAAGAGGTATATAATAATTAAAAAATAAAGAGGTATGTATGGGGGAGGTGAAAAATCATACCCCAATATTTTTAATTGAAAATAAAATGATATAACAACATAAAGAAACATGGAAAAAAAGACAAAGGAAGAATTCCCTTAATTGGAAGTATGAACCCAAAGGCTTGGGAGAGGCTTGAGAGAGGCTTCATGGGATATTAGGGCACATTGAGAAGCTTTTAGATAGAGGAGGGTAGAGTAGGGACTGGATAAAAGGGTTTTGAGTGAAGAGAAGTGGGAGTTTTAGTGGGTTTATATACGAAAACAAGGGAATTCTTTAATATTTAGGTTTTGAATACTACACAATAAACAAATCAAAACCAAAAACAATCCCATGGTTTTGGCGAAAGGGGAGTGGAAAAATTATTTTATATGGAAAATGTCCTAACTTTTTAAAATATTATGATTTCTTATGTGGAGGTGAGTCACACTCTCAAGGAAATCATTTTAAAATGATAAAATACGGTATTTGTCTTGGAGGGTCCACTAAGGCATCATAAAATTACTAAAACAAATATAAAATGACATTATTTTAGAAAAAAATCATATAATAGGAAGAAAAACCCTTTTATATTATTTTATTACATCACTATTGGGTCATTATGATGTCATAAAATACATTATATATTTAAACGGTATTTAATTTTTACCCAAAGATTGAACTGTCTCAGAAAATTATGAAAAAATCACCATTAGATAATTCTGAAATCCTGAATCCAAAAATGAAATTAATTTTATCTAATTTTTTTTATAAATATGTGAATATTTAATTTTAAAATAAAAATCGACATTTATTGGAAATTCATGGGTTTTGAAAAAAATATCTTTCAAACATTAATAAAAATAACAATTGTATTCATAAAAATTATATGATAATTTATATTTAATAAAAAGTAATTTATTAATAATATTTTATTAAAATATTATTTAATTAAAAAATCCATTAATTCATCAAAACATATTTCTCAATTGAATTTGAATATTAAATAAAAATACTATTTTTGCTTTAAAAATCAGTAACAATGATAAAATTATTGTATATTCTTTATAAAAAAAATATTGAACATAATATTAGTTCTAGGGTCTTTTTAAATAACCCATTATAACAACCACATAAGACCTAAGGGTAAGGTGTGTCATGGTAAAATAATCATCGGGTGGCTCAGATAACATCACTCAGTTGGTAATATTTATTAACTTCAACATCTCTCGTTAACAGTTCCGTTCATACTTAACATGTTGAAACTCGACTTGGGATTGTTCAAAAGAGAAGCTCAGTGATGCTATCTCCTTTATGAGCTTCAAAAAATGGGCTCCGTATAGAGAAATTCTATTGGATGAGGCTATAACTTCCTTTACCGGAGTAAATTTGATTTGTTAAAACCCTATATTTATACTAATCATGTCATCACTATTTAAAAACTATATTAGAAACGGTAACATTTCAAAACAATATTTTAAATTCCAAAAACATCAAACCATGGAACTGAATATGTCTTATATAACCATTTCACATAACAATATATTTAATCAGATCAATATGAATTTTCATTAATAAAATATTGGGTTGTTTCGGTGTCAACATCACACACTTAGAACATATGCCTGTTTGAACTATCTATTAGTGAGTTATATTTCTTTCTATGAGTCATATATCAGTTAGTGTTAATTACTCACACTTGGATAATTTTTAGATGTTCAGTCTATCATTCATTTCAGAAAATTCAGAGAGTGTAAAAATCCATAGACACACAGATAATCAATATTAATCTTATTTGTAACTAAACACACATAAATAGTCATATAAATGAAATGTTATGATATTCAATATAATGATTTGACATAATATAGGATCTAACACAAGGTAATATATATGTTAATATATGACATGATTTTTGATAATTAAAACCATTATAGTTAGAGATAGTGACCAACAATATCTATCGGTTAATATTTTATATTTATAGATTTGATACCGATGGAGGTGATCTAATTTTATCCATCCAAAACCAACAAAATCAAAAGGAAATATTGTATCACTTAAATTATCTATGATCTTTTTGGTTTAGAGTTTTATTGAAATATGAAAAACTCCAACATAAACAATACCCATTCCATGAATTGATAATTTATCTTACTTAATCATTCTTTATTTATTTTACATTAAGTCATTATCATCATCCATATAAAATAATTCAAGACATAATTTATGCAACATCATGTATTCATATCATATAGAAAAGCAAACATAAGAAGGGTGAGATCAAATTCTCAGTAACGATAAATATAAGAATTTATAATTGAATGTTATTAATGCGTGTAAGAAGTGCATAAGGGTATAATGACATAATCAGATAGAATGAAAGAGTCATAAAATAACCCACATGTGATATCAATATTGACCATAATAACATTATATACCAATAAAAAGATTCATAAAGATGTCTTGATATCTTGGAACTTTTTTCATTATAACCCATGTTAAACCCATGTAAGAAAAAACTATATCCAAGTTAAATCCATAGTAAAAACCCTTAGTTAACTCCATCCTTCTTACCTCTACAGACAATGTACATTACTAAATTAGTTGTAGTGCTATCTCGACACACCCATTATTAAAGATATAATGGGATCACCCAAAGCTATCAAGGCCACCACATCATATACGATGTAATGGGATCACCTGCTGTTATCTAAACTAACCCATTATATGAGGTGTAATAGGCTCACCTAACACAATCTAGGATGCCCCATCATATAAGTAATGTCTACGAATCACATCATGAATAAAGTATAAAGAGTATTAATTTCATTATAAAACTCATAAAAAACCATTATCTATTTCATAACTTTATTAAACTATGTAAAAGAAATGGGTTTCTCACCATTATATTTTAAACATGATTGACCTAGGGAAAAGAAATGTGTTCCATAACAATTTATTTGAAATAATATTAATTAATCTAGGGAAATAATTAGGATGTTATCTTTAGAAAATATTTCTAGTGGAACATAAGTGAAAAGTTTTATTGATGTTGTTGAATGGAAATAACATTAAAATTACCTTAAAACATTATTGAGTAGAATATCCATTTCATTTTAAAAATCAAATGTTAATCATAAAATATTTTAAAAATACGTTTCTTTGATTTTTTTGAAAGTATGCTTTTAAAAACTATTATGAAAAAATTTTCCTTAAAAAAATCTTGTAAAATTATAAAGGTATATTCAATGAAATAACATTCATTCCCGTCATTAGTTCCATACATGCTGTAAATAATATTTCTTTTACATGGTAAAAAGGTTAGAAAATTGACTTGTTTAGAAAGAAAAATGAATACTAATTTTAATTTTTTAAAAAATAAAAAATGGGTAAAAATATATTTAATTAATCATTTTTAAAGGTTAAAAAAATTGAAAATATTTTTGGAAAATATGGTTTTGGATGAAAATGGATTTCTTCTCGAAGAGAGAAATGAAGATAGATTTTCTTAAAAACATTTTATAAATATTATAAATAACCTAGTGTGAGAAAATTGTAATATTAAATGAAAATATCATGAATAAAAAAAGGATAATAAAATTAATTAGTTTATCAATATATGGATCATAAGATCTCATCATTGTAAGCATAATTATAATCAATCCTGATAAATGATGAGATTGTAACATAAAACTCTTACAACATTAGTAAATTTGAATCATAAGCACAATGAAAGAATATCATTTATTCAAAATTAAAATATAATGAAAATAATGATATTAGTTATATGAAATTTCAAAAGGTTATTATATATAGATCATAATATAATATTGGTATATAACATAAAATACGTCTCAATGAAATAAAAATAACTACAAAAATTCCTTATACCTTTGGTAACTTGGAAACCGTAAACCCCATGAAAGAGAGATCCTCAAATGGATATGTAAATCCTAATAAATTTAATTATATGAACCATAAATTACATTAATGGGTAGTAGATACCCCCCTCAACAAAAATATCTGGTGAATATGGCATATATCTCTCAAAAAATAAAAGTGATATGAGATAACCCTTACATTGAGTCTGATTTCCCATGCTTGTTATTTATATTCCTTAATAATAAACTTATTATAATAATTTACTTTATTGAAAAATATTTTTTAAGTTTATTTATAATTTTATTTCACTTATTACAATGTTTTATATAATTAATTAATCAATTATGTTTAAGACAGATGTTTTTACCATATTTGGATTATGTATCAAAATAAAATTTGATAGGTTGACTATGGTCAAATAGGTCATTATTTAAAAAATACAGAATAATAATCATGAAATAATTATAATATTTATAATAAATTATAATTTTAAAACCAATAATGAAATATTATTATGAAAAATTAACCTACATTATGATCATGGAGACGGTATGCCATGTGTACGCATGTAAAACGTTTCCATTTTTCAATGATCATTATGGAAAGAATTTATGTAATATTGTATCATTGTAGAATTATAATTGTATCAAAAAATAACAAATTATTAAATTATATAAACTTATATATAGTATTATTGTGATGTGGTGGTAAAAAAATAATCGTATCACTTTGAGGAGGTGGTGGTCCACACATCCACGCCTAACATTATCATTTTTAGTGAGTGAAAAGGTAAATATGAAATGATATATTATATAAAAATAATGATAAATATTTCATTAAAATCATAAATATTTTATTTATATAACTTATATTTATTATATTTACCCTTATTACATTCTATGTAATGTGTTAGTGAAAAACGAATAGCGTCGCTTTGCGAGGTGATTTTCTACCGTACACACAATCGACATTATCTTATCTCATAAAAAATGGAACGTAAAATATTATATATGATATAATAAATCAATAATTATAAATAAGAAATAAATATTAGATATAAAATTTATATCTATCATCAAACCCAACCGTGAGAGGTCGTAATGGGAAAATGAATGACATCATTTTTTATGAGGCGGTAGTCCGCTATACACATAATTGATGATTTCATAACCCATTCGACAGAAGTGTGTGTGGTTTCAAGAAATAAACTTAACAAATAAGATCTATTTATATGGATGATACTAATTATATTATATCATCATGTTATAATAATAATTTATTTGTCTGGGAAATAAATTAAAAAAATTCATGTTGTTTAAAGTTACGTCTTCTTCGGGTAACTTCTTTTCGTTTGCAACAAAGGCCTTATATGGTTGAATTTATACGAAAATTAAGTATTATAGAATGATATTAGGGAATTTTATAAGTTATTATGGTAGTTAATGGCCAAAATTAAGTGTTTTTAATGTGCGAAGATGTGAGGACTCATGGTGGCCTTTTATAAGTGAGGTGAGTGACAATTCTAATTTTTTTTTGAAAGAGTGAATACAACCAATGTTTTATTTATGTAAAAAGGAAAACATAATGGTCCATTATAGATAATATAATGTATAAGATAATAATATTGACTTAAAATGGATTTTTTAAAAGTTTATAGGTCAATTTTTCCCTTAATATTAACATTTCATTCATATGTAATCTTATTTTTACCTTAATCATTGTGATTAAATTTAATAGTTTTGATTAGTAATTCTATTAAAAATTTAAGTTATCATTATTAGATAATAAAATTATTATTATTATTAAAAATATTAAATTTCTTTTTACAAATTAAATTCACATAAGTGGGAAAATATAATTTAATATTAATCCCATAGACATGGTGAGACAAAAGGTTTTTAAGACGTGTATTTTTTTGAAAGAGATTATTCTATATTAACTAAATGACTAGTAATAACAATTTTAAAAAACTAAATTAATATTTAATGATATATATTATATAAAACACATTCACAACATTCCCCATTATAGATTTTTTAATTAATTAAAATGGATAAACATTATTCATTTTAAAACAGTTTTTAGAAACACACGTTTGTAAACCCAAAAATAACATAAGATAAAATCAAATGTAATGTTTATTAAAAATAATTATGTAGATTTAATAAAAAAAAATAATTATGTTACATGTAAAAATATTCAATAATTTTTTTGAATTTTAAATTACATAATTTATTGAAAATAAAATACATTTTACCAAACTTGTTTTCACTATTCACAGAAAAATCAGTATTTTCTAAAAAGATCCAAAATATCACCTAAAGTAAAATTTGATATTATGAATTGAAAAATATATTTATTTTCATCAAATAAATTTTATATATTTCTAAAAATTTATTATAATAATTTTTTCATAAAAATAAATAAAAATTATTTTGGAAGAAAACATATTTTTAAAGAATAAAACCACTTTACTAAAAATTGATAGATTATTTAATAAACATTTCAAAAATAATTAATATTGATATATATATATATATATATCAATATTTAATGATTTATTTTATACTATTCATTCCATCCAATGTGAAATCTAGGTTATAATGATAATATATATCATGGGTCGTTTAAGTTTAGTGTTTTAGGTTGAATACGATATCATTCCTAAAAATATCAAGGTTACATGTAACAAAATATAAACAGAGTGTTATGTGAAATGGATGTTAAAATAAGAGTTTCATTTACTTTACTCTATCGAATATAATTTTATTCTTTTAAAATCTCAAGGTGTTACAGTTTTTTGGAATTTAATCATGTAGGTGGTTAAACCAACCCAAACATGAACACACTATATATCGATGGGTGAGTATGGTTCAGAAAATTTATATTATATTGATAATAGAATAATAATGATATTATCTAGATTATTTTATATTTTTGAGTCATATTTTATGTGGTTTTTATAAAGAAATAAAAAAATGAACAATTAAAAACATTACTTTGTTAAGGCGGTAGTCCACACAATGCACACATAACGTGATTTTGTTTTCATAAGTGGATGGAAAGGAGTAAATAGTTGATTTTTAATTAATATAATGAAATTTTATTATACAAATGATAATTATTTTAGGATATTAATAATATTATAGATTATTTAGGAAGTATTAGATTAAATTAAAAATAAGGGAAATTAATAATCATGCTATAAGCCCGAGTTTCCACATGACAAACTCCAAGGAGTTGAAGGCTATAAAAAATAATGGTAAATAAAATCATATATAAGTTAGAGAGGATTATACTAGGATAAAATTGGAATATTTTCAATGATAAATTTTAATTTAAGGTGAGTCTTGAAGCGGTAGGGATTTTTTTTTTCATTTTATAAGTGAAGATTGTGGAAGTTTTGGGGGTAACCCTTACATTATCAATAATATAAAGTTATTAGTGAAGGTTAAATAGCCCTAAAATTGAAAACAATTGAGGGGAATGTGAGTATTTGTATAATATCACCTCAAAAACTAATTTATGAGACAACATTGAGTGTTTTTGGGTTTTTTCTTTTAACATTATAACTTTTACCCTAAGTTACTTTTACTTTGGTAATTAATATTTGTCCTTAGTAAATAATTTATTGAAAAAAAATTAAGATTAAACCTATTAAATAATTTTATCCCTTTGATTTATAATTTTAAAATAATTTTATTAAAATAAAACTTTTACCTGAATGAAGAGATAATTATAAAATAAACACACTTAATCACATAAAAACATTTTTTATGAAAAGTGTGTTTTTATGATTAAACATCATGTGTACTCAATAACTATTTAGAATATCAATTTACATGATATAAATTTGAATATTATAAATCAAATAAAAAGTTATAATGATTTCATGGTTAGAAAAAACATATATCACCTTGAAAATCCTTAATTAAACAAAATACTAAATAGATTTTTTTATTAAAAAACCATTTTAATGTAGTTATAAAAATAATGGGCTTACGATTTATAGGATCAAAGTATATATTAAAATTAATAATTTTTATCCCTAAATAATTATTTTATTACTTAATTTTTTTAAAAATTCTAGGATAATCATACATAATGATGAAATCATGAAAATTACAATATTTATTAAAACTACATTTTTTGACTAAAAAATAACCTTTTAAAAAATAATAATAAAAAAATTATGAAGTTAGTAATTAAAACATGATTTTTAATTTATTATATTTAAATTAAAAAAATTTCATATTTAGATTTTAAAATAAAATAAAAAATATAAATAAAATGAATTTTATTGTAAGATATTTTTCTTCCAAAGATAATAACATTCAACAGTTTACAATCATATAGTTTTTTATAGATTTATTGATAATATTTTCTTATTATGTTGTAGTTTTTTACATAGGTTATACTATGTAACACAATTTAGTGATCAAAACATTAGTTTAATATAGTCAAGTATTTTGGGTCGTCATATTCAACCCCCCTTAAAATAATCTTATCCTCAAAAATTTTATTACAAATAAGAAAACAAGTGAATGTTTTTTTACCATTACACACTTGGGTACCCATATATATTATTCAAAAAATAATTTGTCCATATAACTTTGAACATATTCATTATCTTGTTCCGTAACACATTATCTCTTCAATCCGGATTTTCTATTAGTTGTTCCTCATATGGGAGACAATGTTCCAATTGCATGAATATTGAGTTTAGTATATTTTAAGGGTCTAGTTTATACTTAATAAGAGGAAATACATGGAAAACTTCATGAAATTGGGATATTTTAGGAGGATATTATATGTGATAATCCATTTCCATGACATGTTCAATGATCTCGAAGGGACTAACACCTAGGGTCCAACTTTCATTTCTTCCCAAATCTCATAACATGCTTATAAGGATATATCTAAGGGAAAAAATTATCAATAAATTCATACTATAGATATAAATTATGGTTATCTTTATAACTCTTATATAAAATTTTTATTACATTAATGTTTTGTTGAATGTTTTAAACCATCTCCTCTATTTCATAGACAAGGCCAAGACCCATCAACTTCCTCTCTCCAACATCATCCCATTATTTTAGAGTCAAACATCTATTATAATACATAAATCCATACGGTTCCATATGAATGATAGAATGTAAAATATTTTTATATGAGAAAACTACCAAGGGGTTTTTTGAACCCAACATCATAGGAATTCTATCAAAAATGTTCTTAGTATATCCTCTTGAGTTTGGATGGTCATTTAAACTGACCATTAGTCTAAAGGTGATAAGCAGTTTTTAAGCTAAACAATGTCTCCAATTACTTCTGAAAAGTTCTACAAACTCTTGAGGTAAAACTCATATCTAAATCATATATAATGGAAAGTGGAACCGCTTATAGTCTTACCATTAATTTTATGTATTTCATGGAGATTTGTTCAAGAGAGAAATCATCTTTCATAGAAATAAAATACACTGACTTCGTATGGTGACAAAAAACCCAAATGGAATTATAAACATTAATTATCTTAGAGATCCCTATAAAAATATACATGGAAATGTTTTCATATTTCCATACTGATATGGGTAATGGATGAAACACACCCTTATATTTTTTGTTTATTCCTAAATTTCTGGAATACTAAAAATTAGGATGTGTATTCCATGTTTTCCCTTTTAATGTTATCCTACATGATGTTTCTATTCATATCTCTATGAATCTTCATGATACCTAGATGAATATGGATGGATGAGGTATGAGAATCATCCAAAAGTTCCCTCATTATTTTTATTTTTTATGGGACACATATTCAGTTTACCCATCTTACAACTCTTTCTATATAAAAGCTCAGCTCTCGAACATTCATGACCTTTTCCAGTAGATCTACATCATGTTTCTAGGATTTTTTTCTCTTCATGTGAATGGATTGTTAAGATATATTTTTGTAAATATATGATTTATCTCATTTACTTAAGATTTCAATATTCATCCATTTCAAATCAATGAGTATTGAGTCTTTTTCAATCATGATCATAGACAAGATAAAATGATCCTTCTGGCTTAGAGAATCAACCACATCATTTTCCATTATTGGGAGGTAATGTATCGAGAAATAATAGTGATTGAATAGTTCAAACCATGTCATTTGGAACATGTTCAGTTTTGTGTGTGTTAATATATACTTCAGCTATTATGATGAGTATAAGTATCACACATATCAAGGTAGAGGTGATGCAGTAAAATTTTCAATTTAAAAATAACTACTTCCTACTCCAGATCATGTATGAAGTAGTTATTCTAATGTGACATTAATTTTTATGATACATAATAAATTTAATTTACATTATATATAATAATAAATCCAAAACCTTTCATTAAAGAATCACAATATATAATGAACCCTTATTCTCTATAGAGTAGTGTCAGTACAGGTGTAGTATCCAATATCTTCTTAATATCCTTGAATATTTCCTCATACTATGTTTTCTATAAGAACTTTTCTCCCATAAATTTAAAAATGTCTATTTTATTTGATAATCATGAGAAGTTTCTCCCCAAACTCAATAGTATCCAAATAATCTAAGAAAACCTTGAATCTCTATCACAGATGTGGGTCTTGAACATTTTTTAAATTACATTTGTCTACAAATATAACCTCAATGGTAACATATTGACTTAATAATGAAAATTTTTATAACCATAATTCAAAAATTATAAAATTGGCATATAAGTTATCCTTTCATAGGGTCCATAGGAAAATTCTCAAATTCTCTTCATGTTATTCCTTTCTCATAGAAGATAAGGTAATGTCATTAATAAATACTAATATGAATTAGTTAAATATATAAAGGCTCTATTAAATAAATCAATAAATATGTAAATAGAATTTATAATCCCAAATGTAATAAATATAAATTTATAGTTTCCATAACTTGTCTGAAAAGATTTATTGGGTATATCTTCTCTTCTTACCCTCAATTTTTGATATCCAGATTGAAGGTCAATCTTCATGAAATATTGAGCACTTATTAGTTCATCAAACTGATCATCAATATGGGGTAAATGATATTTTTTTTCTGGATTTTGATATTTTTAATTTATTGATATTCAATTCAAGCATACAAATCCCTTATCCAGATTCTCTTAAAGATTATTCTTTAAATATTGTAAATCAATAATGTCCATTCTATAAGTACTCTTGGAGATACGAATAGACCAATGAAAGATTTTTATTGAAAACTCAACCTCATACTCTAGCAAAAGACTAGATATTTTATCTAGAAATACATTATTATATTTATATACAATAGAAATTTAATAAATTTTTGACTTCAACCTTGATAATTTTATCCAAGAGTCCTTAATTGCGGAGTACCATAACCCATATTATAGAATTTTTTTTCTATGTGAGCTCACAATAATCCTTTCATATATATTTTATCATAGGATGGTCTTGAATAAAAAATGAGATCTCCTTATCCTGAATAATTTTATGCTCTCTATAAAGGGATATCAAATATATACCTAAATTAACATCAAAATCAACTAATGTTAGAATAACTAAATTTTCAAGAAACAAGTTCCCACAAATCTTGATTACAAAAAAATTATATACCTTAGATGATTTTATCATTCCCCCTAGATTTTTCATAGATAGTTCGTTATTAAATGTTTTAGGTGGTGAATCAATATTTTTAGAAAACATTCAGGATATAAAATAATTTAATAAACCAAAATCAAAAAAGGAATGTGAAGGTCTAGAGTTTTGAATGAGTGAAACGTTCACCACTTCATTAATGTGATCCACCTCAGAAGTAGTTACAACATATGATCTTCCTTTTTTCCATGTTTTTGAGGTTGTAAGGCCTATTATCTTCAATATATATGGGGTTAGGGTTGTGATTTTTATAGTTCCAAAAATATTTTCACTTGAATAATTGAAATGTGGGTGGCACATTGGATTGATTATTATTATCCTTTGTGGTTTTATCTATCATCTTAGTACTAATTCTGAATGTTTTGGGAAATATATCCTACCTTTCTACTCTTAAAATTCCTTATTTCTCCTTCAATGAATTTACCTATGTACTTTATCCCTCATTTTGACATGTAGGTAGTTATATTTTCATTCCCCCATGTGTATTATTATTGGAATTTCCATGATACTCCAATTTTATTTTCTTATCTCTATGATAATGGATGTCCCTAGTTCCTATCTCCACAATTAATTCACATTTAACAATCTCATAACATCATCAAAAATCTCTTATTACCAAATAAATTCAAAGAGGTTTTTTGAATCTGATAATTAAATGGTCGATCTTACTATTAGTGTAAGATCCGAGTTTTTTGAAGGGTATGTTTTCATTATTTTTTGGGTGAATCCCTTGTTCCTGGTTTCAAGGGATGTCTTTTGAAAGTATGAGATGCCTTGGGAGTGTTTCAGGGGCTCGGGGCATGGGAGAAAGGAAAGCTTGGCAAGACCGGACAGGGCGCACGACATGTGCATGGCCAGGGCAAACCATGTGGCCTTCCTAGGTAAACCGTGCAACCCTTATCCTATGGGCAGTAACATGCGCACAATTTGCGCACGGTTTGTCAAACCGTGCCGCTAAACCGTGTGGCCTCTTAATGTTGGAAAAATTACAAGTTTATCAGTCGAGGATTTTAAACCCCAACTCATGATTTTCACCCATTCATCCCCTCTCAACCCTAGTGACGAACATGGCCGAACCAAGCTTCCCAAGGGTGGTTCTCCTTCGATTCTTGGCTATTTAGGGCACCTTTTGTTATGGATCGAAGATCTAGTTAAAGATAATCGCATCCATGCTTCTCTTTTTGGATAAGGGTTTGTATCTTCTCTCCCTCTTGTTTTGAATATCTAAAACCCTATCTTTTGGGCGAGTTCTAGGTTAAAGCTCCAATGGTTGGTCAGATCGAGGTCTAAGGACTTGATTGAGAGTGTGTTCAACTGCGGTTTCGAGGTAAGTGGTCTACAAGTTATATCCCATGGTTATTTGTGTATTTTTGTATGTTTAGTTCTATTCTTGTTTCCCATTGGTTATGTTTTGAATAACTTTGGAATGTTTTGTAATAATAGTGTTTGAAATGGAAAACAGGAACCCTCACGATTCCCATGGGATGTGTTGGGATTAACATGACCTAATTTAGGGCCATCCATGGGATGCGCCGGCTTTCCCCGAAATTTGGGATTTTTATTAAACTATTGACCTTGTTGTAATCAATGGTAGATCCCTTGACTAATATGTTGGCATTATTGGTTGAATTGGAATAGAAGTTAGGTGATACACCTAGACTTGGAAATATCATAAGGGTTAATCGGAATGGTTTGAATGGTTGATTCATGGGAATGATGAACGGGTTGAATGGGTTAATGTGTAAACTGATTAATGATCATAATGGGATGAATTATGGGTCTAGTGTTGAATGCTTAGTGAGATAGGCATAACACATGGTAATTGGGTGAATTGTTAAATGATGTGAAATGTTAATGTGTTAATGGGTTAAGGAAAGCTGTGAATTCCCGTGTGGTTTGTTATGAATGGTTTTTTCAAGGGAAAATGTTACGGATGATTGATGGATACTTATATATATAAGCATGTGAACATGTAATGGTATAGTGGGGTATAACATGATGATCTACACCCACGGGTCGAGCGAAGACTGATGCTCTAAGATCCACCCTAAATGCACGGGTTAGGAATTAGGACTGATGATCTATTTTCCTAACGGTTGCATCCACCCTGACTAAGGCATCGAGGTGAAGATATGGTTACTATGAGGGGGTTATTCCTAGTGAGATAGGATAACAATGTGTTTACCCTCTTTCATGTTATTGTAGGCCTTAGACACATGTTACATAATGTATGTGATTAACCCATGGAAATGTGATGAAATGGTAAGTGATGGTAATTGGTGTGAAATGAATGGAAATGGATGTGGGAATGGCCTTGACTCTAAACTGGTTAATGGAACCTCAAGTAATTACATGGTAATTATCATTCATATTCCTTTTTCATGCACTACTTGTTTATACTGGATATTTTGTAGACACCATTGGTGGTGGCCTACTGAGTTGTACTCACACCCTGCTTGGGATGCCGTTGGGTACCCAAGAAGAATTCATGTTTGCAGGTCAGAAGAAGGTAAATAATCCTTGCTAGATAGTGAGTAGACATGGGTATCACTTGGTGGAGGATTCTGACTTAGAGTCGGGACCATTTTGTGTATTTTGGCTGTTGCCCTTATTTTGGGATTTTGTTCACTTTTTCACTTGTAGTATGACATGGCATATATTATTGTTGGAAATGATTGTTATACAAGTTCCTTGTTTATTGTTTATTGTTTCTGATATTGGTTTATTTCTGTTGTGGATTACTCTGATAAAAAGGGGGTATAGTCTCCCAACATGACCACATAGACCCCTGCTGCTAGTCGGCAGCCTTTGGCGTATGGGGAGGTGCGCTTAAGTTCATGTAACTACCCGGCTCAGAGCACTGATTTAGTGGCGTCTAGGTTGGGGTCATTACAAAGTCGTATTAGAGGAGGTCTTTATTCTCCTTTTCTGGGGTCTTGTTATTTGGGATAGGTTTCCAAGGGTTAAGATGTGTCAGGCCTTGGTAATGATCTCGTGCATGGGAGTAGTGAACCTAGGTACAGGGGAAAACCCAAGTCACCCTGGGTGGGAAATGTTGTTCTCAGTTTTGTGTTGTTACAGTTGATGATATTTAACTATGGGTGATGCACATGTGGTTTGATGTGAATATTTTATGATATTTGGCTTGTGGCCCTAATGACATGAGGATTTTCATTCATGAATCATTGTAGGCACCTAGGGAGATAGGTGGAATGCATCCTGTTAGGCATAAGAACGGGATGGGTGTGTGAGGATGGAGTGTAGGGTGCATTATGCATTTTATGAAACCAAGAAATAATGTGAATAATGAAATAAAACAAGTGGTTAAAGGATGTTTAATGAAACATAAGCGTTTTAAATGATGTGGAAAATGTTCTGTAAAACGTTGTGTGAGTTTGGTGGTAGTGCATGGTTTTTTACCCCATGTGGACCATGGCCCGCGGTAGGGATAGTCATGGAGGTGAATTTGAGGTTCTAGTGTTATTAAATTAGCATATAAAAATGGGTTTTTGTAGCTAGTAATGAAATTTTTGAGGAAGTCATGAATGTTTTATGGTTTGCGTGCTAAATCTCGTGTTTGGAAATGTAGAGAGATGCCACCACAACGTAGATTTCCTGTTGGGAAACGAGAGGATGTTGCTGAGAACACTCCTCTGGTAGAAGAGCACGAAAATGTGGTGATCAATAAAGGTAGAGAAGAACAGTTCTGAGAGAACTTGGCTCACCATTTGGAGATGACGGATTGGGACCCAGGGTAGGTTTTACCGAGTATGTTTGAGCTAACAAGGGAGTTCCAGCTGCAGCACCCTCCGACCTTCACCAGAGAGGGTGGGCCAAAGGCAGCGTAGTTCTGGTTAGAGTTTGTCCAGATGATATTGGATCATCTAGAGACCCCTATTGAAAAGTGATTAAATATGGCCGTTTATATGTTGTGGGTCCAGGCAAGGCGTTGGTGGGACATTGTGTCTTAGACCGAGGAGGCTGATGGGATGTCGTGGGAGGTTTTCTAGGAAAGGTTTTTGGAGAATTTATACACAGAGACTTTTAGGCAGGAGCGGGCTGCAGTGCTTATGAGCCTGACTCAGGGATCTCTATCAGTGATGTACTATGCTAGTCGTTTCACTGATTTGCGACACATTGTCCCGGTGTTGGAAGGGGATGAGGAATCGGTAGAGAGGCATTTCCAGGATTGTTTGGGACATGAGATCAGGTCTAAATTAAATATCTTCTGTTTGAAGAGGTTTTCAGAGGTGATGGATCAGGAACTCATCTCTGAAGGGAACCAGTAGGGAGCTTCAGGTGGTGGGCTTTTCGTACCAGCTGGGCGGACAAGCGGTGCGTCTTCTAAAGGTCAGAAGCGCTGTTGGGAAGGTTTCCAGCAAGGTGGAAATAAGAGAGGGTCATCCTCTAAGAGTGAGAACCAGGTGTTCTGTTAACAGTGCGGTAGGCCGAGGCATATGCATGGTCAGTTTCCTCGACATTTAGTTGAGTGTTGTTTGTGTGGCAGAATGGGGCATGTGCAGAGGTTCTGTAGAAACCCTTGGTAGATGGGTGAGCATAATGAGAAAAGGCAGATACCGGATATGAGAAGGGGATCGGTTTCCCCGTATCAAGAAGACAGTTGGATCTCCACAGTCCGTACAAGAAGGGGCGGTGGACGTGGAACTCTAGGGAAATATCGCTCACGCTATCAGGGCAGTGCGGCGCAGGGTGATCAGGCTGGAGCCCAGGGTAGTGGGGCAAGTCAGCTGTAGGCAGTTCAGTTTGCGCCTCGTGATGGCGAGGGAGAACCGTCAACTGTTCGAGGTATTATCCTTATAGCTTCTACATTTTCTAATGCGTTTTTTGACACAGGTGCCACACACTCTTTTGTTTCTGCTCAAATTGTTGTATTGCTGGGTTTACATGTGGATAGGGTGTGTGGAGTTATGTCAATTGACACCACGTTGGGAGTGTGGTTTGAGGATATCAAGCAGTGCAAGGGATGTGCCTTGGAAGTTGGTGGGTATCATTTTCGGTGGGACTTGTTCATTATCGAGATGCCAGATTTTGGCCTAATCTTGGGAATGGATTGGTTGGTGTTGTATTGAGCACATATAGACCGTTGAAAAGTATTGTTCAGGTCGCTTGAGGGTGACGTTTATGTCCATTGTGGTGTATGGGATATTTGACCAGGGTGTATGAGGCCATTTTGTCAATATATGAGTGGAATCATGGCTCAAGTGGAATGTCTCATGCTTGATGATGATGAGGGAGGGAAACAATCTAATTTTCCTGGTGTGGTGGATCAGTTTCAGGATGTGTCTCTTGAGAATTTCTCAGGGTTACCCCCGAGAGGGATATTGAGTTCACGATCAAGTTTCTTCCGGGAGCGGAGCTGATTTATATTCTGCCATACCGAATGGTACCAGAAGAACTCCAGGAACTGAAGGTTCATCTTGAAGAGTTGGAGTGTAAGGGGTTTATCTGTCCTAGTAAATCTCCTTGGGGATCTTCCATGATTTTTCCAAAGAGGGTCGATGGGTCCTTGAGGCTGTGTGTTGACTATAAAATGTTGAATAAGAAGATGGTGAAAAATCAATACCCTCTTCCTATAATTGATGACTTGTTTGATCAGATAAGGGGTGCATTGGTGTTTTCTATGATTGAACTGATATCGGGTTATCACTAGTTGAGGGTGAGGTCTTCTGACATACCACATACAGCTTTCCGGAGTTGGTACGGGTTGTTTGAGTTTGTGGTAATTCCTTTAAGCTTGACCAATGCACCTGAAATGTTTATGGATTTGATGAACCAAATCTTTCATCCCAATCTTTATCGGTATGTGGTTGTCTTTTTGGACGATATCTTAGTGTACTCAAAAACTCATGATGATCATTCCCAACATCTTGATATCGTCTTGGGTACACTAAGAGAGCATCTGATATACGCCAATCTATCAAAGTGTCAATTCTGGATAGGAGCGGTGCATTTTATAGGTCACATCATATTAAAGGCAGGTGTGATAGTGGATCCAGAGAAAGTGCAGGTAGTTGTATATTGGGAGCAACCCAAGAGTTTTTCTGATGTCCATAGTTTTTTGGTTTGGCCGGGTATTACCGAAGGTTCATTCCAGATTTCTCTCACTTGGAAGCACCACTCTCAGGCTTGACCAAGAAAGGAATTAGGATCGAGTGGTCTGAAGCTTGTGAGAACGCCTTCCAAGAGATGAAGAAGCGGTTGACTACCGCACCTATCTTGATCTTACCGGAGCCGAGTAAGAAGTACGTCATGTTTTGTGATGCGTCTGGAGTCAGACATGGGTCTGTTTTGATGTAGGACGAGCGGGTTATGGCTTATGGGTTAAGACAGTTGAGACTCCATCAGCATAACTATCCCACTCATGACCTTCATTTGGCTGTAGTGGTGTATGCCTTGAAGCGCTGGAGGCACTATCTGTTGGGAGAATGATTTACTGTGTTTACCGATCAAAAGAGTTTAAAGTACATCTTCTCACAATGGGATCTGAATCTTCAGCAATGAAGATGGGTTGAATATATCCAGTCTTTTGACTTTGAGTTGGTGTACATGCCTGGAAAGGGAAACAATGTTACTGATGCTCTGAGCAGGATGGTTCAATAATCAGGTGGTTCAGGAGTCTAGAACCGAGTGAAAGGTGATGGATTCGTTTGAAGAGATGCACCTAGAGGTGCATGAGGAGAGTGGTTAGGTCACTCTTTCTTCCTTAACTATGGATTCAATGCTTTTGAGGGGAGTTAAGGAAGGTCAGCTTGATGATCCTGTGTGTTTGATCATGAAGTAAAATCTTAAAGGTGGGGAGCTACCTTCTGGTTGGGCCGTCGATGCGGGAGGTGTTGTTAAGGTTTGGGATCATGTGGTTGTGCCAAAGTGTGTGCAAGAAGAATTGATGTGTGAGTTCCATGAATCAATTTGGGAAGTGCATCCTGGTTTGACCTAGATGTACCGTGATTTCTGGAGGCAGTTTTGGTGGCCTGGAATGAAGAAGGAAGTTGTGGGCTTTATGGTACCGTGCCTTACCTATCAGCTGGTGAAGACAGAGCATCGACACCCAAGTGGTTTGTTGCATCAATTACCAATTAAGGAATTAAGGTGGGATGATGCAACAATGGATTTTTTAATGAGTCTTCTGAGGATGCCATGGAAGAATGATCGAATCTGGGTTGTTGTGAATCGGTTAACAAAAGTGGCTAATTTCTTACCGATTCAGGAGACCTATATAGTCGACCAGTTGGGTGAGATGTATGTTTGGGAAATAGTGTAGGTTCATGGAGTTCCACAAACCATAGTTTCAGACCAAGATCCATGTTTTAAATCGCGTGTCTAGTAAGGGTTGAAGAAGGTGCTTGGTACATAGGTGTTTTTTTGTACAACTTTCCACTCACAGATGGACGGGCAGTCGGAGCATATGATCCAAGTGTTTGAAGACATGTTAAAAGCTTGTGTATTAGACTTTGGTGGTTCTTGGGAGAGGCACCTATCATTAGTCGAGTTTGCCTACAACAACAATTTTCAGGCAATGATTCAGATGTCACCGTTTGAGGCACTCTACGGTAGGCCATGTAGATCTCCATTGTGTTGGCTAGAGGCTAGTTATTCTGAGTTGTTGGAGCGAAGTCTCGTGTAGGAGAATTCAGAGAGAGTTAACATGATTATGAAGTGGATGAATACGATTCAGAGTAGGCAGAAGACATATTTCGATTAAGGGCATATACATCTTAAGTTTGTGAGGGGTGAAAAAGTGTTCCTTCAGGTGTCGCCAATGTTGGGTCACCATAATATTCAAATGTAGGGTATGTTGGCACCCAGGAATGTGGGACCTTTTGAGATTTTGGGGAGGATCAGATGAGTTGCTTACTGATTGGAACTTCCATAGTGGTATGGTGGGATTCATGATGTATTTCATGTGTCGCAGCTTCGACGATATCACCCTGACCCATCTCACATGGTTGACGTGGAGGATGTGGAGCTTGAGGATGATGCCTCCTTTGAGGAGCATCTAGTTAGTGTGGTGGATCATAGTGAAAAGGTATTACGAGTAAAGGTTGTGCCATTAGTGTGAGTACTATGGAAGCATGGGAAAGTTCATGAAGAAACATGGGAGAGGGAATCAGATATGTGGGCTTAGTAGCTCGAACTCTTCTCTTCGGTGGAGCAATGAAGCTTGGGAAATCGGCTCGAGGACGAGCCGTTATAAGGTGTGGAGGTTGTAAGATCCCTGGTTTCTTGATGGGTATGTTATATTTATGTTTTTGTCGTATCCCTTGTTAAAGGTTTCAATTCTAAAAGTATGAGAGGCTTTGGGAGTGTTTCAGGGGCTCAGGGCATGGAAGAAAGGAAAGATGGGCAAGACAGGCCAGGGCACATGGCCTGCGCAAGGCCAGGGTAAACCGTGTGGCCTGCCCAGGTAAACCGTGCAACCCATCTGCTCTGGGCGGTAGCATGCGCACGGTTACCACACGGTTTTTCAAACCATGCGGTTAAACCAAGCGGCCTCTTAAATTTGAAAAAAATTACAAGTTTTCCACTCCGGGCTTTTAAACCCCACCTCGTGATTTTCCTTCATTCATTCCATCTCTACCCTAGTGAAGAACATGGAAAACCCAAGCTTCCCAAGGACATTTCTCCTTCGATTCTTGGCCATTTAAAGCTCCATTGGGTGCGGATCAAAGCTCCGGGTAAGGCTAATCCCATCCTTTCTTCACTTTTTTGGTTTAGGGGTTGTATCTTCTCTCCCTCTTATTCCGAAGCTCTAAAACCCTAACTTTTGGGTGAGTTATAGTTTGATTCTCCAAAGGTTGGTCGAATCAAGGTCTAAGGACTCCAATGAGAGTGTGTTCAACAACAGTTTCGAGGTAGGTGGTCTACACGTTATTTACCATAGTTATTTGGGTATTTGTGCATGTTTAGTTGTGTTCTTGTTTCCCCTTGGATATGTTTTGAATAAAATTTTCATGTTTGGTAATAATGGTGTTTGAAATAGAAAATGGGAACCCTCACGATTCCAATGGGATGTATTGGGTTTGAATTGACCTAATTTAGGGCCATCCATGGGATGCACCGGCTTTCCCCGGACTTTGGGATTTTTATTAAACAAGTGACCTTGTTGTAATAAATCGTAGATCCCTTGACGAATATGTTGGCATGATTGGTTGAACATGGAATAGATGTTAGGTGATACACCTAGACTTTCCAATAACCTAAGGGTTAAATGGAAATGGTTTAATGATTGATTCATGGGAATGATGAACGGGTTGAATGGGTTAATATGTAAACTGATTAAAGACCATAATTGGATGAATTATGGGTCTAGTGTTGAATGCTTAATGAAATAGGCATAACACTTTGGAATTGGGTGAATGGTTAAATTATGTGAAATGGTAATGTGTTAATGGGATAAGGCATGATGTGAATTCCTGTGTGGTTTGTTGTGAATGGTTTGTCAAAGGGGCAATGATACAGATGGTTGATGGTTACTTATATATATAATCATGTCCACATGGCTTGGTAGAGTTAGGTATGACTTGAGGATCTACGCCCACAGGTAGAGCAAAGACTGATGCTCTAAGCTCCACCCTAAATGCACGGGTTATGAATGAGGACTGATGATTTTTTCGCCTAATAGTTGCATCCACCCGGACTGAGGCTTTGAGGTGAGGATATGATTACTATGAGGGGGTTAGTCCTAGTGAGACAGGATAACGATGTGTTTACCCTCTTGCATGTGATTTTTGGCCTTAGACCCATGTGACATAATGTATGTGATTAACCCATGGAAATGTGATGAAATGGTAACTGATGGTAAATCGTGTGAAATGAATGGAAATGGAAGTGAAAATGGCCTTGAATCTAAACTGGTTAATGGAACCTCATGTTGTTACTTGGTAATTATCATTCATATTCTTTTTGCATGCACTACATTTTTATTCGAGATATTTTGAAGACACCGTTGGTGGTGGCCTATTGAGTTGTACTCACACCCTGCTTGGGCCGCCGTTGGGTACCCAAGAAGACTTCATGTTTGCAGGTCAGGAGAAGGGAAAGGGTCCTTACTAAATAGTGAGTGGACATGGGTAGCACATGGTGGAGGATCTGGACATGGATTCAGGACCATTTTGGGGATTTTTGTTGTTTTCCTTATTTTGGGATTTTATTAACTTTTGCACTTGTAGTATGACATGGAATATATTATTGTTGGAAATAGTTGTTATACATGTTCCTTGTTTATTGATTATTGTTTATGCTATTGGTTTATTTTTGTAGTGGATCACTCTGATAAAAAGTGGGTATACTCTATTCACTTGACCACATAGACCCCCACGGCTAGTCAGTAGCCTTTGGCATACAGGGAGGCACAATTATGGTCATGTAACTACCCGGCTCAGAGCACTGATTTAGTGGCTTTCGTGGCAGGGAATTTACAATTAGGGTTAAACATATAACTATAGGTATACCTCATAAGCCATGTGAAGTATTATTTTTATGTTTTGACAGACTCAATCTCCTTTTATTTTAGCTTCCGTAATTTCCACTCCATATTCATGCAAAGTGTTTGAGGAATGTAATTGATGAATAATAATTTCTTGAACACCTCCCATTCTATAGATTCTGATTCCTCTTTATTTTGTATTTCTAATGAGGGTCCACTATTTGTCAGTTCCCCTTATAGATGATAGCCATCCAAAGTGAACTTCTTTTTCTCTAAGCACCAGAGAATAAAAAATATCCTTTCCACTAAATTGATTCATTTCATAGAAATAATTTTATAATAAGAGAAACAAAAATTGGATTGAAATTTTCATTTTAAAAAATAATTATCAAGTTCCCACTTCATTGGTGCTCTTGGGAGTTCAACACGATTCACGTTATTATTCCCCACTTATGAAATTTAGGTGATGATTTATATGTGGTCTTGTGAACCATCTCCTATATAAAATTGAATTCAATTGAAAAAATCACTAAATTGTATTTTACACTCATTATTAGCTAATTTACTACCCTTTTTCAACCATTACATAAAATAAAATAATGTTTTGGGACATAAGTTAACAAAATAATTGATAAAAAATCTATGATTTTATAATAAGTAACTTTTAAATAATGTATATACCCTTGCATATGAACATATCGTATTTATTTTAGGTTATCTATGGTAATTTAATTATTAGGTTCTATAACCTAATAATTAATATCATAATCAAATACTGCATTTTTTTAAAGATAATGTGATTAACCAAAGCATATCCCTCACGGGTGTCAAACTAGGGGTGCATTTTGGCCTCTTTTTCATACAAGAGGTGACGATCAAGTTAATAACTAATCATACCTTTTTTGGGTTATTAACCCAAGTTACATATGTTACAAAGTCTACATCCACTTGCAGCAGGCAGATAGTGATTTAATTTCTAGGAGAAACAAACAATTTCCACTTTGAAAAACATCAAGATCTTATCCTACATTTTGACTCATACTTTAGACTTTTTTGTAGTATTATTCATAAATTTCACTAAAATAATCAAAAAAATAACCAAACCCTCTTTTTATACCATCCACAGTGGCCCAAGATTACAAACATAAATAATGAATTGATACAATGATGTTATTAATACATCTCACAAATAGTTTCACAACGTTAGGATTTCTAGGTTTAATGCCATGGAAGTTAGCTACATTATTATATTATTTACTAGAAATTTTTGAAATTTATCCATAAACGTACTTATATAGACCCTCTTTTAAAAATATCATATGATATAATCATCTTCATAACCTATGTAAAGGAAACATAAGAAAGGGGTGAGCTTAAACACTTAGTAAGGGGAATTTTTGAACCAGTCATGACCATTAGCTCATAAACATGAATTAAATCATGATAAAGGGAGAAATATTAGATAAAAAGATCACGGGATAATAATTGGAAATAATAAAAAATAAATCATCATCATCGATCATGGTATTGAAACATAAAACCTAATAATAGTAAAAAAACATGGCTTAGAATCATATATTGAAAATTACACACTACATGAAATCATAACATAAAAAGGAGGAATGTATTTTAGAAATGGAATATCATAAATTTCTTCATAACATGGAAATAAATTATATATTAAGAAAAATAATTGGAACTATCATAAACATAAGTAATTATTTCATAGTGTACCAGACATAACCACTTGATTCCCATAATAGAGATGACATTACATTCTAATTCCCATAGTGGGGCAGACATCACTTGATGATTCCAATAGTGGAGTGATAATTACTTAGTCAATTACCATAGATTTATAATGATATATAAAACCTTAACCATATCACTAGATGGTGATATAATACCCCACTGATCATTATCTATACATATGAGTTCTATAAAAAATAAAATTATTCGTCTAAATAACCAATAACAAGAAAATGGGTTTCATAAATTTTCTATGTTTTATCAGATAAAAAGTTAATATGATACCCAAAACAGGATATCCGAAAATTATTATTTAAAAATACCACATAAGTGTGATTTTATAAATATTACATTATTAGAGAATAATCCTTTGAAAATCAAATAGAAATCACTAAAAGGATTTTTCTTTAAAAGAATTTATTAATACCATCATAAAAAGATTTGATTTTCTAGTAACCTTACAAAAGCCAAATTTTAATTTGAAGATATAACTTCTTAAAATACTTTCTAAAAATAAAATGCAATAAATATAACTATTAAATAAATAAATCATATTTTAAAATGAAAAGTATAAGGGAATAATATCACCTAAATGAAAATCCTTTAAAGTATTTAAAATCACCGCTATTGAGAAACCCAAATCATTAAAAGGATGAAGTTAAATTTGTCTTAAAATTATTAATGGGGAGAAAAAGGATAGTTGGTGAAAACAACTATTTAATTTTAGACTATATAAAGGATAACATTGGTAGGATGAAAAAAATGGATATAGAGAAAAAAATCCATAAAAGTGATGGGAATCATTCTTAACAAAATTAATTTTTTTTATGAAACAATATATTCATCATAAAAGGAAACATCTATGTGAAACAATAATTATATGTATATAAAAAATAACATCATCATAGGTAGAATAATTATATATTGAAATATCATAATTAGAGTGGTGTGATTATGACTAAAGACATATTCGAGTCAAGAAAACCCCTCAAAACAAGAGAATAATTTAAATGAAACCCTTGTAAAAGAGAGAGATTAAAATTGAACATAAATTATGAAGAATAAAATTTATTTCATTATATAATGTATAAAATAGGTAGTATATAAACCAAATAAATAGAATTAGGTTCATAACACAAAACATGTCTCAAAGAGAGAAATTTGAAATGAAAACCTACAACTTGTTTAAGATTCTTTCCACAATCACACTTAAATTCCTAAGAAATAAAAATTAATTTTATAATATAACTTATAAAGAAACTTACCATTCGATATCTAATTTAATAAATAAAATTTATTATCATATTCTATTTATTTATTATATTGTTTTTCTTCGGGTTTTTGTGAAAATTGAATGATTGACACCTTATTTTATGCATTTTAATGATATAAGATGACACGTTAATAACAAGTTAAAAACATAATATAAACATTAATGAAAAAAATATTTAATTTCTTATTAACATATAATAATAATAATAATATTTCTATTCTCATAGTAAATGATGATAGATTTTATATCATTTATTCAAGTATGTGGTTAGACCAACCCAAACATGAACACACTATAACATGATTTGTGAGTACAGTTAAGGAAGTGTATGATATCATTTTTAGGGAATAATAATTATATATTTTATATTTTTTTAAGATTATTAATCATATTTTATGTTATTTTTATAAATAAATAAAAAAATAGGAAATTAAAAATGTTACTTTATCGAGGATATAGCCCACACAATGCATTGTTAATGCTATTTTGTTTTTATATTCGAAAGAGAAAGAGTAAATATTTTTTCAGTTAATATAATGAAATTAAAATGGGAAAATGATATTTCATTCATTATATTAATAAATTGAGAAATTATTTATAAATAATTAAATTTAAAATAAAAACTAAGAGAAAGTAATACTCATGTTGGAAGCTTGAGTTTTATCTTCGAAAACTCCTTTGAGATGAAGGCCTTAAGAAAACTAAGTGTGAAAAAAGCCAAAATAACTAAGAGAAGGATGTAGGATGTGAAAAGTTTCAGTTTTTAAAAGAGAAATAAGAGGGTTTGGTAAATCTTTATGTGGTGGGGAAGTTATCATTTTATAAGTGAATAGAATGATAGTTTTTGGATTAACCCATATATTTTAAACAATGTATTGTTAATATTAAATGGTAAATGGAAAATGAAATGGACAAAAGATGAGAGTAAATATATTGTGAGTCAAAAATATACTAAAAAACACAGTCATTTGGAAACCATGACTATTTTAGGGCCTCTTTATTTTTCTTTTTATGTTTTACCCTAATTTATTTTTACCTTGGTAATTAATTTTCAACCATAGTGTATAATTTTGATGAAAAATAATGATTTATACTTTTAAAAAATTTTATATTTTATATTTAAATTTTAAATTTTATTTTATCAAATATAATTTTTAATGTTCTGAAAATTTAATTATAAAATAAACACAATTAATCATGTAAAAACAGTTTTTAAGAAAATTTTGTTTTTAAGATTAAAATTTATGTGTGTGATAGCTATTAAAATTTTCAATTAATATTACATAAATTGGTTAATTATAAATAAAATAAAATTTATATGGCCTTCATTGAAATCCAAAATTTAATCTCACCCTAAAAATAATTGTTTCAATAAATTACCAAAAAGTATTTTTGTTAAACTAACATTTTAATTCATTTCTAAAAATATTAGCATAAGATTTGTAATCTAAAAGAATTTATTATAATTAATAATTTTATTACTTAAATACATATTTTATTACTTAAATGTTTTTGTAAAATTCTATGATATTATTACAAAATGATAAAATCATAAAAATTACAATTTTCAAAAATCCTAAATTTTTTGAATAAAAATTATCCTTTTCATAAAAAAATAAAAAATTCATATAAAAGAAAATTTGTTGTAAATAATTAAAAACTAAATTTTATTTTATCATATTTAAATTATAATTTTTTTTTAAATTTATCTTTTAAAATAAAATACATGATATAAATAAAATTAATTTTATTAAAAATTCATTAACATTCAATATTAATAACTTTTAATGGTTTACCATCTTAGTGTTTTTATATATTTATTAATAATTTATTCCTAATATGATATGGTTTATTTATATTGGGTTTATAACATAATTCATGTTATAAAATATTACACATGTTTTAAATTATGATGATTTAAATATCTATTGGATGATCTCTATTTCATGGGGTTTACGGTTTCAAAGTTACCAAAGAGGTAATGGATTTTTTTCACAATTTTGATTCTTTGTGACATTTGTTATATTATAAACCTAAATTATTTTATGAGGTGACTAGAATATATTTTTTACACTATATATCATGGATATACTTATTCTCCTTATATTACATGTTTCATTTAATTTTATTCATTCTTTAGGATTATGATTAAAAATGATTCAATGTGATGTGGGACACTTCTAATTTTTAATGATTATTTTCCTAAAGAATGTTTTTATTGAAATTTGAAGGAAATTTTCATTCACTATTGACAAAAACCCTTGGTGGTACATATCCTCCAAAAGATAAATTACATATTGATATTATACTCATTCATTCTTTGCATATATATTTATTGATTTAAAAATATTGTTAAGGAACATGTTTCTTTCCCATGGGTAATCTTACTTCAAAGATATTTTTATGGTACCCATTTATTTTACATGGGATAATTATGTTTCAATGTGATTATTATTGAACCCATTTCTTTTCTATTTTTAATCATGTTTCAAATGGATTGACATTAAACCCATTTCTTTTCCAAGGGTTTGTCAAGTTATTAATAACTAATAATTATTCTAATGTGTTGTATGATAAAATTGTTTTATTCAAAATATTATACTTGAGAATTTTATGAAACAGGTGTTTCTGACACAGTTTTATGATTTTTTTTCATCCCATTATAGCTCACGAGTGAGCACGATATTACATATACAAAGGGTTGAGTCTCTTATAGATCATGGAAAATGGGTGATCCTGATATAGCTTATATGAAGTGTGATCCCAATTATAGTTATCCAATTCATTGGGTAATGATTTTATTAGAAGATGGATATATGGTTATTCCAATTTAAATGTTTTTGAAAGGGTTTTGAAATGATTTTTTGAATGTGATTATCCAAGTTAACAAAAAGTGTTTTAATTTTATGGTATGAGATTATAATGTTTCTAATGATTTATATTAATATCACATTAATCTTGATTATTGATTTTTATGAATCCTTCCATTTTCATGTTTTCATATATGATGATCTAGGTATTTATAGGTTTAATTTCATTTATGATTCTCTCATAAACATTTATTATTTCAGCATACCCTTATGAACTCTTATGCGCATTGATGACATTCATTTTTAAATGCTATTTTTTCCCTTAATAAGAATTTGAGCTCACCATTATTATATTTCCATTAACCTATGACTTAGTGAATTATATTTAATTAATTATATCCATAAATTATTTCACAAGGAGGATGTTGATTTATTATTTTGAAATAATAAAAGAATGGTTAAATGAGAGAAATTTTCTTTTTATGATTTTTTATTTGTTTATGTAGGGGTTTTTACAAATTATATAAACCTATAAACCTAAAATGTCCTCCAAAATATTAGTGGT
This sequence comes from Viscum album, assembly GCA_963277665.1. NCBI lineage: Eukaryota > Viridiplantae > Streptophyta > Magnoliopsida > Santalales > Viscaceae > Viscum > Viscum album. Next base: position 730,495 of record CAUJRU010000150.1, on the reverse strand, counting down.
CCATTTTTTATGTGGTATTTTTAGGGAAAAAAATCTGGTCACAATTATCATCATCAAATCCTGAAATATAAAGTTATGGATTTATGTTCAAGATCCAGATGTGTCGGTTCAGGGCTATTATATTTAATGAATTTTAAAACATAAAAATATTTTTAAGATTTTTAAAAAGTAATATTAGATGAATTATTTATCTAATAATTTGATATATATCATTTTATTCAATTTTATATTGAATTTTTATATAAAAGCTTTTGAAGTATTCGATGCATTTCTCTTTGGAAAACAACCTTTTCATCACGTCTTCATTAATAAATTTAAATTACCATCTTTACACTTATGTGAGTGGAATTTTAAAAATTTCATTTATTATTTAAACTTATAATAATTTATATTATCTAATAAGTTCAACATAATTTTTGGAAATATTGAATAATAAGAAATGAAAATATATATACAATGATTAAGGGAAAAATGGATTTACCGGAGGGATAAACTAAAATGGTAAGGGTTATAAATTATGAAAATAAAGTAAGAAACCTAATTTATGGACATATTTATACCATATCATGTTTTATTATAGATAATGGTCCATTTTATTGTTTTTGTAATGTAACAAATTTCATTACATCTTTTTATTTTAAAAATATTACAAGTGTTCCACAAACCACACATATAAAAGGATATCAATTCACTTCTCCTATTCAAACATAAAAAATAATTTTTCTTATTAAATACAATCCCAAATCACTTATTTAGTTCCATGTATACATCCTTGAGTTATTTTTGACATCATTACACCAATATAGGAAAGAATTAGCTCAAAACTAAAGATATTTTTTGATTGTGAGGTAATGTTTTTATCTTGGAGTTTTTGTTTTATTTTTTCTTATAGCACCTTAAAATATAATTATACATTGATTATATAATAATAATGCCATCTTCGTATAAATATATGTTTTTCTGTTTGGTTAATTTCCTACTAATATATCTACTTCCATCGAATGATATACGAAATCATCATTCGTGTGTACGTTGTACTATCACCTCACGAACCGATGTTATTCATTTTCCATGACCACCTCTCAAAGATGGATATAATGATGGACTAAATGTTTATATATTGTAAATATAATATTTCTATAATTATGGAATTATTATATCACATATAATTCATTACTTTAAATTATGTGGGATTATGATAATGTCGCTCATTTGTTTGGAAGACTACCACCTCACGAAGCAATGTGATTTGTTCATGCTTTAAATGGATTGTAATAATGACTATTTCATTGAAAATATGTGATTTATATAAACTATAAACTATTATTGAATGATAATATAATATATAATTTTCTTTATTTCAATCCACTGAGAAAAGTAAAATTATGTTCATGCCTACGTATGCCATAATGTCTCAACAAATAGTGTATTTCATTTTCTATCAATAAAATTTATCAATTAATATAAATAAATATATAATTAATTTATATGATATTTTTTTCATTTTTAATATTATTGTTATAATGTAACCATAATAAATTAATTGGATAAAAAAGAAAAAAAATCAAAACATACATGGAAAATAAAGCAATTATTACTTTAAACGTGATTTTAACAAGGAATTATTGATTAACGGGTAATAAAATGTAATTGGTAAATAATATATGGTATGAAAAATTTGGTTTAGTGTATGTGAAATATTTATAATCAAAATATATTTTTTATTTAGTATTTTTAAATTGGTGTGAAGGATGTCAAGACATATGTTAAGGTATTTATTTCTCACATTTAAATTTATTGAGACCCACCCCATATTCAACACATATTTTATTTATGTGATGCATATAACTCCCAATAATTTATTTTATTAAAATTATTCTTAAAACTATTCATATATATATATATATATATTCAAAACTATATTTCATGTATGTTTTAGTATAAATTTTACCAAAGCGATAAAGGATTTCTGTCTCAATTTACAGTTTTTTAGAAAAGTGTTATGTTATGAACCTATAATATTTTATAAGGTGTATATACCACCCCATTGACATGTAATATCATGGATTTATTTATTATCATGATATTATACATTTCATTTAATTTTTTTCTTTCACAGGGATTATCATTCATAGTTACCAAAGTGAAAATACTTTTTTGTTACAATCTCATTATTTATTATGATTGTTCATGATTATGTTTCCAAGGATGGAATATGATGATATATATCTAAAGAAAATTATTTTTTATAATCCGTTTTTATTAAATGATAAAACATGTTTTTGCACAGTTTTCCTCTCTTTTTTACTTGTGAGTTCAAAATAATGATTTTATGGAAAAATAACATTATTTCTCTCTTGGATCAAAAACCAATTTTTTTCATTATATATCTATTTTCATGAAATTTTTTAGGGAAAAAGGTTATAAAAATTTAAAAAATATTTATTCAAAAAAATTAACTATGTTATAATTATTTTAAATAATTTAAACTTAATCTTCACGTCACTTTAAAAAATAAGGACCTATTGGATTTTTCTTAAAATGTGAAAAGAATACTTATTTAAAACATGCACGACATGAATGGAATTTAATGTTGTCATGAGAAGTAAATGTTTTCAAGAATATATTATAATTTTTAAATTTTATTTTAAATAAAATATGTTTCAATATATTTCATTAATTTTTATTTTAAAAATATATTTTACCAAAAATGTTACATTCTTCATGAAATGTCCCATGTGATCTTTCAAAATAATTTTCCATATAAGATGAAATTATTTGATGTTACTTATGAATTACCAAAGATAAAATCCATGGGAACCATTTCAATTATTTCTAAAGATATATTATGTTTATGATTTTAAAAAAATTATGCAACCCAATTCTTTTCATCATGATACACCATGAAAAAATTCTTATGAAACACATATCTTTTTCCATGGGGTTTTCCGTGGTGAAATGATAATGTGATTATAAATCCAATTTATTTTCCAATGGATATTATACTATGAAATTTGTATGAAACCCATTTATTTTCAAAGGATATAATATGATTAAGTTTTTATGATCTTGTGGCACACATATGTTTTATTTTCATTATGTTATTTGGTGGACCTATATCTCCCTTTAATGCATTGGGTATAGATTGATATATCTTGAGATAAACATGACTATAATTGGGAGTGAACCTAGTTTAGTAAGTGAAATTTAACAGTATAATTATATTGGGAGTCAAACATGAATACTATTATGGATTAGGAGTAAACCCATTACACTATGAAATCCTTAGTAACGATCCTTAACATATACAAAAATTATGTTTTATGGTTCTTTTTATGTCACAAATCTATGTCTCATTACAATTTTATGTTCAAATATTTATTTTAAATTGATTATAATATGATTCATGTCTTATTAATTTTCATGATTTTTTGAATGACTCATTATTATGATGTATGATTTGGAGGTTGTGATTTTTAATTGTTATTCTAATGTTATAATACCCTTATGCCCATATTATGTTGATATCTACATTATTTACCCTTTTGAGCAACTAATTTCAAAATTTTTGTGTTTATTTAAACTATTTTATGATGAAATATATTATATATGATATTTCTATGTAGGGTGATAGTTATGATGAACCAGGTGGGAGATAACATAGCTTACATATGGACCAATTGATTATGTTCCCATGTTTCTAATGATAATAGACCAAAACAATAATTTTTTGGATCATTTTAATATATAATAAATATTTATCTATTAAGATGTAATATTATGTATGATATGTCTTGGAATCTATAGTTGGCATCATAGAAAGGTTTAGTTAACCTATAGAAATTATAATGAGGAATAATTTTTAAGATCCATAAGGATCTGTCTAAGGATATGTTAAGGGATATTTCTATGCATGATTCAAAGTATAAGAAAATGTATATAAATTCTTTTAAAGTATAGAGTGAGTGGTATTAAATAAGTTACATTCTTATATGAAAAAACTTGGGGATGTAGATCAAGAACATTGGTAACTAAGGGTGAAGACTCTAAAAAGGTTGAATTATGGTTGAATCAACTATCAATGATGCACAACAACGGACCATTACACACACCTAGTAAGGCACTACCATGGGATATTATTTGTGAATTATTGAATTCTTTATTAACTATCATTAATGATTTGAAGAATGGAAAATAATGACATAGTTTAATCCTATGGTGTAATATATTAAAAACATTGTGTAATGAATTATACATCCCGTAATTGATTTTTCATAATTTTGTTGGTTTCCCACTATAATTATTTTTTCTTACAGTATTCTTTTTGGTATTAATGAATGGAGATAACATGGAGGAACAATTTTAATGATCACTACGATGGAAACTAGAATTATTTTCCTCCTGAGCATCCAAACACAATGGGAGATAGAATTCAAAATCTCATTACTATAATCAAAAAAATTTATCAAGCTAGGAATCATACCTAAACTCAAAACAATAAATAGAGGGAATAATGATCTGTTGATTCCTTACAAAAAAAAATTCACATTTTATTAGTGTATCCAATGATCCATTAGTTACTTATAATTGGATAAGCCCCATTGAAAATATTTTTTCTATTATCTAGTGTTTGGAACATGAAAAAAGTCATTTTGGATGACTTTCATTTTGATGGAATAGTATATCAATGAAAGATTCTCACTAAAAGTAAAAGGGAAGATGATGAAATTTCCTCTATGGAGTGGGGTTAGTTTAAGAGAAATTTTTTCAGTATGGTCTTCCCTAATATTCATTAAATGTAAATTGAAAATGACATCATTGATATAAAAAAACTGTAATGTGAATTTATTGTTACCTATGAGGTAAATATTACAAGACTTCTAAGGAATGATTATGGAATTATCACCAAACATGAATGTTAGAATGGTTAATGATTTAATGGATTAAACCACATCTCTAAAGGGTATTATCCATAAGGGACATCAATAGCTTTGATGAAATTGTTAATTATAAAATCAATATGAAATTTGAGCTTTTAGTTACATTTAAATTACATGATTTTGATATGAAAAAAATAATGAATTCAAGGGAAACTCTAAAAACCATGGATAAAAGAATACTTTCATTACATTATGATTTATGTGTGGAAGGAAAAAAGGAAGAAATATCCTTATCGGGACTGATAATTATTTTATGTGTTGAATGGAAGGTACTTGAGTGGATGAATGTCAAAGTGATGGAAAAAATTTATCTAATTATGTATGTAAAGAAATATCTCCATAGATTTCACCATTGAAAAACCTATGCTTCAAGTGATAGGTTTTTTCGAGTTGTGCAAATTAATTTTCGAATACAATGGTTAATGAAGATAATAACCACAATATCCTCTAATGATAATGGAAAAATGAAAATATTATGTAATGACAATGAATTTAGTGAATCATGATAATTAGGACACCGTTATCCTCTCCTCCTTATTTGGTAATTTCATTATTGATTTTGTATGAATAAGACTTATGGAAATATTATTATTCATAATTTAGTAAAATTTCATGTGATTATCTCCCTATACATTGATTTTTTATTAATGAAATCACAATCTATAATATGTCAGAACAATGATGAATCTAAGATTCCAATGAAAACTTTTTTATATCAGATAAGATATTATATAAGGGGAAAAGATGATTTATATTTTTGAACTTTATATGTATCCAAGTAAGATTAATGTAATATTTATGGATACCAGCATAGGTGTATGATATTAAGGTTGATCATATGTTAGAAAATACATAAACCCCTTTTGATATTTTATCTAATTATTTTTTATCCAGAAACAAGATTTATTAAGATAAATTTAAGGAAACACAACCCTTTGGTTTTTGTATAATTTTTATTAAAAAATTAATTTGGTGAGTTATTCTTTTACACTTTGTGGAAATTAGATTAATTGTACTTGAAAACTTTATAGTTTATCTTATATTGATGTTATGGTAATTATCGGTTGTAGTTAATCACCTTATGAAACTAGCACACATTGTTTATATCAGAGAATATTTCTATCTATATTATATTCTTAGAATATACCTTAAGAAATTGGTATTCTTTCATAGCGTACAATATTCAAATGTATCAGATTAGTGTCTAAATTTTATATCGATGTTTTTGCGAAGTCTTTAGAAAGATCTTGATATGGACTTGTGTTTCAGCATTTGGTATCATCCTAAGATAGATATTCCATCTTGGAGATCAATTATAACCCTAGATGGTATGATATTATCTTGTTTAATGGATTTCAAATGTTTTTTAAATTAGCATATCCCTCTAGTTGAGTCTTCTTACAAAAATATATTTCAACCAAGAATAATGATGTCTCTTTATTAATACTTCTCTGTAATGAATTATAGAATAACATAATTGATTGAAGTTGTACAATTAAATCTCTCAGGACCTAAACTAGATGATAAAATGGTAGAGACGGTCATATCGAATCAGTTTCATGAAATGAAAACACACAATTTACAGAAAGGTATTGCTGATAATCATATTAATGATATATAATTTGTTTCTTGGTATAAGTTATTTTTATTAACATCAACTTAGAATAAATATGTTAAAACTATGCCCTAGGTATATCAGTCCATTTAAAATTCTTGATCATATCATGACTTCAGCTTATTTCTTGGTTCATCCACAAAAATTATCCCAAGTTAACAACATGTTGAATTTATATCTCCCGAGGAAGTATATATCTCATCCATCACATGTACTAATCTCAATGGTCATACCATTAGAGGATGATAATTCTTATAAGCAACTATCAATAAAGATTTTGGATCATAAGTTGAATGTCCTATGAAAGAATTAAACTCACCAGGTCAATGTATTGCGGAGAAAGCACAATATTGAGGATGTTACATAGAAACCCAAGGACATAATGAGGTGTAGGTTTACTTAGTTATTGGTACCAATGTGACGAATCTTGTGGGAGAAATTCATTTTAATGGGGTAGAATGTGACACCCTGATATTTTTTGAAATAAATTTGTCTGAATAAATTTAATATATATTATATTTTTCATCACACACAACACTGATTTTATATTTTGTTACACACTATACTAAGTGAGGCATGTATTACACACAACAATAATTTTAAATGAAAAATGAAATAATATAAAAATATTATTATTTTATATTATTGTTATCAACTAGATGTTGGAAAGTAGAGTGTGAATAAAATTATAAAAATTATTAAAATATATGCTGTACACATGTATATAAAAAAGAGTTCTTCGGTTACCATGTAATTGGAAAAAAATATAATCTCTTTGAAAATAAAGGAGATATTTTTTTGAAAGACTATTTTATGCGTAAAAATTAATTTAACATTAATAAATTAAAAAATAACTTTTTATGAATTGTTTTAATGAAATTTTCATATTATATATTCGAAAAACTATTTAATATTAATCTTCTTTATTTTACAGACAAGATAGAAGAACAAAACTAATTTTGTGCTTAAAACTGTAACATTTTGAAAAATTATTTTAAAGTTAATTTTTCATAATTTATGAAATTTATATTTAAAAAATAAATTTTTAACAGAAAAAAATTTATATTATCTTGGAGTGATTTTTTTTTATAATTTTTTAAAAATTTAAATGTTTTTATTAATAGTGAAAATACTATGTTTTATTAAGAATAGTGATCTATTTTAATTAATTAGTAATTATTAAAATTGTTTTAAGATGATTTTAAAAGTAAGAATAGTTTATTTATATATCTATTAATATAATTTAGGTGATTCTAATCAATTTCATGTTGAATTTTTATATACAAACATTTTAAACTTTTGAATCATTTCTCCTTTTAAACCTATATTTTCGTCGTATATGTGTGATTAATTTTTAAATAAAATTTTCCTCATAGGAGGATAAAACTCACAAAATTGATAAAATATTTTGAATAATAATAATTTATAATATATAATAATTTAATATTATTTTTTAACATTAAATAATTTTAAAAATAGTAAAATCGATTTACTTCCTTTAAGTTAAAATATGTTTTTTGGGTGGTAAAACAAAAAATATTACAGGTAAAAATTAACCAAAATAGATAAAAACCCATTTTATAGATATATTTCGACATTAAAATTTCTATTTATAAATAATGGTATGTTTTTTATCCTTAGGGAACGTGAAAAATGTTGGTACACCATTTGTTTATAAAAAATGCACATGTTTTCCACTCATCTCACATACAAAATGCCATCCCTTCCGATATCATATTTATAAAAAAACCATTTGGTTCAAAAAATACCTACCATAATATATTTCATACATACATACCAAAATCCGAGTGGCCTTGGTTAGATCATAAATCCAATCATGGAAGGTTTTAAGGGTAAACCTAAAGCCTTTGTTTGAATAAAGATGCAATGTTTTTAATGATTTGTTTTTGTTTTAATTATTTATCTAAATCCATAAAATATAAATCTAACATGGTGGTATTATAACCAAAATATATTAATTATTATTATTAAATGATTTTATGTTAATGGGATTACCTAAAACCATATTCATTTCCATCGAATGGTATATGAAATCAACATTCATGTTTACGACCGATTACCACATCACAAATTGATGTTATTCATTATACCTAACCACCTCTTAGGGAGGGATATAATAATGATTTAAATATTTTAATATGATACATATTATATTATTGTAATTATATAATTATTATATTACATAATCCTCCTATCATTCTATTCTATGATAATATGATAACATCACTCATAAGTGTAGTGGACTGGTCCCTCACGAAGCAATGTGATTCAATCAAACTAGACGTAGAAGGTAATAAAAATGGATTTAATAAAAATGAGATATTTAAATGAAATAAAAATTTAATTTATGATAATAGATTATTTTCCTTTTCTCATTCAATACTTTGGGAAAATGGATGAAATGTTCATGCGTACGTATAACCTACCATATACATGAACAATGAATTTAATTTTCTCTCTAAAATATATAAGGATTACTCTAAATACATATATAATTAATATATATGATATTAATATGATGGAAAATTTTTTTGATGACAGTACCATGATAAAAGTTAGTGGACCAAAAATAAAAATGTAAAACATACATGATAACAAAGTAGTTATTCCCCGATACGTGATTTTAACAAGAAATTATTAATGAACAGGTAATAAAATATAATAAGAATATAAAATATGGTATGAAACATTTGGTTGTTTTTTTAATATATTTAAAATAAAATTATATAAATTATTCATGAGTTTTGAATGTATATGAAGGATGTCGAGACTTATGGAAAAGTATTTTATTCAAACATTTTACTTTAGTGAGGCACATGCAATATTATCCGCCTATTTCATTTATGTGGTGTATATACCAACCATAAATTTAATTTTTGATAATTTTAATGATAATTATGGTTACATATACAAATTAGGATCATTTATTCATTGTGTTTATGGTTCAAAAATTACTAACATAGAGATGGGTTTTTTGGTTCTAAATTTTCCTTCTTAGGTAAAAATGTTATGTTATCCACCTTTAATCTTTTATAAGTTTAATATGAAGACTCTATTACATGTAATATCATGAATTTATTTATTCACATTATATTTTATGTTTAATTTAATGTTATTCTTTTATGGGGATTATGATCCATACTTTCTAATGTGTTAAGCGTTTTATGTTGCAATATCACCATTTATTGGGATTGTTCTTGATTATGATTCCAATAAAGGAATTATATAATCTATATCTCAAAAAAAATAGTTAATTCTCCAATGTTTATTTAATTATAATAAATATTTCCCTTAATGTTTCTCACTTTATTTAGTTGTGAGTTTAAAATAACTGTTTTTATGAAAAAAATGAATTTATATAATTTTTTTATAAAAAACTTTTTGTTATTATATGTCAATGTTCTCTAAAAAAGTTTTAAAAGTTTTTATTAACATTATCCAAAGTATTTAATCAATAAATATTTTCACATTTTTACATATACATATTTTTTTAAAAGTAATATTTTTTATTTTAAAAATATGTCATATTTTTATTTCACCATAATTTTTTAATGGAATCATTATTTTAAACCTGTATTGAATGAATGGATTTTCTTTTAATAATAAACTATATTTTATTAATTATCCTTTTATAAGTTACCTATGTTATTTTCAAATAAAACTATTTAAAATATATTTTTTAAATTTTTATTTTTAAATGTTGAATTTCATAGACAAGTAATTTTCCTCAAAAAATGTTCATAGTGTTATTTCAAAATCTTCTTCCATGAAATATGACATCCATTTATGTTACAAAGGATTTACAAGTGATATTATATATGGATACCATTCTTATTCATTCTCAAGATGATTTATTTTTATGATTCACTGCTATTTTTTGAATCCCATTTTTCTTCTACAGTATATTCATTGATAAAATTATTATGAAAACCGCTTACTTTTCCCTAAATATGCTTTGAGGAAATAACGAAATTATTATGAAACCATTTTCTTTTCAAAAAGTTATCATATGATGAAATGTTTATAAAAAAATTTCTTTTCATGTGTTTTGAAATTATTTACTTTTTATGTTCTGAATGAACACATATATATGATTTTCAACTTGTAATTAGTGGGACCTATTTCTCCCTCTAATGAATTGGGTAACAATTTATATCTCATTAGATAAACAGGAATAGAATTAGTGGTGAACCTAGTAAAATAATTGTATTTGTACACTATGATAGTATTATGAGTAAATCTTTACAACTATGATGGTTTTTCTATTGAACACATTCCACTATGATAACCTTACAAATGAGCCCTGACTACTAAGAATATTATCTTTCTTAAATATGTGTATTCTAAAAATCTATACCATATTCCAATGTTATATTTTCATGGATCATTTTCATTGATTCCATTATGATTCATGTATTATAAACTCTTTGATATATTCCATGAATTTGGATTATAATATATGATATTCTGGTTATGGTTTTCATATATTATTCTAAAGTTCTCATACCATTACGCTCATGATATGTTGTTATCTCCTTTAATAACCCTTATTGAACATCTTAACTCAATTTTTCTTAGGTTTCCTATCCAAAGTTTATGATAAATTATATTATATATGATACATCTATGAAGGTTTATAGCTGTGAATATCTTATATGGGGATGGTGTAGCTCACTTGGATATGATTTCAAGTTTCCAAAGAAAATAGACTAAACAATTATGGCATGGATCATTATGTTATGTAATGAGTATTAATATATTAATATTTAATATTCATATATGATATGTTTGGTTCTCTAAATTAATTTTTGGAAAAGTGGGACTTATATCTCTTTCCAATGAACTGGGAAAATATATATATCCCATGATATAAACATGACATGAATTTGGAGTAAACCCTTTTTGTAAGGGACTTTGTCTATTGTGATATCATTGGGAGTAAACCTTGAAAATAAGATGGTTTTTTGAGAGACCCATTCCACTATGATATTATTTAAAATATTCATAGACTACTATGGAATTTATTTTTGTTTCTTATGTGTATACCGCAATTCCATTTCTTATGCCAATGTTATGACCTTATGGATCATGTTCTTTGATTCCTTTATGATTTATATCTTATAAAATTCCATGATTTATACAATTAATCAGGTTTATGAACTATGATATTATGCTTATGGTTTTCAAATGTTCATATGATGTTCTCATACCATTTTATCATTTCATTATTTTTTTATCATTGATATCTTCCCTGATTACCCATACTAAGAATTAGATCTCATACATTATTATGTTTACATTCATAGGTTATGGAGAATCGTTTTATGTAAGATATATCTAGGAAGTGTGATGTTATGAAAATATTACTGAGATATGATGTATAACTATTATGAACCGTTTTTTATGTTTTCAAGTGTCCATGGATACTAGTCCTATATGATATTAGATTCTATTGATATGTTATGTAATTAATATTCATTTGTTTAGATGTAAAATCAATTTATGAAATGTTCGGGTCACAATAGATATCTATTATTGGAATCTAGGATGGGTTCCCTATGATTTTATACTCTTAATTTGTGATCATGGGGTATATATATAAAGAGGTGTTCCCATGTTCAATTTAATGATCATTCATGGGTGGAAGAATCAAATCATACTATTTTAGATATAATATGGGATTGAAGTGCCTGATGTTGTCACTATGGAATATTCATAATTTTTATGTCATAATTCTATGATATTTTCAGATAAAAGGAACCTAGAGATAGATTGGAAGGAAATAGATACTATAATATCCTCAATATCTAAAAATGGGTATAAATGTTTTGTGGGCCTAAATTTGGTCAAGAAAATATGGCATAATTGGGAAAACATATATAAGGGGAACATCAAGATAAAATATGAAAAATTGAAAATATTTAGATGAAAATTTTCAGATATCTAAATGGATGAATATGAGAACGTTAATGGATATTTTATCTTGGGGAATGGGGTATTTAGTCATATTAATGGCTTCAAGATAATCACAATGATTCAAATGTGGTCAGAAAATTAATGATGAATTTTCTTAATAGATTTGACACAATTATCACATTTTTGTAAGTGATTCATTATATATAACTTGATGAGATATTCAATACCATATTAAACTATGAGATGAAGAAATATATGCTTTTAAGGTAGAAATATATGGATGAAATGTCTTTTAAATTAATTAATATACTAAATTTCATGGAAAATGATCATAAAAATTCATGTGAATCAGATAAGTATTATGAGAGTGATGAAAACCGAAATAAAATCATATATCTTATATCTAAATATAAAAACCAGTTTAAAGTAATATATAAAAGAAAATATGCCACAAAATTTTTTAAAATGTGGTTTAATTGATATATTTTATCTAGATTTCCCTATATTGAAGAAATACGTGGAATACAACATTAAAGGAGTAAAAGAAACACCATATAGAAGTCAAAAAAATTATTACGAAAGATGGTAATAATGGTGAAAGAAAAATAATAATATATATCAAAACAAAATTATAAATTCGATGAAGATAAAACAAAGAATATACACTGTCATTTTGTATCATGTCAAAAGAAAATAGGTTAACTCCATGAGTGGATATGTAGAGACAGATGATGCTTATATTATTCAACTTTTAAAGATGGAACATGAAGCCTATCATGAAGGAAAAAATAAGCATAAGAATAATGATTAATGGTTCAATTATAAATATTATATTCTGGATAATGTTGAATATTAGTTTCTTAGAAACAATAATTAGTTCATTGAAGATATTAAACTACTAGAGAAGATAATTATTGAGTAATAAAGTATTATTAATGAATTTAAAAAGAGTATTTTTGATCAAGTAGTGGAGCATAAGATGTCTAAATCAATGTTACTTAAGTAAGACAAGTCACATAAAAAATGGAATATTTTCTTTTATAAAATTATTTAAGTAAAGGCTTGTTCATATTGTTATAAATGTTCCATGTACAATTAGGTAATTTATACACATGTTAAATCTAAAAACTCTATAAATTTTGAAACTAATAGTGTAGGTTCAATATGTATTTTTGAAAAAATAGGTTTATATAAACAATATGAAAATGAATATAATAACTATATTTATGTAGATAAAACATAAGAAGCGTGATTATAAAAGATTCATGAAAAATATTGCTGATTTTTGCCACGTTTTTTTATCTTTTTAGTGTCAAACTCAGTAATTTACATGAAGGATTTTCATCAAATTATATTATTTGTGTTTCATAGACTATTTACAGAAAACCAATGTTTATTAGAATGTCATTTATTTGTCATCTAATCATATAATAATGAATATTAATGGAACTCACATAGAAAATAGAACAAACAAACCTATGAAATGGAAATAAAAAAATTGATAATTCATATATGATTTCTCTCCATAATTGTTTTTTTAGGATAGATGAGATCTGTGGAAAGTGTGATCAAGAAGGTAATGATGTTCATGAATGTTTGATCATGATTATAGGTCCAAATACACATTTATAATGTTAATAAGTGTTAATATAGAAAAAAAAGATGAAATATCATTATTTCTAATGGTATCCTTGAATCCCAAAAAAAGGAACATATCATTGATTCATGAAGTGTATACTCCTCACAAAAGAGAACAGATACCATGACGTTGAAATTTATTTGAGAAAATTATGGTGGTGTAGTGAACATTGAAGATGAAATCTCATTATAACCCTCAAGAATTGGATATGATTTTAGAAAAAAAAATTCTGATATCCCAGTAGATATTATTTTTTGATGCTCTCAACCATAATCATTTATGTATGAGTCTATTTTGTGATGACGTAATTGAGGTTATATTCATAAAAGACACATGTATAATTAATGGAGTTAAAAATCAAAGCATTATCATTATGAGAGAAAGGAATAGATAAAATTTTATTCAAATTATAGATTCTGGTAATTCTTCTATTCTCAGTTCTAGATAAAGAAACAATCTATGTTCCAAAAGGCATGAAAATAATAGTGAAAATAATTTTTGTAGTATCTCTAAAAAAAATAGTGACATATCTAACAAAATTTATCAATGATAGGTATTATGAATTTATTACCCATGAAAAATGATAAAGGTTTTGAGGAGGAATAAAAGAGGGAAGAATCAATTATCAATAACTCATGAATTAATTCACTAATATTTGTGCTGACCCATGAGTTAGAAATCAAGAATATGTGAATTGTAAATTATTACATTCATGTATAATTATTAATCAATTATAATAGTTTTATACTTGAATCATACACCATATATAGTAGTCATCTTCAAAAATTATTGAAGATAATATAAAAGGGATATTGAAATTTACATCAAGAAAATGAGAACTGATCATGGGAATGAGTGTACATGAAATTAAATTGAATGCTCCCATGGAAACAATGGTGTCAAACATCCATATAGCACCCCATAGAGATCAAAATATAATGTAATTACTAGAATAATAAAATTGATCATTTTGGAAATGAGAAGAATAATAAATTATAATTTTTATTGGTCAATTTTCTTTTAGAAGAAAGCTATTTGTAGAGTATTTCACATGAGAAATTGATTATTTTTGACAAAATATAAATGTGACCTAATATGTGATGTGTTATAATAACAATAAAAAAGTGATATATTTTATATTTTTTCACTATCCATTCCTCATAAAGAATAAATTATTGAATCGTGTAATGTCTTATGAAATATTAGAAGAGTATATCTTTTTCAGATGCATATCAAATGGGAATGGATACAAATACTAAATAAAAAATTTCAAAAAATGATTAGGTGTTGTGATGTCAACCTTTTTTAAGGTCATGTAGTGAAGCAAGATTCTAATATTTTTGTATTTATAGATTTATATGGCAATACAATACTGATTTATGAATAGATTTATGAAATATATAATTACGATGAACCAAGTTATGGATGATTTAAATTTTATGAGATTGATTATAAAAAGGAGGTTGTTAAGAGTTCTCGGATGAAATATCAAAATGTGACGAATCATGTGGTGGAATATATTATTATAAGGAATAAATCACCACCAATCCCTACTATAGGATGGGTAAAGTATTATAATCAAATTATATTAATATCTCATGCTGATCCAAATTTAGTAGTTGATTCATTTCAGCCAAAATAATGGATTGAATATTTTGATAATGAGCTAAATATTATTAGGAAGAATAAAACATTGGATATCATTCCAATTCATGTTGAAAAAAAATCCATTTTAACCATGTGGGAATTACAAAAATTATAAATGATCAAGAAAAAATAATTATAAATAAATGTATACTTAGGTGTAAAGGAAAATATCATGTTAAAATGGTTAATTTTTAATTTTTAATTTCTCTAGATACAATATTTGTGTGTATAGGAATATTCCTTGTTATATCATCTTATAGAAAATATAAATTTTTACAAATGGATTTCATATGTTCTTTTTAATATAGAGATTGATGAGGAAGTATATGTTGAGAAACATGATGGTTATTTGATAAAAATTGGTGGCTTAAGTG
The DNA here is from genome assembly GCA_963277665.1 of Viscum album. Classification (NCBI taxonomy): domain Eukaryota; kingdom Viridiplantae; phylum Streptophyta; class Magnoliopsida; order Santalales; family Viscaceae; genus Viscum; species Viscum album. The sequence continues at coordinate 714,343 of CAUJRU010000150.1, read as the reverse complement.
TTTGAAAATTGAACAAATCCTTGTGTGTAATGAACAAGACTCTAAATTATTAATACCAAAGGACGTATAATTTATTGAAGGAATTATGCTCCATAAATATAAAAGTGGATTGAATATAGTATATCAATTAAATTAATTTAAGTATACATATTACAATTTCATAATTTTATGATAATTTTTTTGTAGGTGATCATCAGAATGTATGTCAAGAGTTGAATAGAATAATAATGTAAATGTTTGAAATGGAAATTTTTGGAGGTATGATGAATGTATTGGTATTAAAAGTAATAAAACAAGAAAACATTACTTCTTCTCTGAAAAAAATATTCTAGAGAATTATTGAGGAATTTCTAATTAGAGGAACCAAGGAGAGTATCTATCCCCATTCAAGTAGAACTAGAACAACACAAAGATTCTGATGGAGTTAATTTTCAGCAATGAGACTTCGATACATTTAATAGAAGCCTACATTATCATATAACCTAATGGATAGATATATATTAAGATGTGATTCATTTTTAATAATATTAGAGTGGCCTAAATTATTAACATCATATGGATGAATAAAGGGTTTTGAGGTATGTAAAAGGAAAAATGAGACACATGCTACCTTAAAAGAAGAGAAATACTCTAGATAATTCAAGATTTATAGATATGGATTGTGTAGTTTATTGGGAGGATTAAATATCCACTTCATGTTTAAGTTTACTCTTGGGTGATAATTAAATGATTAGATTTTTTATGAAATAGAATTCGATCACATTGATCACTAATAAATAAAAATATGTAACTAATACAAATTAATTATCTCAAATACTTCAGATAAAGTAGAAATTAAAAAAATATGTGGTTAAAGAATAAGAAACCACTTATAATTCATTATGCAAATAATTGTTCTATAGATCCCTATGAAAATCATTTAAAACTCTCAAAATACATGCATATTGATATTAAATATAATTTAATTATAGAAAAAGATCATAATCAAGTAATACATATTGAATTAGTTCCCACTTATGACCAGATACTCGATATATTCACAAAGTCTCTCATTAATAATTATTATAGTTTTTTAGGATTAACATGTGTGTTTATCTTCTACCAAAACCTTAGGATTTGTTTGTAAAGACCCAGATTTTTCTATTTAATTTTTTAAATTATATGGAAATATTTTGAGTCTGTGAAAATTAACAGCACATGATTCTGAGGCCCGGAGTGATCAGAATGAATTTCTGAACTTTCTTTACGTACGTTCAGTTAATATGCAAGCATGGATTTGTAACTATTAGAACCGGTGCTCGGAATTGAAATCTGAGTACATCGTTAAACTCACATCACCGATATTCACTTAAGGGAGCCTTCACCTCAACAACACATGGTCGAGGGTGGAAGTTGGAATTTCGGTTTTTCGTGGGAGAATTGAAAAAAAAAATAAAAAAAATTATTTTCTTTGAAACCTCTCTTTTGTGTTTCATTGGTGAGGACCACCTGGGGAGGTTGGGCATTTAATTCCTTGAATTAAATTCCCAGTTACAAATTGTGTAACACTTGGAAACTTCCCCCATTAATGTATTCATTAAATGTTTAATTGATGAAGTCTTTAATCATCATTATGGGGGGTTGGCTCTTCACCTATTTTGGTTGGGAATTGTTGGAAAACTAGTTTTCCTAGAGAAATCTTGGTGGAAGAACATCCTCCAACAAAGAACCTCCCCCAACAAAGAACGAATCTCCAGATCAAGAATGTTGAACCGATGTGGGAGCATGGATAAGAAGCATATTGAAAGAGCGACAAACGCTGCCATCTCCTTCATCGTATTCATCTTCTTCCTCACGCCATCTCCATCTAGGTAGGGTTTGTTTGTGATTCTTGTTCGTTAATTTACGTTAATTCAATATTCTTGAGCTGCATGTTATCGGTCTAACACAGAGGGTTCGGGCCAACTGAACATGGCCTGATCCGTCTACTACTTTGTTTCTTCATGGGTTATTCGCGGGAAAAACATCGGGTTGAGAGGAAATCATCCTGATGGAATTGATGCAACAATGACACCTCGAGATGAACATTGATGCCTTCGAAAAGAACGGGACACCCGATCTCACTTGGGGACCCGCGGAATCATGCCGGCGTGATGGCACCGGTGACTGGCGCCGATAGGGTACAAGGTGGCGGCCGTCACATCAGCCGATTGGGATGATGGTGGCGGTGAAACCATGCTGCCAAAGGAGGTCGCGGCCCTGCCTGTCACAACGAAGGAGGGTGGCTGCCAGCACGCTGACCGACCACGTGGTAGTCGGGGCGGCGTGAGTTTGCACAGATGTAGATGGGGGCCGCTACTATTGAGTTGTGATGGCGCACCTAGAGGGTGGATGGCACCCAGCTGGCCATGGTTGGAGCAGCGGCACAATTGCGCCGCTGGAAGAGGCGCCTGTCGGCACCCCGACCGGCCGCGTCTCGCTGAGCAGGACCCGTTCTAGCTGGTACTGCGTGCCAGCAGGCGGCGCCTTCAGGTTATCCAGAATCGAAGGATCCTTAGGACATTCTGAAATCCTGGGGGGGGGGGGGGTGGTGCATCCCCCGTGCGGCGGCTAGGGTGGGCCCCGCCACGGTGGGCCACCCTGACCGCGGGCTGCCCAGTGGCCTGAACCACCCCCATTGAGGGTCTGGCCGGACTGTGACCAAGAAGGCTGGGCCCATCATGGTCCAACTCATCTGGGTTGGACCTGTACTGGGTCGGGTCAACCCGAACCAAGTCTAGAAGGCATCGGCAGGGTCGGTCTGATCGGGTTGGACCAGTCCAAGGCCCATCGGGACCCAGATACACCTTTTTGGCTATATCTTGAGAGTCGAGTGTCTGTTTGACCAACCTTCTATGGCACCAGAATCCTGAGATCTAGAAGGAACTTTTGGTATACTCCACATGAGTTTTGGGTCCCTTATGACATGAAAGAAATTCGAGATACTTCTTCATGGAACTTCATGGTAGATGAAGTATCAACCTATTTCATGAGGTGTGGAACCTCCAGGAATCAAGCATGCTTAGTGTGGAAACACTGTGGCTGGATTTACTTGAAAAATCATTTGATCCTGCGTGGGTCATCATCAGATCTTGTGTGGGTTAGCATCTATCGATTCTGTGTCTGTCATCTATAGAATCCATGTGGTTCATCTTCAGATCCTGTGTGGGTAATCTTTGTATCCTTTATGGGTCAGCATCTTCAAATACTATGTGGGTCATCTTCGATCCTGTGTGGGTCACCAGTAGATATTTTTGAAGAAGTAAGATGATCTAGAAATACAAATAATCATCTATACTTATGTACAAAAGCTATACCTGGTGTGAGATAAGTCTTTACCTTTTTTGTACACTTCTCTGTAGTGCTATCGTTGTGGTATTTTTCTTGTGTGGTGTTACCTTTATGGAATTTAACTTCGTGGAATTCTCTCCTTTGTGGAATAGTTGTGCATCTGACTAAAGAGTTGGGAATTTTGTTTCCTCATAAAATAGATGGGTATACTTGATATCATAGTTATATGTACAGGCATATACCTAAGTTGGGTTGACAGTTGTTTTCATGCTCTAGGATTATGGTATTTCTTTGTGGTTTATCCTTTGTGGATTCTGAGAGACCTTCGGGGGTCTTGAAGTTCCTACTAACTGTTGATATTATCACCCTTGAATGGGTTATTCCCACACCTTGTGGTGTCTTGTGCAGATGATGGACAACATTGATCGAGGCTGAGGGTGCCAGGACTGGAGGCAGCTTAGAGTCAGACCATTAAACGAGACATACTGAAGAGACAACCATTCGAGAGCTGTACCTACCCTTCAGGTGGGATACCTGGCTGTTGTTCACATGATTTGTTTTTAGTTTTACTTGTACTTTACATATGGGACTGAATTCTAGCCCCTTTACTTATTGTAATCACCCTATTTACTATATCGTTTACTTTTTTCTTGTATCTTGTTGTGTTCGTGGATTATGTGAGTTTGCTTGATAAAAGGAAATGTCTTCCCGATTTTAGGGATATGCCTTTTCGGTGCTAGTCTCCAGCCCCTGGCCTATGGAAGGTGGGCTTGGGTTAGTCACGGAATGGGCCCTGAGGGATGGGTTGTGACAAATTGGTATCAGAGGAGTTAGTTCTACGAGATAACTTGGAATGTAATCTTTTGATTCAATAATAGAGTTAATTGCAATGAGTGTGGTTTTCAGTTTGGGGAATCCTATGTTGGTGCAGTGGCCGACGTATTAATACACCAGGACCCTGGCTTCTGATTTCCAAATCAGTTCATGAAAAAACAGATTGCGTGTGTGGTTTTGAAAAGTTCGAGGTATCTTTGAGTCAGCTAACCTGGTATAACTTATTGACTATGGCATACCTGTTTCTTTTTAGGATTCCTCCACACATATATCTATCCAGGGTTACAGGTATATTTTTTGATGACAGCCCACCGAGTGATGAGGCTTCGGTGCTTTCCCCACTTTCAGCAGTTGTACCAACGAGTGGTGTACCAACTGCACCACTACTCATTTGGCATCTGATGCCACTAACCCCAGTAGCAGAGGGTGCATGCCAATTGAGAACTTTGCATGGGTTCCAGTGACAGAGGCCATCGAGCTTCTGGGGTGAGATGGACCCACAGGTGGCTGAGTACTAACTGGAGGTTGTGGTTAGATTTTTCTGACTGGTAGGGACACAATCTAATCTTATGGTCATCCAAGCATCTAGTATTCTTCAGGCAGCAGCGGGGAGATAGTAGAGCTTGATTTTCCATGTTCAAGATGAGGTGACTGTCATCTGAGCGGACTTTGAGAGACTTTTTATGGTAGAGTTCATCCCAGTGATCTTACATTCAGTGCATATACAAGAGATTCTCCACTTGCAGCAGGGCAACATGACCGTGGATCAGTATTTTGCAAGGTTCACCGACCTCTCATGCTACTCCACTGACATGGTATGAGACCATTTCTTCAGGGCCCGAACCATCGAGCCGTGGATCATATAGGATATCAGAGCATCGATGGTGTCTCTCAGTATCCCGATGCAGGCTGGGGTGTTAGAGCAAGCACTCTTGGTGGAGAGCTTCCTTGCTGAGCAGTCACCGGTAGCGAGACCCACCACCGAATGTCACATAGCTCAGTGATCTGTAGCCTACAGTAGATAGATGATGTATAGGTCTAAGTGGAAGAGACCTATAGGTGGATGACCGTAGGATACATGGTCAATTGTGCGGGGATCTCGAGACAGAGCATGACATGTGAGGAGAAGGCAATGTTACTCATGCAACGGGAAGGGTCACATGGCTCGCAACTGCTCGAACCGTTGTACGGACGTCTAGTAGACGGTTGAAGGACTACCTATGTAGAGTTGGAGATTCGATTGAGGTGTTATGAAAGCAGTAGGTGGATTTGGTAGAGGAGTTGTCCGTGCAGCAGGCGGTGGGTGGTGATTCGAGGTTCTACCACCACCACCTCCAGGTGGTCCCCCTGACCATAGGAAGCAGGTAGACAGGGATGGGCTCAGCTCGTGGCAGCTAAGGCTTATGACCATGACACTTCGGAGATGAGTCTCGGTACGATCTGTGTCTACTACACCTTAGTTGCAGTAGTTATAGACATAAGTTCCAGTCACTATTTTATTTCCATGAACCTCGTTCGGAGCTCGGAGATTCTGAGGGAGTTGTTGGCTCAATCCATACGGATAGAGACTCCTACGGGAGTGGATCCGATGATTAAACATTGGTTCCAGTAGTTTGAGCTTAATAGAGGAGGTGTGAGATTAGACTGAGATCTTCTAGTAGCGGCGTCAAGGCATTATGATATCATCTTGGGTAAGGATTGGTTATATATAGTCCATGATTAAATCGACTGCATTAGATGAAAAATACGGTGTGTCCACGAGGATGGGTCCATGTTTTCCTTCACCGGAGAGGAGGGAACCTTTGCTGCATAGGATGGACTTACCCGAAGGACGGTGCAGCTGATCACACATCAGTTTTATAGCCTTACCATCAGAGCGGTTCATGTTGAGAGTCTGAGCTATCCTGTAGTGGTGGACTAGTACCCTGATGTTTTCCCTGATGATGCTCCGAGTCTACCTCCTCACAAAGAGGTAGAATTTTATATCAACTTGTACATTAGGATGACATCGATATCTACACTAGCATATTAGATGGCTCCCGTGGAGCTTCAACAGCTGCGAGTATAGCCAGAGGACATGTAGAGGAAGGGGTTCATTAGGCTTAGTATTTCTCCTTGGGCAGCCCCGATTTTGATCACCAAGAAGGTGGATGATTGTTTGAGACTCTGTTCGCTCTATCAGCACCTGAACCAGGTGACCGTGAAGAACAATTAACCACTATCGAGGATTGATGATTTTTTTTATTAGCTAATGGGAGCACTGTGGTTTTTGAAGATAGAGCTCAGATCAGGCTACCTCTGGCTCAAGTTACAAGACAAGGATGTGAAGAAGTCTACATCTAGATGTCAGTATAGCCACTATGACTTCTTGGTTATTCCATTTGTCCTGACCAATGCCCCAATAGTGTTCATGGTACTCCTGAAGAGGATCCCATAGCCATACCTCAATCGTTTTGTGGTAGTCTTCATCGACGACATCTTGGTTTACTCAATTATAGAGGAGGATCATGCCTATCATCTACCGATAGTTTTGGACACACTCAGAGAGAACCGGATTTATGGTAAGCTCTGGAAGTGTCAGTTCTGGATTCTACATAATCACTTCCTCAGACACTTCATCTGGGAGGCTGGAGTTATGGTGGATCCATTGAAAATTGAGGCTACCAGAGGATTATTCCTGACTTTTACAGAGTTTCGGTACCCTTATCAGTATTGACAAATAAGGGGAAAACCTTCATGTGGTCGGAGAGATGACAGTGGAGTTTCCATAAGCTGAGATATAGAGTGAAGAGTGCCCCCATCTTGAGGTTACCGAAGGAGGGAATTGGGTACATAGTCTACTCTGACACATTAAGGATGGGATCATATGTCTCCTGATGTAGGAGTGAGTAGTGATAGCATATGGTTATCGACATATGAGACAACAGGAAAAGAACTATGCTACCCATAACTTGAATTTAGCAGTATTGGTATTCACCTTGAAGATGTTGCGATATTGCATGATGGGAAAATGTTTACAGTCTACTCTGATCACAACAGTCTCAGTTATATATTCTCTCAGAAGGACCTAAATCTGAGACAACGACATTATCATGATTTCCTCCAGAACTATGACTTTGAGATAGTCTATGCTTATAGGAAGGGGAACGTAGTAGCATATGCACTCAGCAGGAGATCTGGTTTATAGTTTCTGAGTGAGGTGATAGAGCATATAGCCGCTTTGCGAATATCCTATATGGACCGAGATGGAGAAGATTATCTTCAGTCTCTAACAGTCACTTCCCCACTCATTCAGTGAGTTAGGGAGGCGTAGTGTGGGGACACTTACTACGAGGCAGTATGTGCTCAGATATCCACAAGAGAAACACCTGATGGATTTTCTGAAGGTGGGGATAAATTCATCCTCTTCAAAGGACATACTATGGTACCGGTGGAGCTATAAGAGAAAGTGTTGAGGGAGTTACATATGTCCCCTCAAGCAGGACATCTAGGAGTGCCAAAGATGTACCAAGACCTCCAACGTCAGCACTGGTGGTTGAGAATGAAAAATGCAGTGGTAGAGTTTGTCTCATGGTGCCTCACTTGTCAGCAAGTGATGGTAGAGCATCATGTTACAACAGGTTTAGCTCAGCCACTTGAGGTGCTAGAGTGGAAGTGGGATGTAATTTCCATGAACATCATGATAGGAATTCCACACACGTCCAAGAGACATGATTCCATTAGGGTGATCGTTGACCAACTCACCAATTCTGCTCACTCCATACATATCAGAGAGCAGGGATCAGTAGAGAGCTTGAGACATCTCTACGTATCGAAAATTGTATGGCTTCATGGAGTGCCCTCTATGTGTTTCTTAAATCGTGACACACAATTTACTTCTCGGCTATGGAAGGGGTTGCAGGAGGCATTCAAAACTCAGCTTTGATTGAGAATCGCCTTTCATCCTCAGAAAAATGGTAAGATATAGCAGACCATTTACACCCTCAAGGACATGTTTCATGCTTTCATCCTTGATTTCGGACGTAGTTGGGAGGATCAATTACCCTTGGTGGAGTTCTCTTACAATAATAGCTATCACTCCACCATCAGTATGGAACCATTTGAGGAAGTGTATGGTAGACCTTGAAGATCACCTCTTTGCTGGAAAGACCCAGCAGAGTCAACACTCATGGAACCAGAGATGGTATAGGCTACCACAGAGAAGGTGCAGATCATTCAGAAGCAGAATAAGACTGCACAGAGCAGACATAATTCTTATACTAATAGGAGACGAAGACCTATGGGGTTCGAGGATAGTGACCATGTCATTCTATGGGTCTCTCCTAGATGAGATTTTCGGAGATTTTTCCATGGTGGCATGTTATCTCCAAGGTTCATCGGACCCTTTTAGGTCTTCAGTAGAGTTAGCGAGGGGGCGTACCACTTAACCCTTCCCCCTCAGTTGCACCGAGTGCACGATGTTTTCCACGTATCTCAGCTGAGGAGGTACGTGCATTATCCTTCACACATCATTGACTCGGTAAAGCTGGACATCGATGATGGGGCGATATTTTCGAAGGTTCCAACAGAGATTCAGGATCGACAGGAGAGCATCTTTTATGGGTGATCAATACATATAGTACCCGTACGTTGGCCGCACATGATCCTCCAAGAGAGAACATGGGAGTGTGAGGCATATATTCGTGATTAGTACCCCAAATTGTTTCCCTAGTTAGTGTTGTGGCTTCTGAGGACACAACACGCTAAGGTGGTGAGAATGTAAAGACCAATAATTTTCCATGTAATTTTTTTTATTTTATAAAAATATTAAAAGTCTGTAAAAATTGATGGAAATGGATTATGAGGCCTGGAGTGACCAGAATGAATTTCGGAGCTTTCTTTAAGCTAGTTTAGATAATATGAAAGAGAGAATTTGTAGCTTTTGAACTGGTGCTCATAATTGTAATTCGAGGAAATCTATGAACTTGCAGTGCCAATATTTTCTTAAGGGAGCCTTCACCTCGACCACAGTAGGTTGAGCATGGAAGATGGATTTTCGGTTTTTTGTGGTAGAATTAAAAAAATATCTTTTTTTAAACCTCTCTTTTAAATTTTGGTTGTGGGGACTACTAGAGGAGGTTGGGAATTTAATTCCCTGCATTAAATCCCCAGTTACAAGTGGTGTAACACTGGGAAACCACCCCGATTAAAGAATTCATTAAATTTTTAATTGATGAAGTCATTGATATTTATTAGGGGGATTAGATCCTCACCTCTCGTGGTTGGGAATTATTGGAAAAATGGTTTTGCTGGAGAAATCTTGGTGGAAGAACATCCTCCATCCAATAACCTCATCCAATGAAGAATAATCTCCGGATCATGAACGTTGAACCAACATTAGAACACGAATCAGAAGGATATTGTGGGAGAGAAAAACATCATTGTATCCTTTATCATCTTCATCTTCTTAGTCACGCCATCTCAAATTCACAATTAAGGTAGGGTTTGTTCGTGATTATTCGTCCTTAATTGACATTGATTCCATCTTATGGAGCTGTATGCTATTAGTCTAACGCGGAGGGTGTGGGCCAAATGAACACAACCTGATCCCTCAACTACTTGGAGGTTTGATGTGTTCATTGTGCGAAAAACTTCGGGTTGAGTGAAACTCGACCTTGATGGACTTGATGCGACAAAGATGTCCCGAGATGAACATTTATGCCTAGGAAATGAAGAACGGGTCACTAGATTACACCCAGTGACCCGTGGAAGCCCACCGACACGACCAAACCGGTGACCAACATCGGCAACTAGAGATGGTAGCATAAAAGGTAACAGACGACACACTGATAGGCAGAAATGATAGCGGCGGCACAACCACACCGCCCAATGAAGGCCACAGCCCGTCGGCTGCAGCGAACGAGGGCGGCGTCCGGCTACGTGGAAGCCGGTGTGGCACGTGCTTGTGCCGCCAGAGATGGGGGTCATGGTTGTTGAGTCACGGCAGTGCACCCAGAGGGCGACAGTCACCCAGATGGCCGTGGTTGGAGCAGCAACACCGTTGCACCACTGGAATAGGTGATAGACGACACCCCGGGCGGCCGCGTCACACCGAGAAGGACCCGCTTCGGCGGGTCCTGGGTTCTAGCAGGCGGCACCACATGGTGCCCCCAGGTTGGCCCAAACCAAATGGCCCTCAGGCCATTTTGGAATCCGGGGGGGTTCCTCTCTCGAAAGGCCGCTAGTGCGGACCCCGCCAAGGTGGGCCACTCCGGTTGTGGGCCGCACCGTAGGCCGCACTAGCAGGCCGCACCATAGGTCACCCCCGTTGTAGGTCGGGGCGGACTGCGACCAAGCGGGTCGGGCCCTCTGCGGTCCAACCTATTTGGGATGGACCTGGACTGGGTCGGGTCTACTCGAACCGAGTCGGGTCGGCCCATGCCAGGTTGTACTGGGTCGGTCTGACTAGGTCGAACTGGACCCGATCCCTTATAAACCTAGATATGCCTTTTTTCCATATCTTGAGAACCAACATCCATTTGATGAACCATTTGTGGTTCCAGAATCCTTAGATCGAGACAGTCCTTTTGGTATACCCACATTAGATTGGATAATGTTGGAGTACAACTAGGTTGGATCGAACCCAAATCCAACTGGCCCCTCGTAACATAAATGCTAATAACTTACAGATCAGGTGTCTGATTGACATACCGTTTATCGCATTGGGTCCCTTGTGACGTGACTGAACTTCTTCATACTTCTTCATGAGAATTTGTGGAAGATGACATATCAAATTATGGCTTGAGGAGAATATCCTCCCGGAATCAAGAATTCTTAGTGTGGGAACCCTATGTCTGGATGTACATCAAGAATCTTTAGATCCTGTGGGGGTCATCTCAGGATCCTGTGTGGGTAAGCATATACTAATCACGTGTGGGTTATCAATAGATCCTGTGTGGGTCATCTTCATATCCAATGTGGGTTAGCATCAGATCTAGTGTTGGTCAGCATCTTGAGATCCTGTATGGGTCATCTTTGATCCGGTGTGGGTCAATAGTACAGCTTCTCGATGAAATAATATGATATAGAAATACATATAATCATCAATACTTCCGTAATTAAGCTATAACTAGTGTGAGCTAGGTCTTTACCTTTGTGGTACACATCTGTGTGGTGTTACCTTTGTGTTATTCTTCTGTGTGGCATTACCTTTGGGGTACTTAACTTCATGGTATTCTCTCCTTTGTGGAACACTTGTGGTTTTGTTTAAAGAGTTGGGCCCTGTGTTTCCCCATGAATGAGATGGGTATACTTGATAACATAGGTATAAGTATGGGAATATACCTAAGTAGGTTGGATTGTTGTTTTCGTGCTATGTGATTATGGAATTAATTTTTGGTTTATCCTTTGTGAATTCTTGAGAGACCTTTAGGGGTCTTCGGGTCCATACATTGTATTGTTATACTCACCCCTATACAGGCTATGCCCACACATTGCTATGTCTTTTGAAGATGAAATGCATCATTGATTGAGGATTAGGGTGCCATTACTGAACGAACCTCATAGGTAGACCATTAGATGAGACGTACCGCAGAGACGACCATTCGAGAGATGTACTTACCCTTCAGGTTAGATCCTTGGTGGGTGTTCACATGAGCTATTTTCAGTTTTACTTGTACTTTCTAGTTGGGATTGTATTACATCCCCTTTTATTACATTACTCACCCTATTAACTGTATATTTAACTTTGTGCATGTATCTTGCTGTGTGCTTGTATTGTGTGAGTTTTCATGTTAAAAGGCAACACCTTCCCGACTTTAGGGATATGCCTTTCCGGTGCTAGTCGCCAGCCCCTGGCCTATAGAAGGGGGTTTTGGGGTAGTCACGACATGAGCCCTGGGGGATGGGTCATGAAATCTTTAGTAGGTAATCCCATAATGACAATGATCATGTTGTCACTGGGGGAGAATAGGTGCACAAATATTTTCGTGAAAATTCAATTATTTTACTTATCCATTCAAATTATGGCATTTTTGTTATTGTGAAATAGGGATGTTATTTGAAGTTGATTGTTAATTTATTGTGGGGGATTAAATATTATAACTTGGATAAAATTTTCCATATCATATATGGATCAAAATCAATAAAAACAAAACACTATTTAGTGATCAGGATGGGGTAATAATTTTATCTCATGTGAAAGTCTATGGTTTAATTATTCTACTTTTATGTGGTTAATTCTAAGAATATCAGAGATAATTTGAATGGAACGAGTGTTATTTTTAATAAATATTAAATGGGGAGATTAAATTACCCCTTAAGGTGCAGATGGTGTGGTTTGGTTTTCATTTGTTTTCAACATGTTAAAATTGAAATAAACTTTTTTAAGCTAATACTTGTAAGTATCATGATAAATAATCAATTATAATGTTATGTTTATAGTGTTTTTGGGAATAAAATTAAGACAATGTGTTGGAAAATGTAGATAGAATTTATGTAATATTAAGGAAGTTATTTTGATTTGTTCATGGAAGGGTGTATATGAGTTAAGGAATTCCTTTTTAGAATGAATCCTGTATAGAATTTCTTGATATTTTTCTAATCCCCTAACAATATACTTACATCATGTGGTCATTCATTTATACATGTGGTTGAACATTTACCCATGTTATTGATCCACTAACTATGAGACAACATCATTCAGATAATCATTTACTCATTAAGTCAACCATTTATTCACGAATTAAATCAGCTAACCATGGATTAACTTCATGTCCTCAATCATTTAGTCATCTGGTGGATAAATTACTCTTTTGGTCAATCAACTAATCATGTGATAGATTTTATCATGGTGAGTTGAGTTTTTCTCTTAGTCATTCAAATTTGAATGTGTTGTTGATCCCGACCTATGGTTGATCTTGACCTCATCCTATGGTTATTTGGTTTGGAGAATCCATAACTATACTCAATCAAATATGAATTAATTCCTCATAGTCAATTCAATAACTATATATTTTTTTATGAATTTTCTGGGTGGAAATATGATTTTATAGAATTTATTTTTTCTGAAGAAAGTAATTATGATGATTATTCTCTAATGGAGTATTTCTTTTTTATCAAGATATTAGTCAAATCTTAGATTCATTCATATGTTTTTAGTGGTTTTAAATATAGAAAATTATGTTGTTTATATTTAATTTATTTTTTAATTCAAATTATATATTTGAAATTATTTCTCCCATTAATTTCAGTTGTTCTTCTAAGATTTTCATTTGAATCGAAAACATTGGGGTTTTATTTAATAATTTAAAAATATTATTAAATTATTTATTCAAGGAAAGAAATTGAATGAATAGAGAGGGTCTTTTTTGTTCAAGAATTTTATGGAAATACTAATATGATAATATATTGATGTTATACTTTTTAAGTACCATTTACCTTTGTTTCAATTTGTTTTTCTAGAGATCAAGATAATTAGATTATAATATCGTTATCAAAGATAATTTCTACAGAGATTTCTGATGAAAAGTTTTTGTTTGAATTTTTTGATGCACGGGGTAACTATTCTAATGTTGTGAGTGGAAGGATTATCTATTGATATTTCACCCAATTTTATATATAAATCATGGACCATCTAGCAGAAAATGTAATATTTGATGAATAAGAATATTGATTTCTATTAAAGATATAAATTGATTAACCCTAAGTGAATATATTAAGAGTAAGAAGTTCTTATGTAGACATTTTCATGTATTATTGTAATTATTATTGGATAATATTTACTTGAACCTTGTCTTCTAATTTTAGGCCTTTATAGTCATTATAATTTCATAATGATTACAAAAATATTCTTACTCAATAACAGTCAAACAAAAAATTGAGTATGCATTCCAACTATGGTTGAACCTTCTTAAAACTATCTTGCACTATTTTTGTAACACTAAAAGATTTTATATATATTCATTTTAATTAAGTTATAATTATTCTAATTCTATCTTTAAATGAAACCCTATGTCTAAATGAACCCTGATATACAATAAATTTTATGACATAGTCATTAGATTGACATGTATGAATAAGATTGACCAAATTATGATATATATTTATATATTTGTGTGTCTATGTGTGAATGTGTTTATTTTACTTAGTTCAAATGTATTGATTAATTCATAGTAAATATGTTCTCAATTTTTACTAATTTTTTATTATTATTATAAAATATGATTATTAAAAAAGTTATTTTTATACCATTTGGTCAAGTGGATTATAGTAAATATATATAGATTTTAGATTTTTTTGATTAAAAATTTACTTTTTCAAATTTTATTTTCAATATTAAATTAGGTGTAATTTTTAATATTTTTTTGTGAAAGACTAATTTTTAATTGAATGGAGAACATTACCTATTTTTTAAAATAATCAATTCTTATTAATAAATAAACTAATTTAAAAGTACCAGTATGTTTTTATTGAAGTATAATGTAACATATTTTTTAGTAAATTATATATTATATATTTGATTTTATAATAATCAACATTACACTTGATTTTTCTATTAGTACATTTGTTTCCTTAAGAACTCATTTTCAATGTAACCGAAGTGGCATGTTTTTATTAATACAATCTCATCATTTATCAGGATTGTTTGTGATTTTACTTCCACTTATTAAATAATACAATACATCTAGAAATAATTCATATGAAATTTTTTCTCTTATGGTATTTAATGATATATTTATGTGGTGGTAATATATTTACACTCTTTGGTACATTAGATAATTAATAGGATGTTTTTATGAAAATACGACTTTATTTCTCTCTTCGGTCGGAAATGTTTCTACTTTACAAACCATTTTTTATAAAAAAACACATTTGGAAAGTGTTTTACTATTGAAAATTATTTTTAAATGTAGTTTTCAACCATGTTTTACCATTTTAAAATATGTTTTTAAAAGGAATCTTTATGTCATTTTCAATCCAGTTTTTTTACATCTTCCAAAAATTTGAGAGGAATATTTATATATATATGTATATTTCATGTATGGAATTATTATAATTCATTAACACTTAATTAGTTGAATATTAATTTATTTATTTTAATTAATATTTTTAAAATAAAATAATTTAATAATTATTCTGGAATGTATTTTATTATAATTTTTTTAATATTTTTTTGTTTAATAACTATTTTTGAAGATTCGAAAAGATTTTTTTATAATAATTTTAAAATTTATTTTCAAGGGAAATTATTTAGTAAATTTTTTATGTCTGAAAATTGTTTTAAATTATTTTTAAGTCTCATATCATAATATTTCAAAGCTGTTTTTAGAGAAAAGTATATCAAAAATATTTTATCTCTTAAAAAAATATTTTCAAATAACGGTTCTTCATTAAGAAATGATCCAAGTTATCATTCAATATATGATCCATATAAGATTAAATCTATTAATATAGTTCATCATTTACTAGTTATATGATCGGAATACACCATTCTAATTATTTTTTCGAATGGTTAATGTTTAAAACAACATGTTTCTTATGGAACTCATTTCTCTTCTTTGGGTTATATAATGATAAAATGCTTATGGATATCACTTCCTATTGTAGGTTATTTTATAATGAAATGATTATGAAAACAACCACTGTTCCATAGGATATTATATGATAAAATGTTAATGATACCCATTTCATTTCATTGGTTATACTATAATATTTTTTGACAACCATATCTTTATATGAGTCATGATATGATGTATATTTAATTATTTTGTGGAACACATATGTATGATTTCATTATGTGATGGGTGGGACCTATATATCCCCTCAATCCATTTGGTAATGATATATGTTATATGAGCCTAGAGGGTACATCAGAGGTCAATCTAATACTATAAATAAGTTTACAAATTAGGTCATCTGATCCCTATAAAGGAGGGTATACGTGTTGTTAGTCCAAGCTTGAAGAAGGTACATGAGTGGTCAAACCAAGCCTAAAATGTTATGAATTTATTGGTGGGTAGCATTGAAATAATATTTTTATGCTTCCGTGTATGTCAAATCTATTTCTTATTCCAGTGTTATATTCTTTGGACTCTTGCTATTTTATTTCCATATTATTATTGTGTTAGATCTTCCAATATTTCTTCCATAATTCATTTTTATGATCAATAATATATAGGGGTATAGTTTTGCAATATCATATCATGTTCTCAAACCCTTATGCTCATGCCATGCTTACATATCTTCATTATGCACTCTTACTATGAATTTGATCTCAACCATTAATTTGTATGCATTCCCCATGATATAAAGATATGTATTATGTTTGCTGAGACTAAAATGGTTACTAATTATTGTGAACATAATTAGAGATGAGTTAATTCTCTTAGGGACCAATGTAATATTTATGTGTATCTAAGGAAACTAAAAATTATATGGTCTTTTTGTGTGTGTTTATGTATTGAAATAATTATTACAAAAAAAGATGTAATATCTAAATTTTTTAGGCCAAGGTCAATACAATTGGTATTAGAGAAAATATTTAGTTGATCTTTGTAATCTAGGATAATAAATCCTATGTGAGATTCGAAAGAACACGTCTAAGGATAAGTCAAATGATGAGTCAATGTGTATGAGAATGTACATGAATTTTGGTTAAGGATAGAGTGATTAGTTTCCTAGAAATATATCCTCATCAGGAATTAAAACTGGATGTGAATTTAGTACAGATGTTCCTCAGGGTAACAAACATGAAAACATCATATTTAGATACAATCAATCAGGATCTAGTGAATGTCAACAGAACTAGTTATATACCTAGTTTTTCACTCTTGGGGGATATAGTTTGAAAAAACAAATTATTTATGAACCATCATGAAGTATTTAAATATATGATGAATATGAATAACTTATGATAAACCAAATGTGTCATAGATTAGATAAGGTTTCACAATTTAAACAATATATAAGTGATTTTCATGATTATGTGGTACCCCAAAATAATTATTGTTTCTTACACTATGTTTTTTGGATTTAGTAAAAGGATTAACCCTACTGGAACCACATTAATGATGAGTAATAAGTAAAAATCAATTATTTTACTCCTTGGAATCCAAAAATTATTAGATTTGTAATGAAAAATCTCATTCCTATTCTCACACAACTTTCTCAAGATATAAACATGTTGAACATCCAAATGATCAATGAAAGGAACAACATTACATTTAGTCATTCAGTGGTTATTCTGATCCACTAGTTATTGAATAATGGATCAATACCACTAAAATGATTTTTTTATTCAGAGGTGTTCAGAACATGGAAATTTATTTTTGGTTGTCTACCTTCTAGAAGGTGAAGCATATAAATGGTGGAATCCAATAAAGAATATGAGTAAATAGTATGAAATTGACTCTTTGGATTGAGAAGAGTTCCGAATATTAATTTTTAATAAGTACTTTCCTTATTTCATTCCTACGAAGACGTAAAATGAGTTCTTTGAGATAAAGAAAAAGGATTATGAATCTGTTGGCACCAATGAGGCCAATTTTAAAGAACTTTAAAGGTACTCTTTTGTTATTATCATACATCATAAAAGTATGTTTGATCAAATTTTTAGTGAATTAAAACCAAGTAACCAAAGGAAATTATCCATAAGGGAAATTAGTATCTATGAATAAATTATTTGATGTGAAATTAAGGTATTAAGAGAGGTAATAGTTATGTATCATCCTTATGGATTTAAAAATAAATGGAATATAGAGTTCCAAGAAAAATGTAATTACCATTAATAAAATGAGGTGATGTTTTCATTATGAACAATGTATGGAAAGAAACATGGAGTTAATTATCTTAAGGAGGCTACTGAGTACTTTAAGTGTGGAAGGGTAGGGCGTAGAGTGACTTAATACCAAAGTGATGGGATGAATTTTGGTAATGATACGAATAATAATAATTCCTAACATAATGAACCTACAACATATTTGTCTATAAATTATATAGACTTTGTCCATTATTTTAACAATTTATAAAATATAAGGACTAATGTAGATGATAATCCACACAAACCTCTAAAGACATGGTAAAAAGGTAAAGCATATTCAATAATAATGGATGATGTGAAACATGATAATTAGGGAATACATATCATACTATCATTAGTTAGTAATTTCATGTTTTATTTTGCATGAATGAGCCCTATAAAAATATTATTGTTAATCCATTATGAAATTTTATGTGATTATCTAAATGAATAATGGAATAATGAAGTCACATATTATATCTATAAAATGATGAACCTAAGCATCCAATGTAATTTTTTATAGGATAATATATATGATAAGTAATGATGATGAATATATGTTTTCAATATGGTTTTACAAAAAATCATTTTATTATGATGTTTTAATAGAATATATTATGAAGGTATTCACATGTTTGGTATGTGATAATCAAGAGTGAATTTTTTAAACATGGGGGATCAATGTAAAAAAATAATTTGAGAAATTTAGTGAACTTCTTTCTAATGTTTTGAATTTTAAAATTTCAAGAGGGTCACATGGCCAACCATTTATGAAATGGATTATGCTAAACATTTAATGATGTTTTAGAGATTAATATTTCACCATATAAATATTTTTCAATATTGGATTACCATTGAAAACCATTTTTTAATAATGATAAATAAAGATATATGAAATGAATTATATTTCTATTTATTTATCATATGATCTATTAGTAATTAATTCATAAAAACACACCATTATTTTTTAGAGTAAGAGATGATGTTAAATTGGATGAAGGCATAACCATAGGGTGAAAATGTGCTTATAAAATAGAATAAATTCAAGTAATTATATCTTTTTCTGAAAAGTAATCAACATTAAAAAATGGTTCTTAAACAATTTTTTCATGTTATCGTATTTTTTGATGATATCAATTATCTTTTTTCACGCATCAGTGGTATATGGTGTTATAATCATTATACTTCCCCAGATCACTTAGTTTCTTGTGATTAGTGATCTATATCACTCTCTATAATTATTTAAAATTTGTATCAATGTCTAAATATTCCATTACCACCCATTTAATCCTATTAGGATCCTTGGCTATGAGTTAATTTGGGTAACATTTATTTTTCTATCTTTACCTTTATATATATATATTAATCATTTTTAAAATTTAGATTTATATGAAAGGGTTATTCAAGTGTTAAACCATTAATGACCTAGAATAATTGTGAGGTAGAAATTCATTTTAAGGGGGGGTATAATATAACACCACGAGTTTTTATGATTTTTTTTAAATTAATTAAAATTCATTGATAGTTTTTATTGCATGATACACAAAATTAGTTTTATTTATATGAAACACTATATTTATCTTGTGTTACACACAATACCATGTTTATATTTGGTTACATGAAACACCAAGCATATATTTCTTATATGAACAATTAATCATAGATTTAGTTACATGAAAAACTGATATTAGATGGTGATTCCAAAAATCTATTTTCAGATTGTGTTATACACAATAACGAGTTCATTTGATAGCTGTTCTTACACGCAAGACCATTTTTTACTGAACTAAAATATAAAAATATTATTATTATTTAATATAATAGTTTTCACCTAGCTTTCTTAATGTAGGGTATGAATATGATTAACGAATAAATGAAATTATATTTTATGTATGCTTACAAAAGTAATTCAATAGAAACCAAATATTTAAAAATTATGGTAAGAATATTTTAAAAATAAATAAATTCATTTTCCAAAAAACTTTTCTCTATGTGAATTTTTTTACCTCAATAAATTAAACAAACATATTTTGGATGAATATTTTAATGAAATAAATATATTCTATAAAATAAAATATTTTACATTTATCTTGTGATTTTTTCTAGAAAATAGAAAATAATATATCCAATTTTATGAAAAAATATATGTATTTTCCTAGAAGGTAGTTTTACCTAATTTTAATGGGTAAAAAATATTAAATATAAATTTTCACACTTTTAGAAGTAATATATGATAAAATACACTTCATTTTTGAAATATCAATGTAAAAATTATAATAGGGTGAATTTTTTGGATTCTTTGGTGATGTTTTATTTATTTAATGAATAATGAAAAATCATGAATTTTAATTGATAACTATTTTTATTTGAAATAATTATATAATTATATAATATTTTATATTAGTTTTTAATTATAATTATATCAAATAAACATATAATAATTTAATTTTGGTCATTGTATTCAATTTTACAATAAAATTGGATATAAAAACCTTTCAAACTTTTGAACTTTTTTTAAACCAGTTGTTTCATCATATCTACAAGATTAATTTTAAATTAATTTTAGGAACTTTTGTAAATTGAGGTTAGAAAAATTGATTCCATAATAATAATTTGTTTAATTTATAATTTCTAATAACATCAAATTATTTTGTGACTAGGGTGATTAGTGAAAATAGTTAAAATTATTCAGGGTGGTTAATATAAAAATAATTTTACTAAGGGACTAAACATTAAACATAAGGGAAAAATAACCAAGAAACATTTATGACACCCATTTTTAGACATATTTCAAACTTATTGCATATAGTTTTAGTAATTATCCATTATTGGATCCACCTGACATTGAAAAAATGTTGGCTGAATTCTCTCTTCCAATAATTTACATGTTTTCCGCTCACATCCCTTATAAAAGGCAACCCATATCCCCCTTCCTTCCCATCTCTCAATCCATTTCTATCAATCAATACCTATCCAAATATATTACCAAATTCTAACCCTTCATCCTAGATGTCTTATTTTTTGAATAAATTCAACCATGTGAGTCCTTTGGTGCAAACAAAAATATATAACCGAAGAAGAGGTAACATTCATCAATAAACATTTTTGTTTTACTTCATCCTAAAAACCCTTTAATTATTTTTATATTAATATTATATGATAAAAAAAGTATAATAAATTATATGTTGATTTTATATATTTTTTTATCACCTAAAATCCCACAAACGCTAGTGAAATGGGTTATGAAATCAATTTTTTATATGTATGAATGACTACCACCTCACGAACTAATGTCATTCATTTTTACATTACCACCTATCAAGGTTGGTAATAATGATGTAAATTATATATATATTTTATATTAAATATTTTTATCATATTATTATTCTTCTTTAATTCGTATATAACACATACCTTTTTTCTTTTCTTTTTTTGGGAATACGATAACGTAATTCATGTATACACCAGACCACCGCCTCGCGGAGTAATATGATTTGTTCACAAATTATATGGATTGTATTAAGGATGGGTTTAATAAAAATATTTGATATATATTAAATAAAAATGATTCTATAATGATAATACCTCATATATTTTTCTTTCATTCAATCTGAAAAAATGAAAATAACATTCACGCATATGTAGGGTCTGTCGTCTCCATGAACAATATATTTAATTTCATATTTATATATTATATAATTTTTTTAAATACATATATACTTAATATATATTATATTTAGATCATGTTTATCATTATATATATGTTTAAATCACAATTCAATAAAGATAACCAAAATGTAACAAATCAAAACCTATACAGAAAATAAAGCGGTTATTACCGGAAACATAACATTTACATTGAATTGTTAATAAAATGATAATAAATAATATTAAAACAATAGTATATGTTATTATATAAATTAATATGGTTATATAATAACTTTATAATTAACTTTTATTTATTATAAAATATTATTATTCATTTATAATAGATGTCAATACTTAATGTAAGGGATTTCTTTCTAACATTTTACTTTTGTGAGACACATGCAATGCTCACCCACTCTTTCTTGAATGTTGTTTATATAATTAACATTGATGTATTTTATGATTATTCCACACATTTTTTTATATTTTCAAAATAAATTTTATTATCTCCCTTTCATGGTGTTTATAGTTTGAATGTTACTAAATCTGTAAGGGAATTTTCCATAAAGTTTCCTTCATTGAGACAAATGTTATGTTATGTATCAATATTCATTTGTGATGGGTATTTACTTCACCTTTCACTTATTTTATAAATAATACCATCATATTAATGTTATTTTATGGTTTATTTAATTTTTTTATCTCTTAGGTATTATGATTCAAAGTCATAAAAGTGGTATAATTTTATTGCCAGAATCTCATACATCCAATGGCCCGAAGGCCTTCTTTTTTTTATTATTTTGTGATAATACACCATTAAAGGGGTGAGGTGGAACCCTCACAATTCTTGTAGGAATAAATATCACATTTCCATATAGGCCTTATAAGAATTCATTTCCCATAGGCTTCAAACATTACATACAAACGAGACTAACTACTTGGAACTTCTCCTCCCAACATCTTTATCGTGAAATCAGCTCTCCACCTTCACATGGCTATTTGGATAGGTTATCCGTTAAATGCAAAGGCTTTTCTCAATGACAGGTGTCATACCCTCTCATTCTTTCAATTCGTGTAGCTTCTGTTTTGGTGAAATCTCCTTGCTCATCCTCTTATAGAGCTTATTCAATGTAGGTTGTCTGGTTTACATTTGTACTAAATATGGCCCGAAGGCATTGAGGTGGCCTGAAGGCCTCTGGCCCTAATATTGGGTGGCCCTAAGGCCTTAAAGGACTCGGGGACCAAATCGGTGGCATAAAGCCCCAAACGGGGGAAAATTCCTCACTACTATAGAGCCAAATAGTGCCTGCTACAGTTCCCGTTACAATACCAGCTACAGTACTGCATAGTTCCCTCTACAATACAGCTATAGTACCCCCCAGAAATTGTACCACTACCTAGATTTGATCACAGGTCACATGGACACACTTAAGAGTCCTCACTAATTGGGATAAAACTCATGTGCTTGCTATAATCTCATCGTTTATCGATATTTTCTATGATAATGCTGCCATTGGGAAAATATTTTGATATATATATCATAAATCTTAATTACCATTCTTATACTATATTTTTTCATTATATATTTATGTAGAAATACATGTTTTCCACTCTTTGGTATTTATGATAATTAAGAAATTATTTTTATGAAAATATGACTTTATTTCTCTCTTCCGTTAGAAATATGTCCTCTTTCAAAACCATGTTTTCTAGATATTTTTTAAAACATTCTAATATTATCCTATTATATTTAATAGACATTTTTAACCACGTTTTATATTTTAACAAAATAGTTTTATATGGAATATTATTTTCATTTTATGATGAAGGCTATTTTGACTTATACTAATAATGTGAAAGTGATATTTATTTTTACATATATGTATTTTACCAAATTCATTATCGGAATGGACACTTTATTAATTAATGATTCCATTATAAATTATATATAATATTTTTAGAATAAAAATATATCCTTATCATTTTTTAAATATTTTTATTTTAAATTTATTTCATAATGTTTTTATGTCTATGAAGTGTTTTAGGTGATTTTCAATCTTGTTTTATATATTTTCAATGGTTATTTTCAAAGAAAATTATTTAATAAAATTTTATTATTTAAAAAGTTATTTAAATGATTAATAAATCATAATTCATTAATTTTCAAAGTGACATTCAATGAAAAATATTTTGAAAATCTTTTTTGTCTTAAAAAGTTATTTTCATTGAAATTTAGTTTTCCATAAGAAATTATCCAAGTGATCTTTCAAAATAATTCTCTATAGAATTTGTTATCCCTGGATATAGTTCATGATTAACTATGAATATATTCCAAATACACTATTATTATTCTTCCTTTGGATAAATTATGTTTAAGATGAAAATTTATTTATGAAACATTTTTCTCTTCCACAGGTTATACTGGGATAAAATGATTGTGAAACCATCTCCCTTTAACATGGTAATTATATGATGAAATTATTATCAAACACATATCTTTTCCATAGGTTATGATATATTGAAATTTCTATAATATCCATTTCATTTCATGGGTTATGATATGATATTTATAAAACCCATCTAATTTTAAGGGTCATGATATGATGAATGTTTTATTATTTTATGGAAAACATATGTATGATTTTATTATTTGAAGGGTGGTAACTATATATCCATCCAATGCAGTGAGTAAGGATAATTTTTATATGATTTTAGAGGGTAAATGGGTGGCCATATAATTTACATAAATAATTGTACATAGGTGGTTAGCCCAAGCACATAATAGAGGCTATATGGGTTGTTAACCCATTACCGAGAAGGTACACGAGTGGAAATCCCAAGACTAACATGTAATTAATGTCCCAGTGGCTGTCTATGACATAAGATTTTCTATGTTTTTGTGTATTACAAAAATCTATGTCTTATTCCAATTTCTTGCTCTCAAGAATTTTTTTCTTCTATTTTCTTATGATTCATGTCTTATGAACAACTAATCTATATAATATGTCTCATGTTTGGGATCTATGATAAGGAAGCTATGGGTTTTCAATGTTATGATCATGTTATTATACCATTATGCTTACATCATGATTTTGTATCTTCCTAGTTTACCCTAACCTAGAATTTATTCTCTCCCTTTTTTATGTTCTATTTCCCTCAGTTATAAATATAAGTATTATATAGGATGAGTCTAAGAAGGGCTCCAGTTATAAAGAATTTAGTGGGAGATGATGTAGTTCACTTATGAACAAGAGTTGAGTTTCCATTTTTCTAAAGGTATTAATCTTATATGGTCATTGGGAATCTATTTGACTAATTAAATAAATATTCTAAAAAAATGTGGTAATTTCTATTTATGTTAATCGAGGACCTCTACATGATGGATAAGACAGATCTCCATTCATAAAGTATAGTTCTCATTAAGATAAGCTACATTATAGAAAGAGAAAGTTATTTTTTCAAACTCTTCTCTTATTTTCTTATACATATCTTTGTTTTCAGAATTTATTTCAAAATTAAATATTTAAATATTTAGTTAGTTAAAATGATAAAATTATATTAATCATTTCAACCTACTATAAAAATTATATTTTTGATATATATATATATATATATATTATACCTCTTTTTATTCGGATTTTGAAAATGTTCCCATCAATAATCACTTTACCTTCAATGGGACGTTTATAACTTTTTTCATATCATTATCCTAATAGATGTTAGTAATAATGTATTTGTAAAATATAAGTATTTAAATATAATTTCTTATATTTAAATAATTAATTTTACTAAAGTATATATTATGTTTAACAAAAATAGAAAAATTGAAGAATAATGAGAAATATTTGAGGAAAAGATAATATCAAAATGACTACCATCTATCCAATATAATTTAGACAAATATTTAAACGATTAAAATTGATAAATTTCCATAAAAATGAAAAAATTAACATCTTGATCAATTTTTTAATAAACCTATATTTATTTTTTGAGATTCAAAATAGTGAAAATAACAATGTGGGATTTACGGTAAGGGGATTCTTGATACCTACTCCATTTCATTGGTTTATCTATAATTCAAATAATTTTTTATGCATACTACACTAATATTCCATAAATAACATTTCACTATTTTTCCATTTTATTTTTGATGATATATATGTTCCAAAATTTATTTTGAAGCTGAATAAATTGATTTTCCAAAATTAATTTCTTTCGAAAACATGTATTAAACTCCTCCTGTAATGTTTCTTATCAAATGGAAAATAATGTTTTATTCCAAATAATTATTTCTATTTTTCATTTGAGAACCCATAATGTTTATTCAGGAATATATATTTTTTCAAAAATTCTTATCAAACCCATTCCTTTTCTATTGTTTATTTCTTGAACACAATTTTTTACATTCTATATGGCCGGTATGATTATGTAAAATTTATAATTTGATTGGTTGACCTAAAATTCTATAGGCTTTTAATGCATTGGTTAACATGATTTATCTTAAGAGATAATTTGTATTATGTATGAACATGTTGCTTGATTTTTTCCCAATGATTATGTTTATATATTATTCATGAACGTGATGGTATCTTTATTGAAAATTATGTGTGGTATTTGACCACAATAAAATGATGTATCACTTTGTCAAATTTTTATATTTTATTCCTTTATTAAATGTTATCATCAATCTCATGATGATGATCATCTTATTTTGACCTGATTATGAGGATTATACTTACCCATGGTCTATTAATTCTATCCTATTACTTCTTCTATGTCTCCCTTCCCCATAATATAATTTTAGTTGACCTGTTTCATTGAGGGATACCCTCAGGTAAATATATGTACTAAGGATAATGTCAGATTTAATAAGTATAAATATAAAATAAATTAATAATGTTTATATTTTTTATGTATTAGTGATGTATGATCTTAATGTTCCAAGGATACCAAACATCGTGATCCTTGAATGTATAACTACAATGTTGTTTATAT
The DNA here is from genome assembly GCA_963277665.1 of Viscum album. Taxonomy (NCBI): domain Eukaryota; kingdom Viridiplantae; phylum Streptophyta; class Magnoliopsida; order Santalales; family Viscaceae; genus Viscum; species Viscum album. The sequence goes on along the minus strand of CAUJRU010000150.1, from coordinate 687,780 downwards.
TTATAATTATGTATAAAAATATTTTAAAAATTAGGGTAACTATAATAATTGTTTTGGTAGGAATATAATGATGTAATTAAAATAATATTATTATAACAAAAACCTCATAGGGAAGTAGACGAGTCTTTCTTTATTTAGTAAGTGTAGAAAGAGACATAGAGGAAACTTTATTAAGGATACTAGTAAATTAATTTAGTTTATAAGGGAAGCACAACTAGAAATAGATTGTTTATTTGATGAGAAGAAGTTATCTCAGGATGTGAATGGAAAAAATGATCCACATAATACACCAACCACAATCCAATGTTTTGAATGAAAGGACTATGGGAATTATCTTAAACAATGGTCAAATATGATGGATAATGAAAATGATCAATTATATAAATATATTAAGCCAAGAGATAAAGGGATATCTCATTTGATCACTATTGCTAATATTTGATATGAGATTGAAGGTCTGAAATGTTCAGTTACCTTCCACTCAAGATATTCTAATGTCTAATTATGTATTTGTTAGTTGCATTATTTTATATCTGAATAATATTCTAAGGGTATTAAATTAACTCCTTAATGATTATATGTAGAATTAGTATGGGAAAATATAAAAGTAAAGATGACCTCATCTCAAGTTTATTATTATTCTATAATTGAATTTTATGGAAATTTGATAACTATAAATATTTTTTATCTCTCTTTTTAAATTTTATCTGATTTTGTGTGCAATTTTCCTCTCTTTATATAGATATCATATCAAATATTAAAGAGGGGATGTCACATTTCATATTTTGAATGAATCTTTGATCATTTTTCTATTCAAGGATGAATAAATTATTCCAATGGTAATTACATCCATTTTACAGGTTTTCCCAATGTATTAGAGGTATCTATCTTATATGATTCTGAACAAACTAAACATCGATGATATGAATATTAAATGAGAGTTTAATGAAATTTTTCCATAAGATTTTCCTATTCATCCTATATATTATAATGTTGTGTTTTCAATAAAACGTATACCCAGGGATATAGATATTTCAAATTATAAATATATAATGGACTAAATTGAGTTGTAATAATTATGTAAATTAGTACAAGAGAATCTAGATAGGGGATTCATTTCCCCAAGTGTTTCCCAATGGAGTAAATTTGTTCTGCATTTTATTATAAAATATTCAACAATTTAACTCTACAATTGTTATTATCAAAATTTGAAGGAAAAAATGAAGAAGATGTACCATTTAATTCATACTTATAATTGGTTTGATCACCTATGGGAATATCAGTACTTATATAATATCGAACTCTGTTCTAGAAACAGTCAATTTAATATCATAAGTGAAGATGTAACACCCGGTTACCTTTCATTCAGGTATTTTTTAACCTTTTTTCAGATTTTATTTCAATTGGTTGGGTAATGAAGAGATGGAATTGAGATAAAACATGAAATGGTGATGCCAATAATTTCTTGAAATTTTTTGGGTGAAACATGTAGTTTTCATAGCCTTCTATGGATCCACACACCCTGTAATGGGGTTACACAACATGTAATATTTTACTAGGAGATGTTGCGAAAAAGGTAAATGAAATGTATGGATATATATCGCGTACAATTTACATGCCATGTAAATATTAAAAATATTAATTTTAATAAAATGTGACAACTATTTAGCATATACGGAATCCAATAATTTACACTACGTGAACTGGGGTTACATGTCATGAAAGTATCTGGGTAGAGAATTTTATATTGGCTACATAGATGATTTATTTTCCATTCTACCTAAAATGCTTCCTCGCATGGCCCAGATCCCTTCTTAGGAAATTATGGGTGTTTCAGATAATCTTTAATACCTCTGGATTATCTATTTGGTGATTGATTAACATGTTGGTTCTAGTTCATCTCTCAGAGTAAGGGACCTTCTTGTCTCTTCTATATATCTCTCTTTCCTCCATTTAGATTAATAGATCATCTTAGGATTGATGGATCTAACCTTTTTTTTTTATGAATCATGATTCTAGGTTGAGTTAGAAGATATTTTTCACCTTAATTTATGTTTGGAAAGTCTTGTTATGGTAATCGTGTTCCTTATAAAAGGCATGTGGTTCAATTTATTATTTTCTAATTGATTAAAAAATGATTTTATTGTTTTTTGAAATTTATTTAAAATTAATTTCAAAAACCTAATTTTATATGAATTATAATTTAAATTAATATGATATGTATTTTGGATTAAAACACCATATTCCAATATATGTTGTGATTGAGGTGTATTTTTAAATTATTGGATTTTTTAATTTAATTTTTATAGAAAATGGATTAAATTGAATTTCAAAAATATGTATTATTGATTTTGGTTTGAAAATTATTCTACTTTAGAAAAACCTATTTTGGGTTTGAAATGAAATTGGCATATTGAAAATGAAAATTTTGACAATTATATTTTAAACTGATTTGAAAAGGGTTTCCCATTATTGATTAATTGATTGATATCACGAGAGCTTATGCGGCTAGTGGGTTATTTTGGACAAGAACGCTATGATGGTAATTACCAAGAAATGGATTAATGATTAAAACTATAACTAAAACAGAATTTTTGAGATCTTATCCATTATTGGATTTTTATGAGTCATATTCAGCTCGGGCCTAAGGGATGTGCGTACACTTGTTAGCTATAATAAATTATATGATATGACTGGGGATCTCTTAAATATAAACTATCATAACATAGGGATGATTATCATGGTGCATGTTGTGATTGTTTTAATATATATTCCTCTAATTTCACAATTTTTTACTCATGCCTATTGAATTACATAGACTATTTTATAAAAATATTATTTAACCCATGTTAAAATGTTTTTCAATCTAATTGAAATGAAAGAATGTTTTTTCTTAAATATAAAAATATAATTCCATTTCTGTTTTAATCAAAATTTAATGAATTATTTGGTTCATTATTAGGGAACCTTATTATAGATTAGATGGTGTGGAACTACTGGTCTTTTTAATCACAACCTACATTTACCTTATGGAATGTGTAGATTTTAATCAACCATGTTTTAGTAAAGGGAAAGAACCTTTTGGAGGAGGTGGATGTTACTGATCCTTTGGGAATAGTCTGTTGATACCTTTAGGATATTTGTGTTTATATTGTCTATTTTTGGTACATTGATTATGTATTTTCTTTGTTTGTTATAAATTTTTGGTCTTTGGTACTGTATCCCTTTAGTGTTTTGAGAATAATAATGTGTATATATTTTCTTCAACTGTGTTTGGGGAAAATTTCTTCTCACTATTATATTTCATGATTCTATGTGTTAGTTTCCAACTTAGGGGGATCAGGAATTCCCTTCCAGAAATGTTAGAATATTATTTTTTATTAGTGTACAAGGGCATTCAGGCTCATTTGTGACACTGTTGTATTAGTGGTATAGGTCAAGAATCATTCTTTGATGTTCATAAACATTTGGGAAATCATGTTGGGACTTAGGAGGTAGTTGTGAGTGAGTTTCTGGATAGATCTCATCATAATAAGTCTCAAGTAACTATGGGTGGTTTGGGAATGGCTTCTTGAGGATTTGTTCTAGCCTTTTCCATAATTTTGATTTGGATATGTAGAGATCTAAATATTTTTTGTCTATCTAATGTGATTAATTTCTATGATTCACTTGTTTGAGTTGTTGATATGTGTAATCCTATAATTTATTCAATGTTTTTAAAAAATGTTTGGTAGCATAACGAATTTGAGTATGTGTGTGAATATGATCTAGGAGGGAATTTCTAATGAACCATAGTGATCAAATCCTCTTGTGGACTACAATCTAGTTGGGGGTTGTTGTGTGTGTTTTCCATGCTATGGGATATGCATATACACCCATACACACTCATTTTCCAGTTATATAACCTTATAAAGATGAATCTTATAGTCATGCTCAAGATTTTTTTTATTTGAAACAAAATTTATTTCAAGGGTCTAATGATTCTCAAGAGGATAAGAACTGGATGATAAAGATAGAGATTATCTTGGACTTTTTGGAAACTCTTGAAGATATTAAGGTAAAGTTTTCTACGTTTATGCTTAAAGGACCTTGTAGGAAATGGTAGTATTCTATGTTTACAGTGAAGAAAAATGAGGGTTTATTATTTAATGAAATTAAAAATATTTTTCACGGACTAGTTCTATCCATATTATATGGTGTTGGCCATGGATTTGGAGTAAATACATGAAGTGGATGATAGAAGTGTGATAAAATATATGAACTCATTCTCTAACCTTGTAAAGGTTTTAGATGATATTTTATCGAATGAGAAGATGAAGACTCGGTCAATCAATATGGGGCATTGATATGATATTCATTTATATATTTTATTGACGAATATATCTTCTTATATTGTTTTTCTTGATCAGGAATATATGGATGAACATGATATGGCTGTTATATCAGGGTTGATGGGAGTTTATTTTTCTCCTAGTGGAAGTTATATGAGTTTCCATAAATGGAAGATAAAATGTGATGAGATTTATGTTGTATCTTTGTAAAATGGATCTTCTAGACAACTTTATGTTCTAGGAAATGTCTCATTGACTTACTTCTAGTGTGGAAATCGTAGGCATTCAAAACAGGTTTGCACAGAGGTACCCAAGATATGTAGTTCCTATGGTCATTCAACACCCTTTCAGAAATCTTGTTGTTATATATTATTTTTCACATAGCGAAACATGATCATCATCACCAAAAATTACTATGGAAAATTGTTTTCTTCAAGATATAAGTGGTCACAACCACATGAAACTGAGAAAAATATTATTCATGAAATGGAAGAGTCTCTATATGAAGCTTATACTAGTCCAATGACTATGAGAGGTACCATCACTGTAACATCATCTTTAGGGACTACAATATTTGATATCTGTGCATCTAATTTATTCACTTAAAATATTATTATTAATCATCAAATTCTTCATATATATATTTTATCTTCTATGATGGAATTTACTACACCGCTTGGAACGAAGAGATATCAGGGTCTTCATTGTCCTTCTTTTGTTTTCTCATTATCAGATATTGAGATTACATAATATTTTATTATTCTCAATATAAAACCTCTTGATTTCATCTTAGGGATGAATTTTCTTATTGCTAACAAATATCAAATTTATTTTTATCATCGATGGGTCTCCATTATGGTGCCTGTTGGGGTGTGCCATAACCTTCAGGGGAAATGGGACCTGAGGTCGATTAGAGATGGACCTTATTATCTAGTTTTAGGTAAAGTAATATAATTGTTTGATTTTGACCTTGAGAGAGAATACTTGACCAGTGATCTCACTCTATTATTTTTCATGATTTCCAAATTTTTTCCTTTTAACTTCTATTATTTCCACCTGTAAGGGAGGTAGTGTATTCTATTGATTTAGATATTATTACTCAAAAAGTATATATTAACTCATACAAAATGGAACTAGCTAAACTGAAAAATTTAAAGACTCAGCTGCTTGATATTTTAGAGAATGACTTTATATGCTCGAGCATGAAACATTAGGTGGTGGCTATTTTCTTTTCTAAGAATATTGATGGACAACTTCTCCTTTTTTTATTAATGGAAGCTTAATTGAGTCATAGTAAATAACAAGTATCTATTTCTATGGATTGATGATCTGTTTGAATATTTGAAAGGGTTGAAGTGGATTTCAAATATTTATCTTCAATCTGGTAACCTCTAGTTGAGAATAAAATAATATAACATTCAAAAAATCAACTTTCAAAGAAGTTTTAGCCATTATTAGTATATTTTAAATCAATTTTGTATAACCAATTATCTTATAGACCTTATTCATTTGATGAAGAATATTTTCCACAAATATCTTTATACATTCGAAGAGGTTTTTGTGGATGAAATCCTTATTTACTGAATATCTGACGAGGATCATGTGTGTCGTTTTGGAGAAGTTATGGGATACATTAGAAATAAATTACTTTATTCCATTTCATAAAAATGTAAATTTTGGATTTTAGAATTGATGTTCTTGGGAGATATTATCCCAAAACCTGGTATTTTAGTTTATCATGATATGGTGAAATCTGGTATGTCATTGGATAAACATCTTAATGATTTTGATATTCATATCTTCTTGTGTTTAGTCAGATATTATCACTAGATTGTAATGGAATTCCTATCATATTATTCTCCGATGTCCACTCTTCTTGAAAGGGGGTAATGTTTTTTTTGATAAACTACATAGTTATTTTCTTGAGATGAAACATATTTTAACTTCAGTGTTGATGTGGACTCTTCCAGAGCTCGGTTGTGGCTATGTGGTCTTCTTCGATTCATCAGGTTTTATTTTGGAATTTATTCTAATGATTGGTGATCATGTCGTTTCCTATTGATCTTGGTATCTTATGCCACATGGGAAGAATTATCTAACCCATGACCTTGAACATGTAGCTATGATGTATGCACATGAAATTTGGAGATATTACCTTTTCAGATAAAGGTTTACCATGTATTCTGACCACAAGAGCATCAGTAATATATTCTCTCAAAATTATTTTATTCTCCTCCAAAGGTGTTTGGTAGAGTACCTTGAATTATATTATTTCGATATTTCTTATACCCTATAGAAATGATATTTCATTGCTAAAGTGTTAAGCGGAAATATTCCAACCCCAGACATGGAAGAATCATTGAAATAGTGTGTCTTGATGTATTTTTTTTCACAGTTTCATATTGGAGTCTAGGAAAAAGGGATGATGTTATCTTGGCTACTGTTATTTTGGCCTCCTCTCTCCTGGATATTATTATTTTGGAATAGTAGGTTGATGATGAATTCCATAGCATTAAAGACTCTCTTTATGGATGCAGGACTATTTTAGAGTGTATGTTCTCCCATTATGATATTCTATGTTTTTGGAATTACTTTTTCATATTGTTTTCTATGAGGAATGATGTGATGTGGGATTTCTATAAATCTCAATGGGCTGCACACCCAACAACCATGGATATTTTTTTGACATGAAGTGATTATTTTGGTGGTCTAGTATGATACAAGACATCGATAACATTGATTCACACTTCTACCCATTCCATCATGTCAATGATGATCATTAGAGACCATTGGAATAGATTCAACCACATCCTATCCCAACTCGAAATTGGAATGAGGATTATATGGGGTTTTTGATTGGGTTTCCTCATAGCTAGAGAAAGAATAATTCAATATGGTTTTTTAAAGATAATCTGACCAAATCGAATCACTTTATACCAATTTGTGATGAAACCAATGTCTCAGATCAAGGAATTCTCTATTTGAGAGAGATTTTTATGTTTTCACAGAGTTCCATATGATACAGTATATGATAGGGATCTCCTATTAACTTCTTTCTTTTGGAGAGGCCTTCATGAGAAACTAGGTTATCCGGTTTATTGGAGAACAACATACCATCCCTATTTAGCTGACTAGATGGGGAGGGAGGTAAAAATTATTGATGATATTATTTGTGCCATCATCATAGATTTTGATGGATATGGGGATGAACATTAGAGAATCGATTAGTTTTTTTATAACAATAGTTTTTAGTCCATGATCATAATGGATCATTTTTAGGCCTTTTATGGTCTGCCTTTTAAATCTCTATTGTATTGGGTTGTCATCAGTGAAAGATCCTTGTTGAGACCGAGATTGGATCAAGAGATGGAAATGAATAGTCAGTTGATTCCTCAAAAGAAGTCAATAGTATATAGATGGTATAAATATTATCTTTATCTTAATTGTAAATTCTTTAAATCTTCAATCAGTGATCAAGTGTTATTGAATGTATCACCATATTTGGGTCAACGAGATCTTGGGAGGCAAGGGAAGCATAATATTTGTTTTGTGGGACCTTTTAAGGTTTTAAGTAGGTGGGGAATATAGATTACCATTTAACAATTTCCCAAAATTTTATATTGATACATAATGTTTTCCATGTATCTCATATATGAAATTATCTTTTAGACCCATGTCATGTTTTGAACTAGAGTTATCTGGCTGTTGAACATGGTTTTTCCACGACTGAGCATCCAGTCATGATAGTTGATTATAATACCAAGGTACTTCATGAGAGGATTATACCATTAATTTGTGTGCTATGGAATCATATTTATTATTCTCACAAGACATGGGATAATGAGGCACTGATGATAGAGCATTGGTCCCTTTTTTTGATATGGAATATTCTAGATAGGATTTTTGGGGGAAATGATTTTTTTGGGGTGGTTGTAAGACACCATTATATTTATGTCAGATATTGTTTATAATCTTCCCTATTCCCTTTTCATTAGATTGATAATGCTGAGAATTAATTTGTAGGATACCTATAATGGTAAAGTGAGATATTTTTTGGAATTTTCAACCTAAAAACAATAGTTTTTCCAGACTATTAGGATTAAAATACATATAATATTAGGCTTGTTTATTTCATGAAATGGGTAAAAATAAAACATGTATACACACCATGTATATTTGACACACATTTTAAATTATAAATTTTTTATATTTAATAAAAGGAAACACCTTTTTCAGTGCATATAGAGTCTAAGAATTTACATGATGTGAACTAGGGTTACACATCATTTATGTATTAGGGAATGAAATTTTAAACATGTTTCCTAACTGATTTCTTTTCCAGTAAACCGTAATCCCTTCCTCACACAACCTATATCCCTCTTAATGAAATTTTTCATGTTTTTGGTGATATACAATCCCTTTAGACCATCCATTCTGCGATTGACTGTCGTGTGGGTTTCATTTCATCTCTCTAGGTAAGAGGTCTTCCTCTATCTTCTATATATATCATCTCTAGCATTATATTCTGATAGATAATATTCATATTAACTAATAAAAACTATTTTTTGTTGAATATTGATTCTAGGTTGTGTATCTAGATCTTCTACACATTCTTTCTTCTTTGGCGAGTCCTGTTACGGGCATTGTTTTTCAGTGAAAAAGGGATGTGGCTTAATTTTTTATAATCTAATTGATAAAATATTGATTTTATTGTTATATAAAATTACATTAAATTTTATTTGAAAAAATAATTTATTCTTATTGAAATAGAAATTTTTATGGTATCAATATTTTGAAAAACTCAATTCTAGTTAAATTAGAGATCGAGGATTATTTTGAAATTAATGGATTTGTGAATTCATTTTTGGGTGAAAATAGCATAAATTGAATTGATAATATCCTATGATTGTATTTTGTAATAAAAATAGTGAAATAATGAAAAAACTATGTTTTGGTTTTGAAATGATATTGGTATATTGAAATAGAAAATGTAGCAATTTTATTTTATACTTATTTGAAATGACTCTTCTATTTCTGATTTACTAATTGAGCACATGTGAGCCTCTATGGTTAGTGGGTTATTTGGTAAAATATTACTATGATGGTAATTCCCTAAAAATGTATTGACTATTAAATCTCTAACAAAAATCTAGTTTGGATGATCTTATCCCAAAAGGGATTTTCAGGAGTCCTATTTGGCATGAGCCTGAGGGATGTGTGTACACATATTATATGTGACAACTGATATGATATATTTGAGGATCCCATAACTAGAAACAATTTTACTTCATGGCATATGACAATGGTTCTTATTGTGATTGTTTGGATATATATTTAATTGATATATATCTATTTTACTCATGACGATTATTTTATAAAAATTGTTTTGTAATTTGATTATTTAGTACATATTGGATTTTCTTCAATGAAATTGAATTGAAATCCTGTTTTATTCTAAATTATAAAAATTCACATCAATGATTGTTTTTATAAAAATTTAAAAAATTATTTGGTTTATTATTGGGTAATATTATTATAGAACACATGGTGAGAACCTATTGGGAATTTATCCCACACTCTTCCTTTGCCTTTGGGTATTTGTTTTTTTCTACCAGGTTTGAGTAAAGGGAAAGTGCCACTTGGAGGAGGTGGATATTCTTGACCCTTTAAAAATCCAGTGTTGATACCTTAAGGATTTTTTTAGTTTATCTTGTCGATTTATAGTACGTTGGTGGTGCACTATTTTGGTTTTGTTATTTCAAATGGGTTATTGGTAATATCTCCCTTTGGAGTTTTGAGCATACTGAAATGTATCTATTTTCTTCCACTGTGTTGTGGTAAATTCATTACAACTTTTATTTTTCGTGATTCTAGGTTATTGTATCCAAACCATAGAGATTAGGAATTCCCTTAGACCTATCTTAGGATCAGATCAGTTATTAGGGTACTGAGGTATTTAGGTTGATTCATGATAGCATACATACCTAATATTATATTTCGTATGAGGTATGGTCAATATTAATTTAAAGTGATTACATTTATACTTAATAATTACACTTCCAACATAATGGATATAATGAATAGATAATTCAAAAATTAAATTGTTAAATTTTTATAATTTTTATTAATGTTAGTATTATATATTAAATGAGAACAGAAGAGCATACAGATCATTTAATGACCCTCTTAAAGACCCTGAGGATGGATATCCCATTTTCCAAATATAAAATTTTTGAATTTTATTTATATAATGGTTCCATCACGGGTTATATAATTTATGTGAGGATATATTATTGGATCCTTCATATTCATAAGTTATTGAGTTCTTTCCTAGACAAATCACTATGATAAAGATGTATTCTTTTCTTGTATTGGATATGTACTATAACTACTTCAAGAATAATTTACCATCGCTGTCTAATCCTATCACCATGATAATATTGAAGGGAGCCATGTTCCTTTGCAAATTTGAATGTGAGGAAATGTTTTTGGAGGTGAAAATATTATCGGTCACTATACATGTACTCTCACTACCCTATAGAGGATAAGGGGTTGTTATCTACAGTGATGCATTGAATATGGGTCCATGATTCATCCTACTAAAGAAGGAAAACATGGTATCTTATGTCATTTCAACAATTAAATAATCATGGGAAAAATTACCTGATACATGACTTAGAGATAGAAGTGCTTATTTTTCTATTGAATATATATAGTAATTATATTTATAAGGAATTGTGTGATATATATACATATCAAAAAAATTGAATTTATATACAAGAAATAATATTTTATTATGTTTACAATATTATAATTAGAGTTAATTAATGATGATGAGTTATTTATAAATTACCTCCCTGGGATTGTGAGAAAGGTGATTGATGCTTTTAATAAAAAAGATTATGTAAACTAGTCTATGAAGAAGATAAAAAAATATACAATATTTTTTAATTTTCAAAGGATTTAACTTTCAATATTAAAAAAAGTAGAGAAATATTATCTTTATTAAATGATTGGTCAAACATATGTCTATGAATCAATTAATGTTTGGATGAATAAGTATATAGAGCTACAAAAGAAGGTGAAATATTCTATTGAGTTCAACCATGATTATGATGGAATGAAAAGGTTTAAGAACCTTGTATATGTCCCTGTTAAACTAGAATTAGATAAGTAACTATTATATGAAACTTAAAAAATCATATTTCTATATTCATCTTGGATGTATGAAGATTTATAGTGATATTATGAATCATTTATGGCATGATTACATGAAGTGAAATATTTTAGATTATCTATCTTGATGCATGGTGTGCCAAAAATTTCATATAGAAAGGGAGAAGTCCTAGGGTATGTTACAACCACTACACATACTAATATAGAAATGGTAGAATGTCACCATGGTTATTATCTTAGTACTCCCCATGATATCTAAGTAGAATAATGAAATTTTTGTTATTTTTGATAACTTTATAAAGTCATCACATTCTAGTTTTATTAATGAATATTTATTTCATAATTATCATTCCATGAAAGAAATTAAAGATGTGGTTAGATTACATATATTTCTAAATTCTATTGTATCCTATAGAGTTATGAGGTATACATCAATGTTATGGGGTTGCTTTCCTAATGATTTGGGTATGAGGTTTTTTTTATTACTAAATTTCATCCTTAGATAAATTTTTAGTCTATGGGGGCCATGAAAACACATAAAAAATATTGATATAATATTTTATTTATTTAAAATGATATTTTTCCAAACACTATCTATCAGTGGAATTTTATTACAAATAATTAATTCACAAGGGAATCGAAATGGATAAATATGAATCCCTCTATGGAATCAAGTGATTAAATCCAATTTTTTTTCGATAAATTTGGTAAAATATAGAATTGGGAAGCCATTAGAGCTATGGAAATGAAATATAAGGTTATATCCATTCAATAACACATGAGGGATACTCTGTGTTGACAGACAATCCTTATTAACAATCATCAATTGGATATGGTGTTTGATGTTTGTGATAATATATCCCTATGAATATATCCATGGAAGAAGGTTATGATATTTTGGAATAAGATAATGATTAAACATAAATATATCGGTCCCGTTGAAAATTTTAATCCTATCACAAGAGTTACTTTTTAGATAGACCACCGATTTAATATCTCTCATGTTCATGATGTGTTCCATGTATCTCACTTGAGGAAGTACACACTTAATCCATAAAATTTACTGAAATCATACATCATACAAGTATATCATGATATTTTCTATAACGAATGACCTATAGAAATAATATATCATAGATATAATTTTCTACAAAACAAAACTACTCACCTTTTTGAAGTTCATTGGAGGAATAAAATTCATTCAATCTACATGAATACTCGAGGATGTGATAAAATATATGTATTCTAATTTTTTCATCAAATTCTAATTATTTTTATAGAATATTCATTTTAGGGTGGGGGGAATAATGCAACAACCAGATATTTCATAATTATTCCATAAAAATAAAATGTATGCACTCAATACCTTTTATTACATGCATCCACGAGTCGAAAATAAAAATGATGTATTATAAATTTTATAAACTATTCACAGTATTGATGGGTACATATAGTACTAACCACATTATGACATATATAAATATATTATTTATATAATACAAATATACTACACAATTAATAATAAATAAGTGCTCAATTTTTTGTTAACAAATTTTATACATCAAGAATATGTTTTCAACAAAAAAATATTTCGTTTTGTTTGTATGGAATTATAATCAGATTCTTACATTTTGAGAAATTTTATTTCAGAAAATGAATTTATTATTTGAAATCGGTCTATAAATATAATGTTAGGTTAATTTTTATTGATTTATTCAAAACATATTAATTTCTATGTGAATAGTAGAAAATTATCAATTTTTGTAAAAATATAATTTTTATCATTAAATATTGTAATATAAATATCACATTTCATTTTTAATTGCATTATCTAATAAAATTAGAATAATTTTATTTAAAATATATTTATTAATTATATATAAATCATAACTATAGTTGATTTTTGTATAGGTTCATTTTTTGGATTTAATTATTTTTCCTAAATAACTAGTTTTCCTTGACCTTTAGCATTTTTAATAAAATTGACTTATGAGACATATATAAATCTAGTCATAAAATATAAATTCTATATTTAAAATCATGTGGTTTATATTTGGTAAATATGATTATTTTATTTTTTATTATTTTCCATTGTAACCATGATATTGATTTTTCATCATGGTAAGGGTAAAAGAGGTAAATGTTGGTTAAAACTGTGGGTTTAGGATTTACAACATCTCAAAATCATTCTAGTTTCCAATTTAATGAGTTTTTTTTTCTAACAATTCCATCAAATATATGAAATCATGGAAATTTAATTCCATATTCCTTTTTTCAAAACATTTTTTTATATCAAGAAAATTATTAATTGAAAATGAAACTCTATCGATTTTAATATCTCTTATAAATTTTCATATGTTTAAAATGAAGTGAATAATCAATATAAAAGGTTAATTTGAAAAAAAAAAATTTATGGTAATTTATTTTTAATTTTTTTGATGATATACTTTTCGTAAATTATTATGCAACAATGAGTTATCACTTGTGAAAATTTTAGGATAAATCAATTTAATCTTTTTTAAATTCACAAAAGGATTTTAATTTTGATGAATTTAGAGTTCCAGAAATTTTATGCTTAAAATTATTTTTTATTTTTCTCTAAATAGTTTGAATTTTATATTTATTGTTATCTTCATGAAATTAATGTCAAATTAAATCAATTGTCCTAAAAATGACTTTAATGTTTTTTATGTTAAATAATATTTTACTAAATGATTTATAAATCATGAAATATTGATATTTAATACAAGAAATGGTATAAGTAATAAAATATTACTGATGGACCATTATTTAGATACATTTGAACTTATAAGTAAATTTATGACCTATAAAATTTAATAAATGTGTTACCATGGTTAAAATAAAAAATAGACAATGAAGGGATTAAAAAAATAAGGTTTAAAATATAATGTAAAAATTGATAAATTTTATTATTTAGATAAATTTAAACCTTATAATTTCATAACATAAAAATTATAACTATTTTCTTTCACATTATATGATTACGATATATATTATATTTAATTATATTATGTAATTTCATGTGTGTCATTTCTCTCACTTTTAAAAATGAAATGTGTATTTATTTTAATTCACAAACACTAAGTACTCTATTTTAGAAAATCCATACACTAATACCTTCCTATATTACTTCCATTCATCCAAGAGTTTTGTTTCCTCCCCTATGAGCATCATAGAATTCATAAGTTCGAAGCCAAAGTATGTCTCACAATGAATATATAATCGTCTTTGCCGACTCTTTAGATGGTCATTTTTTATTATACTTCATGTAAAAAATTTGTATCCATTCTAAAATAATTAATATAGATTCATCAATATATGGAGATATCATTATTTTTAATGGACAACCATTTTAAAACTCTTTTTAATCGAATAGAAAATGATAGTATCTATTGTGAATATGTGTAGACTACCACGTTTACCTAGTGATGCGATTAATTTCCCATCAATACATTAAATTTATGGTTATATTGACTTATTTATTCAATATATATGATATTTATGTTATAATTATACTTCTATAATTTATAATTATTATTTTTCATTTTTTTATTTTATCCATAAAAAAGTAGAGACATCACTCATGCGTTTGTATGTGATACCACCTCCATGAATTGATTTAATTCATTTTTAATCATAATTTTATATGTATATATTGAATATATATAAAATTTATATCTTTCTTTACATCATGGTTATAATAAATCTATGTTAAATGTGAATGTCAAATTACTCGTAAACCAAAATCTACATTAAAAATGAAGTAGGTAACACAAAAAATGATGGTAATAAGGAACAAATATTAATGAATAGCTGATAATATATTATAAGTAAACCATGTATAGTATTATAAGTAATAATTTTTTTCTTTAATTGAATTATAATAAATTTAATATTGTAACATTGGTGGTTAAAATCATTCCCAATGAAATTCATACTTGAGGAAAGGGTTTTGTGTTACAGTCTCACATTTTATTGGGATTTAATATGATAAAATTTTCTAAGATGAAATTATATTATATTTCTCTAAAAAATAATATTTTATTAATTTTCCTTTACCAATTTTTATAAATAAATGATTTTTGTTTATTTTCAACACTATGTACACAAATTTCTTAAAGATAAATTTCCAAAAAAAATGTGTTTTTTCTGTTGACTAAGAATCTTTTCTTATATGTACAATTATTCATCCAATTACATTCAATAATATTTTTATTTTTATCCAATGATTTATTAATGTTAGTTTTATTTTTTTTACTTCCTATAAAAAGGATTAATATAAATTCCCTTTTCATTTTTTAAACAATATTATTTTAACCAATGGTGGGAATAGAATATTTGTTTTAATGTAAATAACTTGAATCGATTTTCCTGCTTTCATGAATACTATTAAATTTGAATATTTCATTAAAATTTTATATGGTTATTTATAAATAAATTTTTTTAATAATATTTTAGAAAAATTTATTTTTAAATACGTGATTTCATAATGAAAAGGTTATTTTCCTCAAGAAATCATCTTGAATAATTTCAAATGTATTTTCATCTATGAAAACATTCGTTTATGGTATTAATGCTTCTCTAGGTATATGATCAATTATATCATCATTATTATTTATATGGATAGATTATGATTATGATGATAACATATTTAATGTACTCATTTAATTTTAAATATTTTTAGTTATGATGAAATGATAAATATTTACATGATCATATAGAATACAAATGAATAGATTACAAAAATTATGGGTTGATTATATCCTTCTAATTCATTGTGAAATTATTAATATTAATGTTCTCAATGGAAACATTAGAGGTTATACCAATCTTAAATGAGAGTACATGGGAGTTTATCTAACACCCTAAAGTGGGTTCAAAAGAGGTTATCCCAAGACTGAAGGAGCTATAAAGGTGGTTATCCCAAGACCAATATGTGATAAATTTTATAATGGTTATTCTTGATATATTATTTGTATGGTTATAGTTATGCTTAAATTTTTATGCCACACCCTATGACATATTCTTCTATTTATGATATGATCTCTTGGTTCATGAACTTTGATTCTTCTTTGACTCATGTCTTATGACATTTAAAAGACTTAAGTCATGATTATGATCTATGAATTATTTGGTATGAATTTGAAATTTCAAGCTCATGTATTCATAGAATTATTCTCTAGATATGATTACATTTGTTCACGGATTGACATATCAAATGTTTGGACTTATTGAGCATTTGAGATCTCCATTTTCTATGATTCCATTCCCTAGTTTATGAATATTGTTTTCATGTATGTTATGTTGAATATGAGTTCTATGTGATAAGAAATTTGTGGCAAATATTGATGATAATTTAGAAAATAATATGATTATATATCTGTTCTTCCAATACACTCAACATTTATGGTTCTGGGATATTTATTGTTTTGATATGTAATGAATATTCATGTTGAATGATTTAATATATATAAATATATATATTTGAAATTATTGGGACACATCAGTTTTTTATTCAATAATTTTTATATGGGTGAAGAATATATTATAATGAGTGAATTGAGAATTTAACTAATCATAGGGGTTTGTTTCTAAAATAATTCATTTTAAAATAAATTATTATCATTGATTAACCCCAATATGGTATTCTACCTAATTTATTATTGAATAAAAATAAATAGTATTGACTAAAAATGGTCGATAAAAGAACTCTTCCATTCTGATGTTGCAAGAAAAACATTATGGGACCAACTAGTCCATGTAGTATCCTTAAATATCTACCAGATGGTCTACTATAGGGGAAGGATTCAAAGACTTAGAGATACTTAGCTTCTAGACTATTATTCCTTATAAGATGTACATGTGAAAATATAGCCATGGGGAACCCTAAAGACCCAATCCATCCTATATAAAACTATCCAACCTACACAGGTTAGGTAACCTATAATGACCTCATGTCAGCACCCCTTATGAAGAACAATCCCATTTACCTATTCTATGCCCATAATGGTAAAACCCATTACATTATTCTATATTAATTAATATTCTTATCAAGTATATAAAACATTCTTAATAAATTTACAATATATATAAACCTACAAAAGGGGTTTGGTCAGCTCAAAAACAATATTTCATGAGATTCTGCAAGATCTCTCACAATCCCATTTGTAATAAACATCAGTATATATATATTCAATATTCCAAACATCACAAAAGTTGATCATTTATCCCCATCACTTGATCAGGAATCATGTTGTGATAAATAAATACCCACAAAAACCTAAACATATAAATATATTACATGTAATTCATAATATTTAAATTATTTTAAAAATATAAATTTTAAATAAATAGAAAATAAATAAAAATTATTTTAGTCATCTTATACAAATTATTGTTCAAAATAAATGATTGACTTTGGTGTTCACTTAGAGGAAGGTAGTTTCTTTATTTATTGGGGGAGGTCCCATTTAATCATAATTTTCATTCATATTGATGATCCTATGTTAATTTATAATAACGACTCACTAGTTTTTTTGATCAAATACTTGGTAATATTGTAAACATCCCTTTATTTATCACATTCTCTAATTATTTCATAGACTTCACTTCTTGCTTGTGGTGGACCTCAATCTTCATCAACCGAAAGTGTTTTATCCATACTACTGTTTGCATCAAATTCAACTATAATAATTTTCATTATAATGTGCTAGGAATTTCACTTTCTATTAATTAAAAAAAAGAGTATTAATTAATATAAATTTTTATATCATGTTGCAGGACCCTGGTATTTCATGGATGATTATATTCTATATAATTATATTTAAGCCTCATTTTATACATAAGTAACTATTCATAATTTATTATGTATGGTTTGGAAAGAATTTAGGTTTTTTCATAGCCTGATATTTATATTTATGGAGAAATAGACTAAGGTATGTGGTTGGTACACGGTTAGTAAAAACCTTGTGGCACAACTATATGACCTACTGAGAGTGGGGAATAGTTAATTTAACCATGGGAAATGAGGAACATGTTCATGAAAAACATTAAGTTTATTATAGGTTTAATTTTTATTTATAGAGAAAGGTTTAAACCAATAGTACACCTATTTTTGAGGGGGTGTCACCTTGGGTAGTATGTGTGCACGATTAGCGCAATGTTTTTACAACTGTGTAACCAACCCATGAAAACCGTTAAAATGAGTAAAATAAACATTTTTCATTTTGTCCATTAACCTTTATTCTCCAATTTTTTATTCCACATTTTTATAGTATCCCACCCATTGAATAGCTCCCCCTCTTCTTCCTAGTCATTTTTATTACTCATAAATTTGATCTCTGATTCATGAATTTTTCAGTATATTAGAAGCCTCTTAGTAAGGATACGAATTCACTTACCAATTTTATAGGTTCATATAGGTATCTTGGATTCTATTTACAAAAAAGATAATATTCTTGAATTTGAATCCATTTTTAATTTTCTCTAATTTATCTTATTCAAGAAAAAGTCAGAGGTCGATAGTAGATGAGGAGTCATATACTAGTATAATATTGGTCATCTATTAAGTTTACATAAATTTTTTGATGTTTCTAAAACTCTTCTTTGCACTCCATGGAAGACCTTATGTTCATTTCCATCTAAATGTTAAAATCTAATATTAAATTTATTATCCCTTGATAGTGATACTCCCTTAAACCTTTGACATTGTAGTGAGTCCTCTACCTTGACACTTTTATCAATACCTATGTGACCAATCCACCATCTATATGGGGTTTTCCTTTCCGTTATGATTCAAATGAGTAAATTGAATTAATTAAAATGTTAAATAGAATTGAGGAAACATAAATGAAAATGCCATACCACTTGGTACTTATTATATTAATTTTTTTGTTGGTAAATATAAAATAATTAATAGTCATATGAAATTAATAATTTACTTGGATTGTGTTAAATTATTAATTATAATGCTTAAATATATTTTTAGGCCTTGGAGTTGGTTATTTTGAAAGTGGTTGGACATGTCACTTCACACTCCCTTATTGTAGGATGTCATAAGTGGGGTTCCCCATCATTTAATGATGATATTTGGAAATTCCCCATCACATTCACTTGATATATGTTGTTGGAAATGATGCCTCACATTAATGGTTGATATTCTTTTGATATGGTTCTCTATATTACTGACATATCGAAAAAATATCAATCAGTAATGTGAAGCATCATGTCAAACATCATATATCAAGTTCATTTGAAAGGTCATGTTCAACTATCCTTATTAAATGATGAGAAACACCACTTCCTAAATCCGGAAAAAGGGAGTGTGAAGTGATATATCCATGCACTTTCATAATAATAAACTTCGAGGTCAAAAAAATACAAAATCATTATATTTAATAATTACCCAATTCATTGGAGGGATATGCAATTTTAGACCGACCCATTACATTCATACCATGTACATGCATAAATCTTCCACATAAATCATTCCACATAATGATGTATTTCAAAATTTAATCCCATGATTAAGGAGTCTGAGATAAAAATATTAAAATACAAAAAATGGAGAATATGTACATCTAGGTGTATACTCTTATGTGAAAATATTCAGGGGTACTATCTATACAATTACTTGTCATTAAAAACATAGGATGATTTCCCCAATGTAATGATTGTATATCAAGGATCATATATAGTGTTATTGTGGGTGGAAGTGATATATCATATAATGGGAATCATAATAATATTTGGTGGGATATTTAAGAACACAACCAACATGACAAACTAGAAATTAACATAATTGTAAAGAATAGTTCTTGAATTAAGATTAGTAGGAGAGGACCCCATACCTTGAGAGGAGGTTTATAAAGGCTAGGGAGGATCTACATAAGATATTGAGGCATCTGTTATGGATTATAAATAGGTAAAAATTGATTAATTTCATGATCCACGGATTTTTAGTGAAGATGAATGGAAATTGGGTCGGTTTATATTGAAAATTATATGAGAATTATTTACTAATTTGAAAATATAGTTTTTAGACTCTATATGATAAATTGTTCAAAACCACATATCATACCACTATTTTTTCAATGGTTTCTAAAAATGGGAATTGGTTTTTGTAATTTTACATGTTTATGAACTTATCTCATAAAATTAATACCCTTGGTAATGTGCAAGTGAGTCACTTTCACAAAGAAGTGAATTTAAAACCATAAATATAATATAGTTTTTTGAGGATTAATTAAGGTTCTAGAAAATGAATAAAATAATTTTTTTTAAAAAAATTTAAAATGGGAAATATTTATTTTTTCTTGGATACATTTATTGGTACATATTACATAATTTTTTCATCATTATGATGTCATAATACAAACTATATATTTTTTATTTATTTTTTACAGAAAAAATTTGACATTCTTAAAAAATTATGAAAACAGTAGCATTGATTACTTATAACTAGTTGACTTTAAAAATAATATTTATTTTATCAAAATTAATATTCAAATATGTGAATATACTCTTTCAAATAAAAATACATATTCATTGAAAAATATTTTTTTACAATAATAGTTTACTAATAATTATAATAACAACATATATCTTTTTAAAGTCATATAATCATTTATATTTAATATATATTGTTTAATAATAATAATTTATTAAAATTTACCCTATTTCATAAATTCTTAAATTCATAAAAAAATTATTGAAACTAAATATTTAAAATGATAAAATTTTTGTTGAATCAAATCATAATCTAATTTTTATCAAACTTTAAATATAATAATATAAAAAGTAATATTAAAAATGGATAAATATAACCACTATTTTATAAATTTTTTTTACACAAATTCATAATATTAGGGTCAGAAACATATCCCTTTATTAGAGCAGTGAATTATCTATCGGTAATGTGTACAACAGTGAGATTTACTTGGGATGGTTTAGAATAAATTGTTTTTAGATGACCTTGATGAGCTTAAAAATATATATTCAATAATTACATTTATTCTTCAGTTGATGAATATTAACTTTGGCTTGATCAAGGGAAAATCAAATTTTTTCTATCTTCCTTGAATGATCTAATAAATGGGCTTTTGGGGTCTGATCCTACTGGTAGAGTCCATTTCTTCTTTTTTCAGTGATAATTTAACTTTATTATAATACTTAATATGTAGGAATCATAAGATAATTGTAGAGAAAGTATACTATTATTGGTTCTAATTCATAAGGAATTGTAAATTTGATTAAATATATCTTATAACAGTATTAGAAAACCAAATTACTACATGTTATATATATATATATATATTACATAATAATGAAATTATTTATTCAAAAAGGTAATTACATTTTTACAAGTTCATGCCACTACATTCTACCCCAAATTACATAATTCACCATATAAATATTAATTTCATACTCTAAAAAAAGAGGTTACTTTTATTTCATGACCTCTTTAGGTTTATATGACTCTAACCCAAACATGTGGTTCCACACCAACACTCTAACAATATGAGTTTTACTGTTTCATATAACCTTACCTCTACAACCTAATATCATCACAGGATGCTCCTTGTGTGAAATATAATTCTATACTTGTAGCACCATTGGATTTAACATATGTGATGGCTCTATTATTTACTTCCTCAAGAGGGATGCATGGAACAAATCATGTCCTTGAGATAGGTTAGGCGGAAATTCAAGTGGATAACCCCCACTCAGATGTGATCAAGGATCAAAAGGGGGCTGATGTATCTTGGACTAAACGTTTCCTTTATTCCAACCCATATTTCTATCTTCAAGGGATAAATATGAAAGAAAACCTTATCTATGCCATAAACCTCTAGATCAGATGAAACAATTGTTTGTAAATATTTTATATTCACTTTATATATATTTTATATGATGTTGAATAGTTTGATCCATCTCTATTATTTATTTGATAAGATTATGTCCCATCATCTAATACTAACCTACCTCATTGCCACATATCAAAGAAAGAAACATCTTCCCATATAGAGACTCATAAGGTTACATTTTAATGCTAAAATGAAAACAATAGTTACATTAGAACTCCAGTAGGGGGAGAGGTTGATCAAAACATCCTTGGAAATCCATTAAACAACATATTAGCACATCCTCTAGTGTTTAGTGGTTCTTTCAAATTGGAAATACATATGAGGGTGATACTAATTTCTTAATATATATTATATATTGAATTATATATAAAGGATTTTCAAAAACATTGAGTAAAAAATAGGTCTTGATCAGATACAATAAAGAATAGAACTCCATAAATTCTTACAACATTACGTATGTATATCATAGTGAGTTGGTAAATAGAGAATTATTCCATTATAACTATAACAACCCTGGTAAATTTTAAATATTTCTTTTTCATATATTAATTAGATGATAATTATAATAGACACTACATTTAATAACGTATATGAAAAATCGTTAGTTATGGTTAAAACATTATTTTTTTAAATTTTTTTGACCACCATTTGATGGATAAACCATTTAAATATAGTTTTTGACATTTTTATAATATATTTTTAAAAAAATAAACTAATTATTTGGAATAGAGACATTAAATTTTTTTTGGTTCAATTTTTGGAATATTTCCAATCAATTTCATATTTCAATAAATAGTTAAAAATACTACATTTTAATTCAAAACAGATTTTCATCTAATTTATTCATATTTTCAAATTATTATTTTAATTAGTTTTACAGAATAATGAGATTATGTTTTAACTATTTAATCCAATTTTGTTTTTTGGAAGCAAGTTTGTATAGAAATTTGATATAAAAACTATGTGAACGTTTGAGCGTTTTACTTTAAAACCTCGTTTTCTTATTCTGTCAACGATATTAATGTTTAATTGTTTTATGAAAATTATTTATTTTCAACTTGGAAAAATGTATTCCATTTTTGAAACCATAAGTTAAAAATTATGTAAATAGGTCCCTTTTTTCAGAAATTATGAATAATAACTTTAGTAATTATTCTCACTACCATGGATAATGGTAAATCATGTAATTAAACATTAAAATAATATTATTAATATTATATAACTACAATAAACTTTTTCCTACTTTTGTTGGATAGGTTATATAATACAAGGAAATTCATTGCAACATAATTATGGCCTTTGGAATCCAGTTGTGTGTGATTATGACATTTATAAAATTTTATTTAATGTAGAGGCAAAGATGTCATTATTATGTCTCTGATAACTATAACAATATTAATAATGGTGTTATACAAGGGATATCTACAACTATAAATATCATTTATAAATATAAATCTATTTAAAAAATCTTGGTAATTTATTTATAATTTTTAGAAAATAAATAATTAAATTAAATAGAGACACAATGATGATACATTAATTATTTAATTAATGAAAAAATCAAATAAATGATATTAGAAATAATTAAATAAATATAATTTGAAAGAATTGATTCCATGTAATAACCTGAAAATTTATGAATAAAATTTCCTTTATTTTTTTAATTAAATATCTTATGGATATAGAAAACACGTGAAATTATTTTATTATATCCAATTGAATTTTAAATTATCATTATGTATCTTTACCATTGGTAATATAGTCATTGAGTAGTGATCACATGACTAGTATAAATATAGGGTTTTAATAAATACTTTTGGCATAGAAAAAGGAATCAATGGCCTCAACTAGTATAATTATACCCTAATATGCCCATTTATCAATGCTTTCATGGGAGATAGATTTTTTCGGCTTTTCCTTAGATCAATACCAAGCTGAGATCTAATAAATTAAGCTTGATTAAAACTGTTTATAAGAGAAGTTCCTGATCATCGAGATCACGACCCAAACAATGTTCACTGAATAGCCCCATGAAAACCCCACCAATACACACCTAACTTTTAGGGAATATTCTGGTGTAATAAAGGTATATGTTTCAAGATTTAATAATAATATTATGTTCATTAATTTTTTATAGAATAATGAATACATTTTCATCCTCCTATTGTTACTTTATAAATAAATTTTAAAGAAAAAATAGTATTTTTGGTTAATTAAGAAATCAATTCTAACAAATTAATGTATTTTTGAAATAAATAATATTTTTTATTATTAAATTAATTTTATTAAATATAAATGATTTTATAATTTTTATGAATAGAAATTTAATTTTCATTATGATTTGAAAACTATTTTAAATAAAACCTGCCAATTTTCAATAAATATAGGTTTTTATTTTAAAATTGAAAATTCAATTATTTAGGAAATTATTTAGTTAAAATGAATATTATTTTTGATATTAGTATTTCAAAATTATCCAATGGTGAAATTTTCATAATTTTCTGAGATAATCAATTTTTTTGGAAAAAATTAATTATCGTGTGAATATACTGTGTGTTTTAGGAAATAATAATAAAACAATAATGATGTAATAAATACTATGAAATGTAACTTAAAAAAATATATTTTTTACTTTATAATAACGTGATTTTATGTTTATTTGATTTATTTTATAGAGCTAGAGTGAATCCTCGATGTCTAATAATATATTTGATGATTTTAAACTTATTTTTTTAAAGTGTGACTCACCTATACATAAATAAAGGAAATATTTTATTATCATCAGACCTTAGACTCATAAAATAATTTCTACCGCTCCCCTTTTCCAGAAACTAGGGATAAAATACTGTGGTATGGTTTGTGGTTTTGAATATGTATTTGCGTAGTGTCCAAAACCAAAATAACAATGAAATCCCCCTACATTAATATATAAACTCACCTAAGCTTCCAATTTTCATCACTAAAATTCATTAAAGCTCGACCAAACTCTACCCTCAACTCTATATAGTCCTAATAAGTCACCTCCAATCTCCCAAGAAGCATCTCCCAATCTTTTTGTGTCACAAATCCAAGTAAGGGATCCTCACCTTCCTCTCTTCCTTTCAATTCAAGATTTTTTTTTAATTAGACTTTTTAATTTCAATTATTTATATTTTCATTCTTTAATAAAAAATTCCATACTTTCCATTTCATTTTATTTCAGTGATGAATCATTTATCCTCCCCCATTTTGACTGTGATGACCCAGACCCCCTTGGTCCCTTCCTTTGCCAAAATCCGGATCCTTAAAGGGTGTCGATCGGTGAGACCGATCGATGAGACCGATCGGTGCGACCGATCGGTGCGACAGATCGGTGAGACTGATCGGTGAGACCGGCCGACATTTCCCGGCCTTGCCAAGTTGTTCCAGTAACGTTCCTTTTTCGCAAATAGGGTTTTAAACCCTATTCTGCCTTGTTAAAAATATCTTGGAAATCCGAAACGCGCACAAAGGTTTTAATTAAATGCTTCATTAATTCATGGGTCGGTTTAAACCACCCAGCGCCTTTAACGATGATTCAAGCCACGTGGTCAACCCACGACTCCCTCGTCTTACGTGGTTTTGTGTTTTCATCTCAACCGTCCCCAGCTCTTATAAATTAAGGGTTAGGCCGTGGCTTCCCCCTTCTTCGATCATGGCTCTTCGGGTGCATCGGGACCGCCGCATCGTTATCCGTAAAGTTCCGCGCCCCCGGCCTAAGCGTCGATCATCCATCAATAGGTAGGGAATTCCTTTCGTCTCTCACTTTTGTGTATCATGCGGGGTGGGCGTTATTTTTGTTCGTGTGGAATTGGTTGAACCGAACCTTAATAAAGATAATAAACGAAGTTCTAAAGAAAAAGGGGGAAGGGGTTGTGATCGTTGTTTATGCTTTATCTTGTGATCATCCCTTTTGTTGTACTGGTTTATGTTTCTGAAAATTGAGGCCGTTGGTGGTTGTGTGTGTGCACTTGAATCCCCCTCGTGATGTTTTAAATGGGTTGCTAAAATTGTGAACTCCTGCTATAAAATTGGTTAACCACGTATATCCGGCTGAATAATTGAAAGCACCAGGATCGGCCCTTCTGTGATAACTCCAGGTTAGAACACGCGGAATTTGAAATCATGGAGTGTGTTAAATCTTTTAAATCTGAAAATCCCTGACTTGTGTTGGTAGTGGTTGTTGGTTGTTTTCCCTTCGGGTCGTTTGCTGGAAGTGTGGGAGGGGATGGGATCCCCTGTTCTTTTTATACTTTCGGTGGCTGTGTGAATTTGGGGGATGGGCTCTCCTGTTGGTATGGTTTCAGTGGTTGTGAGTTTTTATCACAAATTGGGGAGAGATCCTCTGTTGGAAAAACCGGGTGTGAGTGTTTTGGTTGATCTATGCTTTTAACGCTTTCCTTGGTTATGCTTATGGTAGTTGCCCAGTAGTGCTTAAAATTAATTGAACATTTTGACTGAACGTGAAACAAGAATGGGACAAATGGTTTTATGGGCAAGGGTCGTGAATTGTGACTCGGACGCTGTGGTGTTGTGTTCTATAGGTTGGCTAGGAAAACCTAAGTTTTGGGTGAGTGTTTGTTACCTATATCTATACTTGTAGCTTTTTGTTTCTTATTCGCGCCCCACCCAAGTTGAGCACTTAGTGCTGAACACCTCCATTTATGGGGGAGGGTGTTTTTTCCAACACTATCCTTAGTGGCTGGTTATTAGCTCCTTTTCTGCTCCCTTTCCCGGATAGCCCAAGTATCTTCGGGCAAGCTGTGATGGCCTGAAGTCCATTATTAGCCCAAGAACCATCGGGCAGGGTGTTGTGGTGGTTGGCCAGGTGTGTGCGGCAGGTGGTTTCCCAAGTGTCTTCGGGATGAGGCCCAGGTGTCTTCGGGCGTGGCAGTAAATCCTTTAGCCCAGGTGTCTTCGGGCGTAGCGGTGGTTGTTCTGGCCTAGGTGTTTGCAGGCATGGTTACATGTGACAGTTGAGGCCCAGGTGTGTGCGGGCGGGATTCGGCAGTGGGACTGCGTGTGGTTGTGGCCCAGGTGTGTGCGGGCGGGATTTGGGAGTGGGACTGCGTGTGGTTGTGGCCCAGGTGTGTGCGGGCGGGTGTGGTAGTGGGACTGCGGTGAGAATGGCGGGATTGGTCCGATGCGTAGGATGTCTCAATAACCAGTGGGAAAGTGGCGTGGGGTACCCAAACATCGATGTGCTCTTATATATATATTACTTGACTTGCGTTATTTGGGGAGCGAGCCTTGGTGAGGTTTGGGATGGATAGTTTGCCTTGTTAGGTGTTTGGTTTACTCTTTTCTCACGGGACTTTAGTACGTTCCCCCACTTGTGCACGAGAGTCTTGGTTTTCCCTACTGAGTGTACTTGTATGCTCACCCTACGTACATAAACTGCTTTCAGGTTTCCAGGAGGACTTCGGGGATCACGCAGGACCTTACTAGCTCGGACTTTTGGAGCAGTTGCAGTTGTTTCTCTTTTCTTTGTGGTACTTACCTTGTAGTCACCTTTTTACACTTTGTGGATTTCACTTTTGAAACATGCATGTGGGAATGGTTTATTTTTGGCTTTACTTTTCCTTCTACCTTGTTGTTGTTGGGTTTTCTCCTCCTTATCTTTCGATCCTATAAAATAAAAAGGGTAATGCCTTCCATTTGCAAGAATTTCCTATACCCTTGGTGCTAGTCGCCACTCCGGGACCTATTGAAGGCGGGTTTCGGGGGTCATTATCTCTCCTTCAACTTAAAAAAGGAAGGGCCTGGCAACCTGCTGACCCTTCCCTCCTTTTGGTGAAGGCGGGTCGTGACATTGACTCTTACCTAAGCCGTTACTATGCCAAAATTCCGTAAGGGATATATATCTCTCCTTTTTTTATCAAGCACTTAATTTTTGATATGCCCTTTATTTTAAAATTTCTTAAGTTGGAATAAATTCTTACCTACCCCCTTACTATACATTTCATTTTTAAATGAGGATAGACCTATTTTTCTCTCATCAATCAATTTTATCAATTTCAATTTGACGCTGTTATGCTGATGAAATTTCTTACAATTTTAAATCATATAGTCAACACCATACCCATTTATATATAAAGGGTATTCACCTTTATGGTCATATAATTTTTGATTTGGGACTTACATGTATGTATTAAACATTTCTTTATCATGGAATAAATTCTGATGTTGAATGAATCAATGTTATATGATCTATGAGGCACACATAAACACGAGATTAAATTAATTTTGAAGGGTGAACCCTGATATCACTCAAATGCATTTGGAAATGTTTAGTATCATGATACATTATGTAAAATGAGTGTTGACTAATGATACGTCATGGGAAATGGGGTTTTACTCATTCTTATTTATGTGAAATGAGTGTTGACTTATGTAACTTCATGTGCAATGGGTGTTGACTCATGCTACTTCATGTAAAATGGGTGTTGACTCAGGATATGTCACGTACAATGAGGTTTGACTCATGCTACTCCATGTGAAATTAGCCTTGGATCCTTCAAATATCATGTTGTATGTTGTTTCCACATTTCCATGTTATGATTATCATACTTTATCATTCCATTATACTCATGTTCTTTTATGCCACATTTATATTCTTATTTACTAACATGTATTGTCTTCTTCATGTTTTGAATTGTTTACTCGCTTATTTGGATTTTTTGATCACCCCTTTTTTATGTATATCCTTAGGTTATCTCGTATAGTGTTAACTATGATATAATGTTGTGATCATGTAAAAAATGTTTTCAATAATAATTTTTTATTTTATATTTTATGTTGTCATGTAATGTTCCTAATTTCTTAATATAATAGACCACTGGATCTTCTATGTTGTATTAAGTGAAAATCCATATAATAAAAAATGATTCAATATGAAATAAATATTAGGATTTTTATAGTTGGTATCAGAATAATGTTTTAGTTTTTTTGGATTATTATTATAAAAAACTAGTGAAAAACCTTATTGATATGACTAAGTGTAAAGGAACATCCATAAATCTTGGGGAGTATAGAGAAAGTGGATTATCAAAAGAATACATACTTGTCTAGATACTATAAGTAGACATTTTTCTAGAACAGATGTACCAAGGAGTAAAAAATCCAAAAAGGTGTCTCATGCTTAACTCAGGGTTTCCTGGTATATGACAATGATCCTTACTACGCACCTAGTTTGAAATTGTCGGGGGATATGCTTTGGTAAAATCATAATCTTATTACAAAACATTATTAAGGGAAAAAAATTCCACAAGAATACATGTTAGAAATAATATCATGGATTACATATATTGAGGCCTAGAAGCTTATAATTTAAGTAGATAAATGCAATTTATAAGTTATCCCTTTAATGTCATTGGATTCCCCTTTATTTGATTATAGTTTAAAAATACTCATCCCTTAGTCTATATTGGATAATGTAGAACCAGAATTAAAAATTAAAAGGTGGGATTATCATCCATAGTTCTACACATTCTTTTATATCATGAAATTTTAGTATAACTATTCAAACACCACCACAAAGCATGGAGGAAGAGTTGTTGTTGAAAATAGAAAATTGGAAAATTATTTCATCTACTGTATATAACTCCTCCCATGTCAAAATTTTTCGATTGATCATACTGGAGAACCTTTTAATAATTTCCTTGTTTGAATTTGATGAAATTATGGGCAAGGATTGTCTTTCCCTAAATAGAACCAACATAAATTGATGTGACATGTAAAGCACTCTCTGTATTGAAAATCAACCCCTCGATTCTATACAAGTCCCACAAAGAGGACGAATCTTCTTTCTCCCCATAGTCTTAAGAATGGAAATTATTTCTCTATGAGAAAGAGCATCTAGATCGAATGATTGATTCTAAGGAATGAACCATTCTCAAAGACATGCCTGTTGTGAGAAAAATTCACTGACGCGTTTCATAAAAAATTATCTGGTCTTCCTCTATGTTGAGAGGCTGAGTTTTTAATCAATCTTATACTTGGGTATTTTCCAACATCCAAGAATGCATATATAATGGTCGTTATGGAACAAGAGGAACTGAAGAAACAATTATATGAGATTTTTTGTAAAGGGTTTATACACCCAAGTGATTCACATTGGGGTGCACTAGTCCACTTCATCAAGAAGAAGGATGGGTCGATGTGCTTTTGTACTGATTATCATGAACCCAATAACATCATGATAAATAACAAGTATTCATTTCCAAGAATTGAGGACTTTTTTGATCAACTATGTGGATCACAATAATTCTCCAAGTTGGATCTTCTATCAGGATATTAAAAAGTAAGGGGTGAAGAAGGAGGATATCACCAAGACTACTTTTCGTATAATGTGTGGGCATTATGAGTTGATAGAGATGTAATTCAGAATCACTAATGCTTTAGAAATCTTCATATACTTGATTAATATAGTATTTATAGATTACATAGAAAAAATTATGGTAGTATTTATAGAATATATTCTAATATACTCCAAAACCATGGAGGAGAATGAGGAGCATCTGAACACTGTCCTAAAGAACTTACGAAAGGAGAAGATCTATATGAAGCACAAAAAGTGAGAGTTCTGGTTGAAGGAAGTCTCATTATTGGGGATATCATCATAAGAAAAGAGATATATGTGGATCCTACTAAGAAAAAATCAATTGAATGATTACTGGGGAAAACATATGTGATAGATATGCATAACTTCCACGGGTTTGCTGGATATTATTGCCCATTTGTGAGAAATTTCTCACAATTATAAAACCCCCCTTTAGAAGATAACTTGGAAGGGAGTCAAATTTTCTTATAATGATGAATGTGAAGAATGATTAATGGAGTTGAAAAGAATGATTATCACTTTCCATATTCTCACACTACCAACATGTGGTGATCTTTTTGTAATTTTCAGTCATGCTTCAAAGAAGGGATTATGATGTATGTTGATGAAAAATGAAGAATTCATTAACTATGCCTCAAGGATGTTGAAAATTCATGATATAAATTATCCCATACATGATCTGGAGTTAGAATTAGTGATATTTCTATTGAAAATATGGTGGCATTATCTATTTGAGGAGAAGTGTGAAATATATATAGATCACAAAAGTCTCAAATATATATCACTATAAGAAAATTGTGTTTTAGCGGCGGTTTTTTCGTGGCAGTTTTAAAAACCAATGCCAAATGTTTTTCAATAAAAAATTTAGTAGCGGTTTTTAAAACTACCATGAAAAAACAGCCACAATTTTTTTTTAAAATATCTCTTAAATAAAACAATTTTCAATTTTTTAGTAGCGGTTTTTTTAAAAAAACTACCATGAAATAGCGGCGGTTTTTTTAGAGCTGCAGCAAAAATGTAGAAAATTTTAAAAAAATTATTTCTTGATGATTAGTTATTTATTATATACATTATAGAGTTTATAATTTATAATTTTAAATATTTTTAATTTGTCAATTAATTAATATTTATAATTATTAGTTAATAATATTTTTAAACTGAAAAGAAATCTTCAATTCGTAGAAGAACAGACATCGTCATCAAATGACCATAAATTCTATTCCAAGAGTCTATTTTAGCTTTAAAACCAGTCAAATCAATGTTTATCAAACTAGAAAAAACCAAGTTAGATTTAAATCTTGTGATAATAAAAGTAAAAAAATATATTTAAGATTCAAAAGTCAAAAATTGAACTCGAACTTCAAATGACCATAACTTTTAATCTAGGTGTCTATTTGGGCTCTACCACATATAAAATTGAATATTATGACGAGATCTACACCGCTTAGGTCTGGTATCAGCTCATTAACTATTACACCTCTTTTTATTCCACCAAAAGGCCCAAAAAGTATCCAGAATAGAAGTTTTAGTTGCAAACATCAATTTCATAAAATTCGAACCGTTATAACTTTAGATACAGGTGTTTGTTCGGCCGATACCACATATAATATCAAAGCTCAATTTCTGATCATTGATTTGACTGGTTTTGGAACTGAAAAGGGAGTCTCTGATAAAATTTTGTGGTCATTCCCGTGTTTTTAGGGTTTTCAAGAGTTCTTAACGTTTTATAATTTATTTATTTATTTAAATATTAAATATTTATTTATTTCTTACTTATTTATTAATTTTTAATTAATTAATTATTATTAATTATTTATTTTTTATCTATTATTTATGTATTTAATATTTAATATTTGTACATTTATTTAATTATCATTTAGTTATTATGTATATATTAATTATTAATATATTTTTAATTTATTTATTTATTAATTATTTATTATTTATTATTAGTTTCTTATTCATTTATTATTTATTTATTTATTTAAATAATTAATATTAATTATTTATTTATGAATTAAGAATTATTAATTTATTAATTTATTAATTATTAATTATTTATTAAATATTAAATATTAACAGTTACAAATTAGATATTAATTATTAATTATTAATTAATAATTATCAAATATTAATAATCAATTATTAATCATTAGTTATTAGTTATTATTAATTATTAATTATTTATTTTTTATTTATATATTTATTTATTAATGTATTTATATATTTGTGATTCATTATTTGTTATTTATTCTTTATTCTTTATTCTTTATTCTCAATATTTTAATCTCTATAATATATTATTTATTAATTTATTTTTAGTTTACTAAATATTAATTTATTAGTAGTTTTTTGTTCATTTAATATTTATTTATCTATTTATTATTTAGTGATTATTTATTAATTAAATATTAATTATTTATTAAATATAAAATATTGACTATTGAATATTAATAAATAATTTTCATTAATTATTAATTAATTATTAATTATTAAATATTTATTAATTATTAAATATTTATTTCTTTGTTTATTTATTTATTATTTAGTCTTTATTATTTATTAGTTTTTTATTTATTACTAATTAATTTATTTTCAATTTACTAAATATTAATTTACTCTATATTCTAATTCTTTTATTATATATTTTTTATTTATTTATTTATTCAATATTCAATATTTATTAATTTTCAATTAACTAATTATTAATTATTTATTACTAATTAATTAATAATTTATTAATTATTAATAAATTAATAAATATTAAATATGAAATATTAATTATTAATTCTTAATGATCAATTATTAATTATTAGTTATTATTAATTATTATTTATTAATTATTAATTATTAATTATTAATTATTTATTTTATAGTATTTATAATTTATAATTTAAATTTAAATTTTTTATTAATTATTATTTATTTACTATTTAATATTTAATATTTATAATTTATGATTTATGATTTATTGTTTATTATTTATCATTCGTCATCTATTATTTATTATTTATCATTTATTTATTATTTCTTTATTTATCTATTATTTTTTAATTTATTATTAATTTGTTATTTATTCATCATATATGAATTTTTTTTGGTTAATTTATTATTTATACATTATTTATATAATATATGTTATATATTATATATTATAAATTATAAATTATATAATATATGTTATATGTTATATATTATCGATTATATATTGTATATTATGCAATATACAATATACAGTATATATAATATATTATATATTGTATATTATGTGTTATATATTATGTATTATATATTACGTCTTATATATTATATGTTATATATTATATATTATATATTATTAATTATTAATTATTAATTATTAATTATTGATTATTGATTATTGATTAATCTTTATTGATTAATAATTATTGATTAATAATTATTTAGTGTGTTTCTATTTGTAATGTTTTACTTATTTTTTTAGTTAATATATATGTGTATAAGTATATTAAATTCGATTTATTGATCACATGAAGAGCCTACTAGAGTGGAAATATGTTTGGAAAATAAGTACGAGGTAAGGGGTTCAAATCGCATCCAACACAGAATTTATATATATTGCATGGGCATGTGCATGGACATGGACATATGCATGGAGATGGGCATGAGGGTGGTAATAATAAATAAATAAATTAAAAAAATATATATAAATAAATAAATAATAAATAAATAAATAAAATAAATAAAATAAATAAATAAATAATAAAATAAATAAATAAATAAAATAAATAAATAATTATAAAATAAAATAATAAATAAATAAATAAATAAAATAAATAAATCAAATAATAAAAAATAAATATATAAAATACTAAAATATAAAAAAATAATTAAAATGAAAGAAAGAAAGAAAGAAAGAAAGAATGAATGAATGAATAAAAGAAAGAAAGAAATATATAAATATATAAATAAATAAACCAATAAATAAAAATATAACGAAATTATAAATAAACCAATAAAAAATAAAAAAATAAATAGATAGATAAATATATAAATAAATAAATAAATAAGTAAATATATAAATAAATAAGTGGATAAATAAATAAATAAATAAATAAATAAATAAATAACGGAAAAATAAATAAAAAAAAATAATTTAAAAAA
The DNA here is from genome assembly GCA_963277665.1 of Viscum album. NCBI lineage: Eukaryota > Viridiplantae > Streptophyta > Magnoliopsida > Santalales > Viscaceae > Viscum > Viscum album. The sequence goes on along the minus strand of CAUJRU010000150.1, from coordinate 652,885 downwards.
CTAAAAAAAACGAAAAATGATTTATCGAAGGTATAAACCACCACTAAAAACCCACCTCTAAATTGTTCTATGACGGTTTTAAAAATCCTTCGGTAATTATTTCCCAACACACTATTTAGCAACGGTTTTCCAAAACCGTCGTAGAATGATTTAGCAGCAGTTTAAACCACCGCTAAATGAAAAAAACCACCAAGAAATACCATTTTTGGCGTATTGTATTCACATAGAAAGAGATGAATATGAACCAATGAAGATTGTAAGATCTTATCAAGGATAACAATGACTCAATCCACTACCGTCCTGGGAAATATAACAAGGTAGAAGTGAAGTTCCCAGTTAGGATTCAAGTATCACTGAGAGGGGGAGGGGTGAATTAGTGATATCTTTTTCTTTTTATGTTTCCTATTTTTGAACCAAACTTCACCTCCTATTAAACAGTTTCTTCCCTGGTGAACACACACAACCACATGAACACAAGATTTATAAGGTTCACTACTCAACAAGAGTAGCTACGTCCTTGGTATGGTACGAAAACAATCCACTACTACACAATCCACTAGAAAACAATTCTTTGATGTGGAATACAATGAGAAGGATATATCCTTACACTCGTGTAGCACTTTTAAAACAATACAATAGTGCGTGTTCTACCTCTTAACACAAATAGGGTGATGTATGATCTTGTGCTTCTTAATGAACATTCACAAATTAAATCTTTCAAAACAATTCTTCACTTTCTTACCTTTGATCTTGTAAGAACCTCCTAGTGCAGACAGCCTGGACGCCACTCCCTGCTTACGCGCCTCCCAGCTTGCACGCCACCTGCTTGTGCTCCTCACTTCTTGCATGCCACCTGCTTGCGCGCCTACTCAATACTTGCGCACCACCATTGAGCACAGGTCACAACTCGTGTGCCACCTTTGGCTTATACACATGCCAGTTCTTGAAAGCACCTCCCTACTTGCGCACCTCTTGCAACTTATGCAGAAAATCTTGTGTGACAAAACTTGCACGACAAAACATGCATGGAAAAACATGTGTGGAACCCTATTTGAGTTCCATATAAATAACCCTCAGCTTGCGCGCCACATCAGCTTGCGCGCTTCCCTCTACTACATGCTCAATCAGAGCACCCTCTACTACTTGCACTCTTAGAGCACAAATTTTCTCTTAAGTGTTGAGCATCAAAAAATGAGGAGGCTAGTCATCCATTTAAAGGCATTTTGGTGACTTTCACACCACATGCTCTTGCGCGATGTTTCTACTTGCACGCCACTCCATCACTTGCACGCCGCTCCATCACTTGGGCGCCCTTCCATCACTAGAGCGATACTTTCTTTCCTTTTTCATATATTGATATGATGATGTTGGAATATGTCTACTGTGAAACATACACTTGCACGCCACTTCTTGACTTGCGTACCACATTCTTTCCTTTTCCAAAAACACTTCTTTACTCTCTTTATCCTTCATAAGGCTTGAATCTCGTGTTCTCCAAACATTATGATATTTGTGAAATACAAATCGGCAAAGCATCATCATAGTATCTGGTCCTTTAACAATGTGAATTGATTTATCTTATTTGACAAAAAAATAAAACCCACTGCAATGGATAACACTTCAAACTACCTTCTCCATTCTAATTGGTCCCAACAATCTCCCCCTTTGGATTTTCTTGTCAACCAAGATTCATAAATCACTGAACTTTGTAACCTTATGCAATGGATTAGTTATCAACAATTCTAAGCCTACGTGAGTTAACTCATTATAGGAAACAAGAATTATTGATAGCCAAAACCATGTTGTCCAAAGGCAGTGATTATGAAATCACATGATCATATCTCCTCATCATTCTTCATAACATCTTTTAGAATATCTTTCAAGATTATACTTCAGTATTCTTCACTTCTTCGAAATTCCTGGAATACAAAAAAATTGTTTGCTACAACCACTACAACAAATAGTTGGAATAGTTCACACACATACTTACTGGATTCACAGATTACCACAAATCCCCCTTTATGCATGCATCTATAATGATAGATTTATGAATCAATTATCCCCCTTGAAAACACTATCCAAAAGAAATATGAGAGTGGGGATAGAAACACGTACCATAACCTTGATGAGAAGAGGTTGGACACCCATGTTCAACCACAATTATTGAAGTGGTTCTTTCTGTAAAGGTTTGGTGAATATATCAGTAACTTGGTCAGATGTAGGAAAATACTCTAGCCTTAATTCATTATTCTTCACTTTCTCGTTGATGAAGTGGTAAATTATATCAATGTGTTTTGAATGATAATGCTGTACCAGATTTCTTGTATGATTGATTGCACTCTGATTATCACAACCCAAGAGTAATGGTAGCTTTACATCAAAAAGTAGATCTTCTAACTGATTCTTCATCCACATTTGTTGAGTTACAGCTTGAGTAGTAGCAACATACTCGGCTTCAGCTATGCTAAGTGTTACTGAATTCTGTTTGTTATTATGCCAACTAACAAAACTTTCCACTAGAAAAAAAGATTCACCAGATGTGGACCTTCGATCGTCAACATTTCCATCCCAATTAGCATCAAAATACCCAAATATATCAATATTTGTTGAGCCATCATACCTGATTCCAAATTTTATTGTGCCTTTGATATATATAAAAATTATTTTTCCAGCAATCAATTATGATTATTTAGGATTACTCTGAAATCTTGCACATAAAGTGAAAACATAGACGATGTCGGGTCTGGAGGTAGTCAAATACAACATACTTCCAATCTGATTTCAATACTATTTATGATCAACATCATTGCCTTCTCCATCATTAGACAACTTGGTTCCCACTGAAATTGGTGTGGAAGATTGTTTTTAATTTTCCATGCCAAACTTCTTCAAAAGTACTTTTGCATACTTTTCTTGAGATAGAAAAACATGATTCTTCTTTTGTGAAATTTTTATCCCAAGAAAGTACTTCATTTCACCAAACATAGAAATCTCAAATAACATATTCATCTCCTCAGAAAATTTTCACATGATCTTTCATCATTTATAGAAAATATAATCTCATCAACATAAACAATAACGATTAGTGAAAACTCTTGACATTCCTTGATGTAGAGATTGCTATCAAATCTCCCTTTCTTAAAGTTCATCTTCTTTTAGCAAGTATCTAATTTAGAGTACCATGCTCTTAGAGCCTTTTTTAGGCCATACATAGCCTACTTCAATCTGAACACATAACTTTCATCCTTTCCAATAATAAATCCACAAGGTTGATCAATTTAAACTTCCTCATCGAGGTCACCATTAAAAAATAAATATTTTACATCCATTTGAAAGATTTTTTTACCTCGTTGTGCAGTAATTGAAAGAAAGATTATGATTGTTTCTAAACTTTCCACTAGAGAAAAGGTTTCATCAAAATCAACACCTTCAATTTGGGAATACTCTTTACAAACCAATCATGCTTTGCTTCTTATTAATTTACCATCATTATTCAGCTTGTTCCGGAAAACCCACTTTGTACCAATAATGTTCTTATTTTCTGGATTTGGTACAAGTTCCCAGGTATCATTCTTCTTAATCTGATCAAGATCTTCATTCATTGCAGGAACCCATTCTGGATGCTGAAATTCTTCATTTACATCATTCGGTTCATCTTTAGAATAAAGAGATGTTTGTGATATAACATTTTTTGTTCTTCTTGTTTGATGCCTCTGATGTTTATATCCAATAATATTATGAGACTCCACTTGTTTTCTCAACCTAGGAAGATTTGTTCTAACTTCAACCTCATCACTCGAGATTTTTGAGTTAGATTCCTCTTTACCAGTAGGATTAACACAGTCTATAACATTATCATAATAATTAACAAAATCTTCCATATCCGGCTCAACTTCCACATCAACATATGAATTCTTTTCTTTCTCAACATTTTCAATAACTTTTACATCTTAAGAATCAATAATTCTTCATGTTTCTTTATTGAGACATATATATCCTATTCCTTCTGGAGCATATCCATGAAAAATTCCATCATCTCCTATTTTCTCAAACATTCCAAGGTTTCCACCTTTCTTTTATGTAATGCATGGACTCCCAAATACTATTAAATGTTTCACACTTGGAGTTTTTTCATAGAAAAATTCATATGGAGCCATATCTGAGTTCGGCCTATATAATCATCGGTTCTGAATATAAACAGCAGTGCTCATGGATTGCCTCCAATAATAATGGGAAAGACTATATTCAAGTAACATAGTTCCCCCCTTTTCCACCAGACATCGATTCTTTCTTTTAGCAACCCCATTTTGTTGAGGTGTGTGTAGTGAACTGAACTCATGCCAAATTCCAGGTTTCTCAAGGTAAATTTCAAACTCTTCATTCTTATACTCACCACCATTATCAGTTCTCAACTTCTTCACTGAATAATTAGATTCCTTTTCCGCTTTCCTCCTGATACTCTTAAACATTTTCCGAGCATCTGACATATGTCTCATGTACATAACACAAGTAATGCGAGTGAAGTCATAAATGAAAGTAATGAAGTACTTATATTCATTTGTTTACTTCTTTCTCATTGGTCCACATCAATCAGAATGTATAAGTTCCAAGGGTTGTTTTGATCGAATTTCAAATCTCTTATGAAAAGAGTTTGTAATATTCCCTTTTTCATAGAAAGTGCAACACCAATCTCTTCTTCTTGACAAATAAGGCATATCTCAGAAAATGTCTCAGGTTGATAACTTACACATGTTTCTCTAACACATATGTCCCAGCCTTTTATGCCATAACTTATTTTCATCCAACATTCCCATGTAACAAGAATTATGTACTTCACCAACTTGGAACAAGTTTCCTTTTCTACGTTGGCCTCTTGTAACTATATTGACATCAATTTCACATTTCACAACAAAACCATATTTTCTAAATATAACTTTGTTTCCCTCATTACAGAATTTTGAAACAATCATATGATTATGTTTCAACCCATCAACATATATTGCTTTCTTAGATTTCATTTTTTCTTTTCTGATGATGGCTGATCTAACATCTTTGATTCTCAGAGATTAAACATTTCCAAATGTAATGGTTCCTTCTTTGAAGTCTTTCACATTCTTCAACAACTTTAAGTCTCCTATCATATGAGTATAACACCCACTATCAAGAATCCATGGACGTTCTCCTTTTGTAGTTTTCAAAGCAGTTTCGACAAAAAGAGTTTTTTTTCTTCTTTTTCCTTCACATTCGGTTGTGCTTCCTCTAATTTCCTAGTAATGTAAATGTGTTATGGACAGAAAACAATGCACTCTTTCTTTTCAGACTTATCATAATAGTCCCTTATAGCTTTTAAAAAATCTGTCTTTTGAGAATTATTATGAATCTTTTGTTGCTCTGGTAACATACTAAGAAAACCCTTAGCAAGATGTCCAGGTCGATCACATCTTTCAAAAATGGTTTCCAGTGGTTGGAACCTATTCTCAACTTTCACACCATTCTTATCATATATCTTCTGAAATTTATTTGGATACTTTCTATTTTGAAAATATTGACTCCCCTTAATCCTTGTCATTCACAACTTGTGGAATAGTTGTAATGTTGTTGGTTGAACCGACACATATTTTCCATGTGTCTGAATCCACCACAATACCAGCAATAACCATAGAAAGAGTATTTTCCACTAAAACATCTATACTGACCAGATTTGTGAACATGTTTCTCAATAACCTTCTTAATAGAACTATATTGACCATCAAACTTCATGTTTTCATTTGTAACTCCCTTTATCAATTCAGATTTACTAGCACCATAAGTAATATAAAACTTTCCTAACTCGTGATTTTTATGAACTTATGATTTTTCATCCCTGCTAACTTTGATCACATACATGGTCTTTCCATCCTTGTTCTTATCAGAACTAGTTTGGTCTTTCATTTCTACCTTTGAAGGTATCTTTTTTTATCCTTTTTTGGTTCATTCTTACTTAAACATTCACCAACATCTGAGATAGAAATTTTGAAACTAGTATTTATTTCTTTAGCTTTATAAAGTTTCTGTTGGACAAGTTCCAACTCTTCCTCTTTTGCCTTCAACTTTACATCACGAAGATCATTACGATTCTTTGTATTTTAAAGAGAATTTTTCAGATCATCAATCTCTTTTTCCATCTTGATTTTCTAATCATTAAAACCTTCTTGATTATTTAATGTGGAATTATCATTTATCATATTTTTGTTTTCCTTCTCAAGCATTCTGATCATCCTCAAGCTTTCATTCAACTATTCTTTTAGATGATATTCATGTTGAGTTTATTCTTCTTCTGAACTGTTGCTCTCGTACTCTTCATTATTTGCTGCATCAATAAAGGTATTCTCTCTAGATTTTTCAGCAAATAATTTCTCGGATTCATCTTCACTATCTTTTTCATCTTTATCTTCAGATAAAAAGCTTCTTCTTTTTTATTTGAAAATTGTTTTATCCTCCCCTTTGAAAAATATTTATCTTTGTAAGCTTGTTTCTTCCACAACCTTCTTGGCCTTCTTTTATCATCATAATTTTCTTCTTATTTATTATTTTTTGGATAGTTAGCCTCAAAGTGACCAATGACTCTACACTCAAAACATTTCAAGGGAAGTTTACCCATGTATTTTACTATACCTCTTTTCACATTCTTAGAAAAAAGGATAAAATTTCATCAAAATTTTTACGTACTTCATCTTCAGAATCAAATTCACTAGCATCATCTTCAATAAGAGTCTTCTTTGAATTCTCTCTCTTTATATCCTTGAATGAAATTTCTCTATCAGTTTTTGTTTTTCCCTTCACAGTCTTCTCTCTTCTAATCTCATAAGTAATGAGAGTGTTATGCAGATCATCCAAAGAAAATGTTTCAGGGTCTCTATCTTCTAATGAAGACACTTTAGCATCAAAATTGTCAGGAAGAATTCTCAAGATCTTTTCAACAACTGTAGAATCATCCAATGTTTCACCAAGACACCTGATTTTACTGACAATATCATTTATCCTAGTAAATAAATCTCTAACAGATTCAGATTCTCCCATTTTCAAATTTTTATACTTCAGTCTCTAGATTTGTAGTTTAGCCTTCTTCACTTTTGTATTTCCTTCATAGTTGTTCTTCAGTTTTTCCCGGATTCATTTGGCTATAGAAACACCTTTCCCTATTAAAAAATCACTCTCAGAAGGAGATTAGAGTAACGCATTTTTAGCTCTTCCATCATTCTCAATGTTCTTTTTATCGACAAGAGTAAGAGGAACCCTGTCATCAATAGCAGGAAACTCATCCATTGTAGTTTCAAGAACTTCATATCCAAGATACAGAAGATAATGAATCATTTTGTCCTTCAAGTTATAGTTCTTTCCATCAAAAATCAGAATCCCCGTACTGTTCAATAAATTTAGATTCTCTATCACAACTTCTTTTCAACCACTTCAGCAAAGAATAAACGATGGGAACCTCCCTCTCATACCAATTGAAGTTCCTAGCCAGGATCCAAGTATCACTGAGAGGGGGAGGGGTGAATCAGTGATATCTTTTTCTGTTTATGTTCCCTATTTTTCAAACAACCTTCTCCTCCTGTTAAAGAGTTTCTTCCCTACTGAACACACACAACCACATGAACATAATATTTAAAAGGTTCACTATTAAACAAGAGTATCTACGTCCTTGGAATGGTACAAAAACAATCCAGTACCACACAATCCACTAGAAAATAATCCTTTGATGTGGAATACAATGAGTAGGATATACCCTTAAACACGTGTAGCACTTTGAAAACAATCAAATATTGCGTGTTCTCCCTCTTAGAACAAATAGGGAAATGTAATAATTCTTTTCTTCTTAATGAACTTTAAAAAATTAAATCATTCCAAATAATTTTTCACATTCTTACCTAGAAGCTGGGAAGAACCTCCGAGTGCAGACAACTTGCATGCCCCTCCCTTCTTCTGCACCTCCCTACTTGTGTGCCACCTGCTTGCGCGCCTCACTACATGCGCGCCACCTGCTTGTGCGCCTAATCAATACTTGCGTGCCACCATTGAGCACAACTAACAACTTGCGCACCACATTTGTCTTATACACATGTCACTTCTTGAAATCACCTCCCTGCTTGTGCACCTTTGGAAACCTGTGTGGAAAAACTTGCACGACAAAACTTGCACAAAAAAACTTACATGACACCATACTTGTGCACCTTATAAATAACCCTCATCTTGCACGCCACTTCAGCTTGCGCACCACCCTATGCTACTTGTGCAATCAGAGAACCCTCTACTACTTGTGAGATCAATGCTCAAATTTTCTCTTAAGTTTTTAGCATTAAAAAATTAGGTGGATAGTCATCTATTTATTGGAATTTTGGTGACTTGCGCACCACATACACTTGCATTCCATTTCTACATGCTCATCGCTCCATCACTTGCACGCCCTTCCATCACTTGCGCGATACTTTATTTTCTTTGTCATATTTTGATATGATGATGTTGGAATATGACTTGCATGCAACATACACTTGGGCGCCACTTATTGACTTGCGTGACAATCTTTAACGTGCGCGCCATTTTATTTTCGTTGTCAAATTTAGATGTGATGATCTTTAAATATGAATTGCGTGCCATATATACATGTGTGCCAGTACTTGCGTGCCACTTCTTGACTTGCACGCCACTTTCTTTCGTTTTCCAAAAACACTTCGTTAATCTCTATAACTTTTATAAGGCTTGAATCACAAGATCTACAAACATTATGATATTTGTGAATTACAAATCAGCAAAGCATCATCATTATTTCTGGTACTTTGACAAAGTGAATTGATTTATCTTTTTTGACAACAAAATACAACACTCTGCAAAGGCTAACTCTTCAAGCTGCCTTCTCCATCCAACTTGGTCCCAAAAAGAAGATGCTCTTTGTAGAAAGGATCCATCAATTATATCACTGATGAGAATTGAGAAGGATTTGATCATCTTATATTTGAAGAGAATGGACATGGAAATCATAAAGAAACTGATATCATCAATCCTTTCACATATTATTGATCAACCATATCTTTTGTAATGTTTAATGGATTCTAAAAAAGATGATATTGGGAGTCATAATAAAGTGGAAACAAGCATGAATGTGAAATCATTAGAGTTTAATGTTAATGAAGAAGGAATTATGAGATTTTCTCCAAGACTATGTGTTACCCCAAACCCGAGTTAAAGAAATAACTTTTTGATGATGCATATAGTTCAACTTTCTCCATTCACCCAGGAAACTCAAAGATGTACCAAGATCTATGGGATCACTATTGGTGGGATAATATGGAGAAGGAGATTTCTGAATATACATCAAAGTTCCAAGTATCTCAGCAAGTGAAGGATGAATGAATGATGTTTAAGGGGATGATATAACCATTAACCATACCAACATGGAAATAGAAAAACATCACCTTGTACTTTGTCACTGAAATTATAAAGACATCCAAGGGAAACAAAACTTTCTAGTTTTTTGTGGATCTTATTATAAATAATAAACACTTCGTCAAGATTTTATAGTATTTACCACTTGATCAATAGAAACAAATATATATTAAAGAGGTGGTAAGGCTGCATGGATTACCACTATCGATTGTGTCTGATCGAGATAAAAGATTCACCTCTATGTTTTGGAAAATTTCCCAGCATGCTCTAAACATTAATTTGAACATAAGTATGGCTTATCACCCTCAAACTGATGTCTAATATGAGTGGGAGATCCAAACACTTGAGGATATATTGAGGACTTTCTCAATGGATATCAAATGTTAATGACACCAAAAACTTCCTTTGGTGGATTTATCTTACAAAAAAAGTTTCCACTGAAGCATCCAAATGGACCCCTATAAATCCCATTATGGGAAGAGGTGCAGAAAATCGTCATGATGGGATGAAGATTGGGAATGCAAACTTCAAGGTCCTAAAATGGTAGAAAAGATGATGTAGAAGGTTATTACCATAGAGTATCACATCAAAGCTACTCAGAGTTGATAAAAGTGCTATGATGATAATCATCGACGAGACCTACAGTTTAATGTTGGGGACATGTTCTTCCTTGAAAAATCTCCATGGAATAATGTGACATGATTTGGGAAGAAGGTAAATCTTAGTCCATGGTACAATGACCCTTTTGAGATCCTTGATTTAATCTGAGTAGTGGCCTATCAACTAGCACTCCCATTGAACCTATATCAAGTACATCATGTATTCCATGTGTCCCTTTTATGAAAGTACATACCAGACCCATCACATGTACTCAATCTAGTGGTGGAACCTATGGACAATGAAATTTCCTATGAGGAGCATCTGATGAAGATCTTAGATCGTGGGAAAAAAGTTCCACAAAATAAGACAGTTCCCCAAGTCAAAATGTTGGGGTGAACCCACAAGTTTGAAGAAGAAATGTGGGATCTAGAGGAGGTGATGAATAAGAGTTAATATCATATGTTGTATTGTGGGAAAAGTAAATTTCAAGGATGAAATATCTTAAGGGTGGAAGGTTTTAATGACCCTAATATTTATGAATAAAATTCCATTTGTTTTGATTTAAGTAAATATTTTATGGATATAGAAAACAACTGCACTTATTTTATTATATCCAATTGGATTTTAAATGACCATTATGTATCTATACCAATGATAATATAGCTATTTAATAATGACTAAATGACCCGTATTAATATAGATTTTTATCAAATCCTATTGGCCTAGACAAAGGAAGTGATGACCTCATCTGATAAGATTATACCCTATGAAGCCCATTTATCAGAGCTTATAAGTGATATAGAATTTATGGGCTTTTCCATAGACGAATCCCAAGTGAAGATCCAATAGCTTAAGAATGATTGAGACTATTTATGGTAGATTTTCAATATCATCGTGATCATGACCCAAACTGTGTTCACCGAACAACCTGATGAATGCCCCACCATCGTGCACCTTACTCTTTGGGAATATGATAGTGTAATTAAGGGATATGTATCAAGACTCTAGTAATAAGATTATGTAAAATATTTTTTAAAGAATAATGAATAAATTTTTATCCTATTATTTTTACTTTATAAATGATTTTTACAGCACAAATAGTATATTTAGTTAATTACGAAATCAATTCTAATGAATTAATAGATTTCTGAAATAATTAATTTTTTTTATTATTATAAAAATTTATTTTCTTAAATATAAATGATTATATTATTTTTATTAAGTGAAATGTAATTCAAATTAAGGTTTAAGAACTATTTTTGTCAAAAACCCATAAATTTTTAATAAGTGTCAGTTTTTATTTTAAATGATAAAATGAAAATATTTAGAAAGTTATTTAGGTAACATAAATATTATTTTTGGAATTTGGATTTTGAAATTATCCATTGGTGAATGTTTCATAATTTTATAAAATAGTCTAATTTTTGGGTGGAAATTAAATATCGTATAAATATAGTGTCTTTTATGACATCATAATGGAATAATAATGGTGTATTGAACACTATAAAATGTATCACTGGCCAAATATATGTTTTTTATTTAAACTAGTGATTTTTTTGTTTATTTGATTTATTTTATAAATCATGAATGAATCCTCCATGTCTTTAAATATATTTTAGGATTTTAAAACCATTTCTTTGAAATTATGACTCACCTCCAGATAAGAATGGGAAATATTTTATTATCTTCGACCCTTGGAATCATAAAATTATTTATAACACTCTTCATTTCCATAAACCATGGGAAATAACCATGGGATGGTTTTTGGTTATGAATGTTTATTTTTGTAGTGTCCAAAACCAAAATAATAAAGAAATCCCTTCCTTTCCTATATAAACCCACCCAGGCATCCATTTCTCTTCAATAAAACCCCATAAGGCTCTACCAAACTCTTCTATATAAACCCTAGATTCCTCCCAAGGCCCCTAAGATGTTAATATTTCTCTCCCAAGCCTTTGGGGTCAAACATCCAATTAATGGATCCCTACCTACATCTGTTCCTTTCAATTCAAGAACCTTATTTGAAAATAGCCTTTTTAATTTCAATTCATTATATTTTCATAATTATATAATAAATTACCCACTATCCATTTGATGATTTTTCAATGAGGGGCCATTTATACTCCACCATTTGGATCCTCCCCTAGACTGTTACTATGCCGAAATTCCATACGTAATTTCTCTCTCTCAAATGTTTATCAAGCACCTAATTTATGATATGCCCTTTAATTTTCAATTTCTTAAGTTGGGATAAATTCATAGATATCCCCTTAAATATCAATTTAATTTTTAAATTATGAGAGACTCATTTCTCTATCTTAATCCCATTTCATGAATTTTTATTTGAAACTGTTATGTTATAGAAATTTCACTACAATTTTCAATCGTGTAGTGAATACCATACCCATTTATCTATCAATGTTATTCTCCTTTATGCTCATATAATTATCGACTGGGGACTTATATGTATTTATTCCATATTCATTTATCTTTTAATAACATATTATGTTGAATTAATCCATGTTATATGATATATGTGGAGCACTTAATCATGATATTGAAATGATTATGAAGGGTGTGCCTTGATAGTGCTCCAATGCATTGAGTAATGTCTAGCATCATGATACTTCATGTGAAATGAGTATTGAATCATTATAATTAATCTAAAATTGTTGTAAAATCATGATAATTCATGTGATATTAGTTTTGACTCATCCTAATTCATGTGAAATGGGTGTTTACTCATGTTACATCATGTGAAATGGGTGTCGACTCATACTACATCATATGCAATGACCATTGACTCATGCTACTCTATGGGAAATGAGACGTGGATCATGGTAATAACATGTTGTATGTTTTTTCAACATTTCTATGTTATGATTATCATGATTTATCATTAAATTATATTCATGTTCTTTTTATGCCTCATTGATATGCCTATTTTCTAAAACGTATTGCCTTCCTCATGTTATAACATGTTTACTCCCTTACTGGGCTTTATAGGTCACCCCTTTCTTATGTATGTCCTCAGGTTTTCCCATGTAGTGTTAACTATGAATGAATTTTGTTGTCATGTAAAATAATTTTTTTTAAGAAATATGTTGAATTTCATGATTTATCTTATTGTGTAATTTACCTAATTTCACAAGACGCTAGACCTCTCAATCATATGAGTTTTATTAAGGGAAAATCCATACAATAAATCATGACCAAATATGATCAACGGTTTTTATATTCCATAAACGAATTTTTTAGATGCATTTGACATGTTTTTATTGATTTAAAATATTTTTTTTTTCAAATTTATCTTACATTTATGTCATTTTTAAAATTCCACTAATAAATATTTCCATATTTTACATTATAGAAATTTTTTTAAAAAAGATTTTATTAAATGTTATAAAATTTATAAAAATCCAAGATTTGGCCAAATGATTGGGATAAGTCCTAATATTTCATAAATGACACTTTTATTGGTCCTTTAGCATGTTATGGTTATTACATTGACACACAATATTTAAATAACAAGATATCATAATAAGATTAAAAATGGTAAAATAATGGTTAAAACAAAATCATAAGGATTAAAAAATAATAAAAACATTTATAATTTTATTGGATGAAGTTATTTCGACCTATATGCATACTATATTCTAATTGATTCAATTTGGGCCCATTTGGGATAGATAATTAATTTATATTGACTTATTATTTTTGAAAACATCCAAGAGTGTTGTAACGCCCCGACCCTAGTTACCCAGAGTTGGTGCATTATTTTAATACATTGGCCTGATTACAAGAAATCAAGTCCCGACGGACCGATCGGTTTAGCAGCTTTGGAAAATAGATTGCATACAAGAATGTTACATTACATTTTATAACATACAAAACAACATAAATAATCCTTTATGAACATAATGATTCCCTTGGATTAACCCTATATATCAATCACAATACAGTTCTTGGAATCCTGGAAAAAATAAAACATAGAAAGGGGTGAGCTCAGATGCTCAGAAAGGATAACAATACAGCGGAAACATTTATAAATAAGCATAAAAATTTAATGTAGTGTATAACTAAAACAAAATCCTTTTAAACTAGAACTTCAACATAATATGGGAAAAAATAAAATGAAGTAATTCCATTTACTAATTCACATGGATATTATACTAGTTGAATCATCACATGCAATATCACTAACCACTTTCACAATGATGTAATGCATAATGATGAACTTTAATTTCTGTGTCAAGGCCTCATGCCAAGACCTAATAGATAATTGTAACCAGAACCCAACCTGAAGAGCCTCTATAACTGGACTCCAACCAAGAGTACCTATAATAACCGGACACCAACCCGGAGTGCCTCTAATAATAGGAAACCGACCCAGAGAGGCTCTAATAACTGGACACCAACCTGGAGTGCCTCTAATTACCGGACACCAACCTGGATTTCCTCTAATAACCGGACACCGACCCAGGGGGTCTGTGGTAACTGAACCCCAACCCTAATCATACCAGTCCAACACATTCATCTTAAGAAGAGGATGAAATATAACACAAACATTCATATTAAAACTAGCATACGAAATGCCAAAAAATTTATCATAAACCATTAATGGCATAAAAATAACTGATCCATAGTCAAACATATAACAAAACCTTAAATACAATATGGATTATTTGTATCATAATAAATCAACTTCAAACAGGTGTAAAATTTATTAAAGGATGTTGACATAGATGAAAATGATTTGTAAAACTCTTTGAGAGAAATAACCGTTTTTCATGAAAACATTTAAAAGTCACACAATTTAGAAAAGAAGTCATTTAAAGACATTTTTGAATCAAATTGTCCCATACCACTTTGAAACTTTTTAAAGGAATTAACATTTTAAAAACATTCATGTCCATATAAATAAATCCTTAAAAACATTTTGAAGACATGGACATTAATTAGAAATATTTCAAAGAATAAATATTTAAAACATTTGAAATGATGTTTTAGTAAAAAGCCCCTTAAAATAATCCCTTTGAAAACTATTTCATAAAACATGGACATGGATAATAGATATGTCCCTGTAGATACTTACGTAAAAACAACCTCAGATAATAAATAGATTGTGAAATTAACCCTACTAATTTGATAACTTACGAAACATACAACCCATGAAAGAGGTATCATACAATGAATATGTAAATACACATAAATAAAATTTTTATATATAATGAATACAATTATGGGTAGTACACACACCACACAAAAGGTAATAGTGGCAATATGGCATGAATCTCACGGGAATAAGGAGTGAGATGAAGACCCCTTACCTTGCACTTTCCTTTTGTAGAGGGAACATTTAGCCTCCTGTATAAAGAATATATTATGTTATTAAATTATAACAGAACCATATTAATATTTATGATATCATACTTTATTCATTTATGACTTTATACTACCCATTTAATGATAATTTGCATGTTATCTTAATATTTTGGGTAATAATCGCTCTCTTTATCGTACGTGTTTTAACTTGTTAATCATGATTGTATCACAAAGATCATGATTTTAATACTTCCAGAATATATAAAATTATTAATTTGTCATATATATTTAGAATATAAAAATTTATAATAGATGTATATATGAAAGGGAAAACACCGTATATGGAGACGGTAGTCCGTACATATGCATAAATGTTGTTTCCATTTTTATATAGTATTGAGCGGATGTAAGTGAATAATATATATGTATGTACATAAATACTTATATATATATATATATATATATTTACAAAAGCATTATTATGTCATATATTATATACATATTAGTAATATATATTTTTATAATCGTCGATGAATGGTGAACTTGAAAATGAATCTCATCGCGTCGTGGAGACGGTAATCCGTACGTACACACGAGCGAAAATATCATTCTTTTGATATTAATATAATATATAATTGGATGTTATATAATATATACAGAATCCTTATCATGTTATATTTATCAGATACACATCATTAATATAATCATCAAAATAATAATGTATTGAATAACAATTACACCACGACGTGGAGACGGTAATCCGTACGTACGCACATATGGTGACATTTCATTCAAAGGGCTTATAGAATAATGAACATGGTTGTAACATAATTATAAAAACATCATATTATATAGAATATACTAGAGTTATTTTTTTATAATGGAATCAACAATGAAAAAGGAAGTGGAAGAAGAAAGGAACTTGAAAGAGTGTGGTGAAATCATTAGCTCTTTTCGGGTTCATCCTTTTGATTTGATCAAAAGGGCTCTTTAAGTTGGCTTTATGATCAATCTAAGGCCTCTAGGTTGAAAGGAGGATAATTGAAAGGGTATTTTGGTAGTGGCTGGATGAGCCAAATGGATTAGAAGGTGTGTATTAGAGACAAGAGGGAGTGCCCTTTTATAAGAAGGGTGAAGGGCACTTTAGGAAAAACCTAAAATTTAATTTTATAATAAATTCATATTCGGTTTCTCATGGATCCAAAGTTGATTATTTAAAGTATAAAGCAGGGATAGGTCGCAAACAACTCAACCAATAGGGTTTAGACAAGTTTAGGTTACCATTTTAACCTTATCATTTATATTTAACTCTAAGTTAAATAATTTAACTTTTACCATGTCTTCTTGTATTATTACACTATATGGTTAATAAAATTACTATATAATGACAATCGAACCCCAATTGGTTAATTAATTTCATATATATTATTATTTAAATATTTTTGCCTATCCTTATATTTTTAGGACCATTATATCAATTAATAATATAATATTTGTTTTAAAAATTATTTTATGTAGAATTTGACACTATTTGGTATATGTTTTTTGTTAAAATATTAACAACATTATATTTCAGAAAAAATACATTTAATCTATCATAACATGTCATATTCACCTATAAAATTCGTGTATGTCATAAAAACATTGAAATTATATTTATTTTAATATTTATAATACCATTTATTTGATTCTTTCATGAATAAGGTAATTACTGCATCATTATTGTGTCATAAATAAATTTATTTATATAATATCTAAAAATTATAAATAAAACACCGTTATGTAGGAAATATTTTTAGATTTATAATGAATATTTATTAACGAATTAATATTTTGTAAAACCCAACATTAAAAATGTGTTAGTTATTAAACTTTGATTTTAACTCTTTTAACTCTTCTTTGAATTAAGTAATAATAAATGTCCTATTCTAATCCAAGTGGACCTAAATGATAATATTTTATTCCTAAGGTTGTTTTTGTTCGAGATAAACTTGTCCAATAGAATTAGATTATGCGTGAGGGTAATATTAACATAAATTTTACCCTTAATTACCCTATTTACTTTTAACCATGGTAAATAAAAGTAAAAAGTAACTATTCACTAAAAACTATTTTCATCTCAATGAACCGAATTTTACTCCTTGATGTTAACCGTGTCTCTTGAATTTTCGAAATTCAACTCACAGAAGCGGTAAAATTATGTTTTATATGAATTTTCAAATTCTCCTAGGAGATGGGTAAAAGAAAGTGAAAAGTTCAATAAAATTTTTATATTTCTAAAATTAATATAAAATGACTCCAATGAATTACACTGAACTTATATAGTTATTATTTATCTATTTGACCTAAAATATATTTAAATAAAATATATAATAATTTAAATAGAAATTCGGTTTTAATCTATAACTCAGTGTTTTTCAATATTCATCAAAAAATGAAAGTTTTCAGAAAAATACTGAAAATTCACCTGAAGCTAATTTCGATTTTCTGAATTCAAAAAAGAATTAAATTTTACCAAATTCAAAACATATAAGTTTCATTTAATAATTTAAAATTAATTCACGCTGTCATATCCAAAAGGCGTATTTTTAAGAAATAATAACTATCAAAAGTTTAAAACTTGTTTATATCCAATTTCAAATTGAAATTACATTCAATGACCAGCACTGGATTAAATGGTAAAAATATAATCTATTTATACTTCTAAAACATTAAAATTTATAATTTAACACTATAAAATATTTTGATTAAAAAAGTTGTTTTTAGTTAAAATATAGTATTTTTCACTATTCACCCAAATATGAAAGTTATCATAAAAACACAAAAAAATTATTAAAACTAAATTCTTATGTCCCGATTCTAAAAAAGAAGTTTATTTTGTAAAATTGAATATATTAAACTTTCATATATTGGATTTAAAAATGCTTCTCCATTAAAAGGTGGTAAAATTGCATTTTTTTTGAAAAATACTTCTTTTATATGAAAAAAGTGTATTTGTTATTACATTATGTCTATGAAACTCCTGATATTTATTCTAAAATTATAAGTATTATATAAAATTCAAAATTCAGTTAATACTATTGATAACTGCTTTTGAACGACTAGTTTGGTAAGTCATGGTGCCCTAAAACTCGGTGTTGTGTGTAGTGCATGTTATTGAATTACTTTGAAGAAATAACATACTAAGAAATCGTAGAGTGTTACTTTCTTCCCTCCTTCAATAAATTGCGTCCTCAAATTTTGAAATTGTTCTTCAAAAATATAAGGTTGAAAATAGAAAATACCTTGGTGGAGAAAACCCACATCGGAAATTGGGTTAATAAAATTTAGTCTTAAAAAGAGGAACAGGGAAAAGAAAAATTCACCACCAAATTGTGATCTCAATTAGGAGAACATTGGTGGATATTAGAGACACATAATTTGAGGAAAACGTAAATAATTTTAGGGAGTGATTGAGGTCATCAATCAAAAACAATTATAGAATTGTGGGCCTCCAAGCCACAAATCTATGAAGATTTAAAATACAATCGGTTCAACAAAATGTAAGGTATTAGGATAATACATTTTTGGTTGTAAGATCCCTTATATAATTTTTAATAATTTTTTTATCTATAAAATAAGAGGGATATATATATATATATATATGTGTGTGTGTGTGTGTGTACTTGACAAGTAGAGTTTCATCCTACCACAAACTCATCTTTCACTCTAAAAGATTTCAATATATATATATATATATTATATTTATCCTAATCATCTAGGGTTCTAAAAATAATTAATTTTTAATTCACATATCAGTCCTTCTAAAAAACTACATTATTCAATCCAGGATATCACGTGGGTTAGTGACAGGTGATACATCCTTGCCTCCCTTCGGTTGTGGGTTCAAGTATCGCGGCCTTGCCGGACACGACTGGTTGTAGCCTGACCTCTAAGTTGTCCTTTTTATGAAAATTAAAAAATTACCATAATAATTGTTTCCATAATCCATTCCAACATTTAAACATGTCCAAAATACTTCTATCCAAACTCACAATCCAAAATTTATATAGAATTTAAACATAGAGATGATCCTTTTTTCCATGTAATAACATGTGAACTTCTTCATCGTGTATTCTTTTAAAACATGGTAACATATTGAATTACCATAATACCTAATTTATTGCATTCATAACCCCTTATTACTTATTAAATAATGGATATACTCCTTCTATCCAAAAATTTTGTAAACTCCAACAATGATGGAATATACAAATCATTAATTAGTTTCAATGTAGTCAAGAATATCCAATATAATTTATCCAAATCAATCATGTATTATTCCAAATTCACTACCTCGGTATCAGAACCATATTATGGTTTAACATTCTCTTAACCATATATTTTCCAAAAATTTAACCTACTATTGAGTCATTTTTCTTGGTTCCAAAAAATCTTAAGTCCTTAATGAAATAGAACTATAGTATAATCCTTATATACTCCATAATTATTATAACCTGTACATCGTTGATACAACACAAAAATGACATAATTATCTAATTACAACATAAGAACTCTAATCATTCATCCTCATCTGTTGTAGTATCATAACTTGATTATTATCCAATAACATCATTTGCGCTATACTCTGATGATTGGGATATTAATTCTCGTAGTGTCTCAATGCCATACAAATGAAACATTTTACATTTGAAAACATTTTCTTATCCTTGAAATCACATACTTGGTGTCCTTTTTCTCCACACTTATAACAAACCCCCATTCCCTTGAAGTATTTACCAAGGTGATTCATTCCACATTTATTTCATATTGGAAAATCCTTCGTTCCCTTTTTCCCTTTGTCCATCTTTCTTTCTACCATCATTTTCTTTTCTAGATTCCCTTCAAAGAGATTTTTTTACTGATCTTATTAATACATGATACTATTTATTCATATGATGAGAATATATGGGAGACTATTTCTCTTCTAAATTTTGGCTTAATACCGTGAAAGATATGATCCTTCTTACTCTTTGGATCATACGTATTACTGGAGTTCACATTCCTTCTACTGGGTGCCATTTCTATACAATGGCATACACTAGGTTAGTATATGAATTTCACTTCATAATTCCAAACATGTAAAATACCTAACGTAAATTAAATAGTTTATGGATATAATCTATAATAACAAAAAAAATTATTTATAGAGGTATATAATCATAAACCCTTTATAGTGCTTTGAAAAGAAAATGAGAATTATCCTAAGCATATCTCTTGGGAGTGTCATAACCAAGAGTGCAGCAAGGCCCGTTGTTATGCACCAGTTCCCATTCGAGTCTAGCTCAAAGCGGTGTTTTCGATTTTTACCCCAAGGTACATCTGTGCCAGAGCCACCTCTACCTACTCGTATCTAGACAGGGATGTATTGCTCGGAAAACTCACAAAATATCTACAATACCAAAATTCTAGGAAGTTATTATATACTAATCATAAAATTATATCTTAGGGATATGTGCTCTAATCATAGTTTATCAAAATCTAGTTTTCAAGGTAATAACTAAAATTCCATTGATACCAACTATAACACCCCGAACCTAGTTACCCAAAGTCAGAGCATTATTTTAATACATTGGCATGATTATAAGAAATCAAGTCCTGAAGGACGGATCGGTTTAGCAGCCTTGTAAAATAGATTATATACAATAATGTTACATTACATTTTATAACATAAAAAACAACATAAATAATCCTTTATGAACGCCATTATTATCCTGGCTTAACCCTGGGTATCAATCACATTACACTTCTTGGAATCCTGGAAAAAATAAAAAATAGAAAGGGGTGAGCTCAGATGCTTAGTAAGGATAAAAATACAGAGGAAACATTCATAAATAAGCATAAACATTTAAGGCAATGTATAACTAAAACAAAATCCTTTTAAACTTGAACATCAACATAATATGGAAAAAAATAAAATGAAGTAATTCCATTTACTAATTCAAATGGATATTCTACTAGTCTAATAATCACATGAAATATCACTAACCACTTTCATAATGATGTAATGCATAATGATGAACTTTAATTTATGTGTCAAGGACTCATGCCAAGGCCTAAGTAATAACTGTAACCGGAACCCAACCCGATGAGCCTCTGTAACCGGACTCCAACCCGGAGTGCCTCTAATAACCGGACACCAACCCGAAGTACCTCTAATAACCGGACACAAACCCAGAGTGACTCTAATAACAAGACACCAACCTGGAGTGCCTCTAATAACTGGAAACCAACCCAGAGTGCCTCTAATAACCGGACACCAACCCGGAGGGTCGACTGTAACTGGACCCCAACCTGGAACATACCAGTCCAAAACATTCATCTTAAGAAAAGGATGAAATATTATATAAACATTCATATTAAAACAAGCATACGAAATTCCAAAATATTAATCATAAACCATTAATGGTATCAAAATAACTCATCCATAGTCAAACATATCACAAAACCTTAAATACAATATGGATGATTTGTATCATAATAAATAAACTTCAAACAAGTGAAAAATTTATCAAATGATGTTGACATAGATGAAAATAATTTGTACAACTCTTTGAGAGAAATACCATTTTTCATAAAAACATTTAAAAGTCACACAATTTAGAAAAGAATTCATTTAAAGACATTTTTGAATCAAATTGTCCAATACCACTTTGAAATTTCTTAAAGGAATCAACATTTTAATAACATTAATGTCTATATAAATAAATCCTTATAAACCATTTTTAAGACATGCACATTAATGAGAAATATTTAGAAGAATAAATATTTAAAACATTTGAAATTATGTTTTATTAAAAAGTCCCTTAAAATAATCCCTTTCAAAACTCTTTCATAAAACATGGACATGGATTATTGATATGTTTCAGTAGATACTTACGTAAAAACAACCTCAGATAAAAAAGAGATTGTGAAATTAACCCTTACCAATTTGGTATCTTATGAAACATACAACCCATGAAAGAGGTATCATACAATGACTATTTAAATACTCATAAATTAAATTGTATTACACAAGGAATACAATTATGGGAAGTAAATACACCACAGAAAAGGTAATAGTGGCAATATGGCTTGAATCTCACGGGAATAAGGAGTGAGATGAAAACCCCTTACCTTCCACTTTCCTTTAGTCGAGGGTACATTTAGCCTCTTTTATGAAGACTATATTATGTTTTTAAATTATAACAGAACCATATTAATATTTATGATATCATCCATTATTCATTTATGACTTTATACCACACATTTAATAACTATTTCCATGTTATATTAATATTTCAGGTAATAATCACATTCTTTATCGTCCGTGTTTTAACTTGTTACTCTTGATTGTATCACTTAGATCATGATTTAAATATTTCAAGAATATAAAAAATGATTTATTTATAATATATATTTAGAATATGAAAATTTATAATAGACATATATATGAATATGAAAACACCGTTTATGGAGACAGTAGTCCGTACGTACGCATAAACGCTGTTTCTATTTTTATATAGTATTGAACGGAATTAAGTGAGTAAGATATATGTAAGTACATAAATACTTATATATATAAATATATATATATATCTCTAGTAGAATTATTATGTCAGGTATTACATACTTATTAGTAATATATATTTTTATAATCGTCGATGAATGGTGAACTTGGAAATGAATCTCATCGCGTCGTGGAGACGGTAATCCGTACGTACGCACAAGCGAAAATATCATTATTTTGATATTAATATAATATATAATTGGAGGGTATATAATATATATAGAATCTGTATCATGCTATATTTATCAAATACACATCATTATTATAATCATCCAAATAATAATGTATTGAATAATAATTACACCACGACGTGGAGACGGTAAGTCGTACGTACGCACGTATGGTGACATGTCATTCAAAGGGTGGATAGAATATTGAATTTGGTTGAACCATAATTTTAATAACATCAAAGTATATAGAATATACTGGAGTTATTATTTTAGAATGGAAACAACAAAGAAAAAGGAAGTGGAAAAATAAAGGAACATGAAAGAGGGTGGTGAAATCATTACCTCTTCTTCTGGTTCTTCCTTTTTATTTGACCATAAAGGGCTCATTAGGTTGGCATTATGATCAAACTAATGCCTCTAGGTTTAAGGGAGGATAGTTAAGAGGGTATTTGGCCAGGGTTTGGCTGAGAAAAATGGCTTAGAAGGTGTGAATTAAAGAGAACGGGGAGTGCCCTTTTATAAGAGGGGTGAGGGGCACCTTTGGAAAAACATAAATTATTATTTTATAATAAATTTATATTAGGTTTATAATGGCTAAAAAGTTGATTATTTAATGTTTAAGGTTGGGATAGGTAGAAAAAACTCAACCAATAGGTTTTATACAAGTTTAGGTTACCATTTTAATCTTATCATTTAGATTTAACTCTAAGTTAAATAATTTAACTTTTACCGCGTCTTCTTGTATTTTTACACTATATGGTTAATAAAAATACTATATACTACCAATCGAACCCCAATTGGTTCATTAAGGTCATATATATTATTATATAATTCCTTTGGACGATCCTTAGATTTTTATGACCATTATATCAATTAATAATATAATATTTATTTTAAACTCTATTTTATGTCAATTTTGACACTATTTGGTATTTGTTTTTTGCTAAAATAATAAAAACATGATTACTTCCAAAAAGTACATTTAATCTATCCTAACATGTCATATTAACCTATAAAATTCTATTATGTCATAAAAACGTTGAAATTATATTTATTTTAATATTTATAATACCATTTATTTGATTCTTTCATGAATATGGTAATTACTGCATCATTATTGTGTCATAAATAAATTTATTTATTTAATGCCTAAAAATTATAAATAAAATACCATGATGTAGGAAATATTTTTATATTACTAATGAATATTTATAATAGAATTTATCTTTTGTAAAACCCTATATTCCTAATGTGTTAGTTATTAAACATTGATTTTAACTCTTTTAACTCTTCTTTGAATTAAATAATAATGAATGTCCTATTCTAATCCAAGTGGAACTAAATGATAATATTTTATTCCTAAGGTTTTCTTTGGCCTATTTAAACTTTTCCAATAGATTTAGGACATGTGTGAGGGTAATATTAATATCATTTTTACCCTTATTTACCCTATTTACTTTTAACCGTGGCAAATAAAAATAAAAAGTTACTATTCACCAAAAATTATTTTCCTCTCATTGAACCACATTTTACTCCTAGATATTAACCGTGTCTCTTGGATTTTCGAAATTAAACTCACAAAAGCGGTAAAATTATGTTTTATATGAATTTGCAAATTCTCCTAAGAGATGGGTAAAAGACGGTGAAAAGTTCAATAAAATTTTTATATATCTAAAATTAATATAAAATGACTCCTATTAATTACACTAAACTTATATAGGTATTATTTATCTATTTGACCTAAAATATATTTAAATAAAATATATAATTATTTAAATAGAAATTTGGTTTTAATCTATTACTTAGTGTTCTTCATTATTCATCAAAAATTGAAAGTTTTCAGAAAAATACCGAAAATTCACCCTATGCTAATTTAGATATTACAAATTCAAAAATAAAGTCTATTTTACTAAATTAAAAACATATAAGTTGAATTTATCAATTAAAAATTAATTCCCGCTGTCAAGACCAAATGGCTTATTTTTAAGAAATAATAACTATCAAAAGTTTGACAATTGTTTATGTCCAATTTCAAATTGAAATGACATAAAATGACCAGCATTGGATTAAATGGTAAAAATATAATCTATTTATACTTCCAAACCATTAAATTTTATAATTTAACACAATAAAATATTTTGATTAAAAAAGTTGTTTTTAGTTAAAATATTTTATTTATCACTATTCACCCAAATATGGAAGTTATCAGAAAAACAACAAAAATTTATTAATACTAAATTCCTATGACCTGATTCTAAAAAAGAAGTTTATTTTGTAAAATTGGAAATATAAAAGTTTCAAATATTCAATTTAAAAAGGCTTCTCCATTAAAAGGTGGTAAAATTGAATTTTTTTGAAAAATACTTTTTTTATCTGAAAAAAATGTATTTGTTCTTACATTATGTCTAAGAAACTCATAATATTGATTCTAAAATTATAAGGATTATATAAGGATCAAAATTTAGTTAATACTATTGATAACCGCTTTGAACGACTAGTTTGGTAAGTCATGGTGCGCTAAAACTCGATGTTGCGTGTAGTGCATGTTATTGAATTACTTTGAAAAAATAACGTACTATGAAATCTTGGGGTGTTACAAGTGCCCCTATACGTTTTTATAAAAGGGAACTACATCATTTCATTTCATCACAATTTAAAACCATATTGGTTTGGTCAATAAGTTACTAAATCAATTACTATAATCCCTCACAACATTCTGGAGGCCTTATATTAGTCATAACACTTTATTTATATGTGTTAAGGTGTTAATCAAAGGTGATCATCTGCTGAAGAGGTATTGTTTTTATTTAAGTGTTTCTATTTTATTTCATCTTCCACTTCCATAAAATCATATTAAAAAATGTTGATATAATGAATAATGTATCCAAAATATACTTATATGTTAATATTTTAATATAATAACCTAAATCCATCTCAGATTCCATTAAATAGAAAAATAATTAATCACTGGTGCGTACGTGTGAACTACCACCTCCACAAACTGATATAATTAATCTTCTATTATTGTCTCTAAAGAAAGGTTATAATGATGTAATTAATGTTTATATAATATATTAATGACATAGTTATCATAATAGTAAAATGATACCCCAATTATGTTCTTACATACCATTCAAAAGATAATTATAACATTGTTTCTATGTACGTGTGAACTATCAACTCCACAAAGCGATGTGATTCATTTTCTACCCCATATGAAAATTATGATATATATATTTATATATAAATTATTAACATTATAATTATTATATTATTTTAATTATTAAAAATAAAATAATAATTATCTTATTTTCATAATGATAAATGAAAAATGGGAACGTTACTCATACCTACATACGACCTATAGTGTCCATGTAAATTGTGTTGTTAAATTTTCACAATCATAAATGAGTGGTTTGATTTAAAAGTTTAATTAAATTATATAATTATTATTATTTCATTACTATTACTCTTCATATTATGTAAGAGTTAAATCATTTGGCTAAAGACATCATACCAAGTCGTTTTGGAATCATATATAGAATATCACCAAAACAACATTCATGAACAAAAATAATTAAGTAATTGTTATATTATGGAGAAAAGTGATATAAAAAGAATAAAAAACATGATTTTTTTCAATCAAGTAAATAATTACCTTATTTTTTTATTCAGGAAGATAACAAATATTCAATATGAATCAGACTCGAGGTATGGGACTTTGTCTCAATCTCCTTTCATTGTGGAATATTTTGATGTTATACACTACCTTATTTATTGATGTGTATAAATGACCCCTTTTACTTGATAATTTTATTAAATGAATTTCAAATAGGGGTATTTTTATGCTTATTTAGACAGTTCTTGACTTTATTAACAAATTAAAAAGGAATTTTTTTTAACGTATACGATCACTACAACTTCTCCACCACCATGATCATTATTTTATATTTGGATTTCTCTAAAACGAATAATGTTTTTAAATAAAAAAACTATATTATTACAATTTTTTGGGTATTTTTGTATTGAATATGGTATTAGAAATGGATTTATTGTTTAAATACATTTAAATGATTTCTTATGATTAGAAATGAAATTTTATGAGTGAAATGTTGAAAATTGAAATCTTTTATGTGTTATGATTATATAATGGTACTTATAATTTTTAAGGGTGGTTATATGATAAAATAGGGATTGGTGGTTTTGTGATAAACCAAGGATAGGTGGTTACATTATAACCTCTAATGCATGGTCTATGGAAGTTGGTCATATTACTATTACATTTATAATAGTAAAATTTATGGAATTCAACCGCATGGTTATGCCATTTAAGTATAATTATTTCCCCAGTTATCTTTATATTTTAAAGGTTTTTTCTATGGATTTTGTGGCAATATTTTTATTAAAAAATTGACGTAATGATAATGTAAATTATTTCCTACTTCATAAAGGTGAAAAATATTACATTATGATAAATTATTCATTGTTTTTATGTTTTCACAAGACCAATAGTTTCTTTATATTTGTATCCATTAATGATCTCTTTATGATCATCCCAAGATTTAAAATTATTTACCATGGATTTAATGGATAATCGAGATAATGATGGTTTCATGGGAAAATATTGATGATTGAACGTGAAAAGAAACCATGTTTCTTTTTTAATGTTTTTGTTTTATAAAAGAAATGGATACTGTTTAGAAGTGACCACTTTGCATTTCTATGGATTTGTTATGTATGAGTTATGGAATAATTCTCTAAAGATTAAATCCTAAATTATACTCAATGTGAAATAAATTAAAATCATTAACTTAACTCAAGATTATCTACCGATTATGGATGAGTCCTTATTGTTGGTATCAAATTATGGTTTACATAAATTTAAAGGTTATGGTAACATTAATGAATTATCTTAAAAGTATGTACCTTATATTAATGTTAAATTATTATAGGACTTTAATATTACACTGTTGTATCATCTAAGACATGACTACTCAGAATGGTTTTTTGTAGAAGAAACAGGGAATTTGTGTTAAAAAGGAATCAATAAGAAAACATCCTTTCAAATAAGAATCCTGAGGTGGTTGACATTGAAATTGAGTAGTTTGTTGTCATGATGGATGAGTTCACTCAGGCGATAAATGGTGGTGGTGTTTATGCAAGAGAGAAACATGATCTACCACATAAAAATGTGAAGATAGTATAGAATTTTATGGGACATCATCCCCCATCATTCAGAGGGTTATTTGACTCTATGCTAGTTGATGTATGGATTAAATCCATATAAAATATATTCTACATCATGGGTTTTTCTGCTCACAAAATTTTAACTCGTTAAATTTATCATTTTGAAGGTGAAGTCGATCACAAGTGGTCAATGGGTAAAAATATAAGAGGAAGTGAAGATATTGGTTCCATGGAATTGGGTGAATTTAAGAATATATTCCATGATAAATATTTTCATATGTCTTTTCGACATAGGATCAAAAATAAATTCTTTTAGTTGAGACAAAAAGTGGAATATTTGGTGGCTTTGTATGAAGAAAATTTTACCCCATTGGAAAGGTATATCCCAAATTATTTAAAGGATCTTTATTGTATGATAAATCAGTTTTACTCAGGATTGAAGCTGAGATATCAAGAGGAATTGGCTTCTCGTGAGTTTAAGAGCTATGAGAAACGTTTCCAATGTACTGAGAAGATAGAAATGGAGTTTTTTATGTGTTACATGAAAGAAAAACAGAATATGTATTGTTAGCTGGAAATGGGAAATTATTCATCAAAGAAGTTTGGTGGTAAGAAAACTAAATTTCCATATTGAGAGAAGTGTGGTAAAAAAATCCAAGAGAGTGTATTTCAAAGTCTGTGATGTGATTTCAATGTGGTATGACTGTTCATACAACTTGAGACTGTAAGGGAGATGACCAGGAAATAAATAAAAAGGAAACAGTAATATGTTATAGTTGAAATGAGTTCGGGAATTATTCTAATGTGAGTCAAATACTAATTACTCTGGGTGGAAAGTAAAAATATTGAAAGAAAAATGGAATGGGATAATGATTTTATACTAATACAGTTGATGTGTGACCATCAGATGAAGTGCTGATAGCTCTAGGGAGCTCAGTATTTATTAAATATTGATTTGAGTTCTGGGTATCGTTAGATAAATGTTCTAGAGGATGACATTACAAAAAAAATGTTCTGGATGAGATATTGACATTATGAGTTTTTGGTTATGTAATTTGGGTTATCTAATGAACCTTATGTATTTATGAATATCATGAATGGTGTATTTCATCGGTTTTTGGATCAGTTTGTTTTTGTGTTTATAGATGATATTTTTGTATATTCTAAAATTCAAGAGGAATATAAAATTCAATTAATGATTTCTTTATAGAACGTAAAATAAAATATAATATATGGAATGTTTATTAAGAGTGAATTTTTGTTACAAAAAATTTTATTCATTTGAAAAATTGTTTCTAATGATGGAATAATTGTTGAACCTTCTAAAACAAATGTTGTTGAAGAGTGGTGAAGGCCTACCGAGGTTACAATGATTCGTAGTTTTCTTAGATTAGTGGGTTATTAAATATGGTTTGTTAAAAAAATTACTCATTTATCTATCCCACTAACTATGTTAACACATAACGGAGTTAATTTCATCTCGAAAAAATAATGGGTTTATTGTTTTCATTAACATTAAAGAAAATTTGAAAATTCTCCAGTTTTGGAAATGACTTTTAGAAATAGTGAATTTTATATCTACAATGAAGCTTCATTGAAAGGACATGGTTGTTTCATAATGTATAATGATCTGGTAACTACTTATGATTCATTCCAGTTGAATCTTCATGAGTTTTATTATCCTATACATGATTTTTACGTGTATTCTGTTGTTTTTTTCATTAAAAATTTGGAGGAATCATTTGTATGGCGTAAATTAAGAAATATATTATGATAAAAAATGTTTAAAGTATATATACAATGATATTGAATTGAAAATGAGAGATACAAGTATGTTGGATCTATAAAGGACTATTTATTCAAAATTCATTACCATCATGTTAAAGAAAACAAGGTGGTCGATGCATTGAGTCAGAAAATAAATGATACATTAACCAAGATGTGTTTGGAATGTGAACCTTTGGTTAATTCTTTAATGAATTTTGTCTTGGAAGTTTTTTCAACAATAAATAATTATATTTTGTTTGATGTATCGACAAAATAATCAGTATACGACAGAATTAATCAATAATAGAAGGATTTCCTAGAGTTTCATAAAAAGGTAGAATTGGATAACAAGTGTATGTTGCCTAATTTTTACATTTATAAATGTTATATTTTGAGGTTT
The DNA here is from genome assembly GCA_963277665.1 of Viscum album. Classification (NCBI taxonomy): domain Eukaryota; kingdom Viridiplantae; phylum Streptophyta; class Magnoliopsida; order Santalales; family Viscaceae; genus Viscum; species Viscum album. Next base: position 622,425 of record CAUJRU010000150.1, on the reverse strand, counting down.
GGGAAGCATTTATGCGTGCCTTGGGATTAAAATATGATGAATTATTTTTTAGGTGAAGCTCATAGTTCTCCATTTTCAGTTAATTTGGAAAGAACTAAGATGTACTGATACATGTATTACTGGTGGGATTGAATGAAAAGAGACATTACTTACTTTATCCTGAAATGTATGACTTGTCAACAGGTTAAAGTAGAGTGGAAGGTACCAAAAGGGATTCTTCATCATTTTCCAGATCCAATATGGAAATGAGAAAATATATCTATGGAAATCATTGTGGGATTACTGAAGACTTCATGACATAAAAAATGTGATCTGGGTTATTATTGATCGATTGACTAAATCTTCTCATTTTCATTATATTCAAGATAATATATCTCTAGTTAAACTTTATTAGTTTTATATTAAAGAGATAGTCAGGTTACATGGTTTTACCCTATAAATTTCATCTTATCATGATCTCAGGATCACTTTTAATTTTTGGAAGGGCATTCAGATGTTATTCGGTACTCAATTAAAATTTAGTACAAATTTTCTTCCTCAATCAGATGGGAAGTAAAAAATGATCAATTAAGATATCAGAGGATATTGTACATGCATGTTCAATGGATTACTAAGGAATTTTGGATCAATATATTTCTTTTTTTTAATTTTCTTATAATAAAAATTTTCATTTCTGTATATAGATGGAACCTTTTGAGTCATTATATGGAATTCAGTGTCGAGCTACACCTTTTTGTGATGAATTAGGTGAATGGAAAATGATGGGATAAGAATTTTTAGAAAAAATGATAGAGAAATTTCTGTTGATTCGGAGAGACATGAGGATATCCCAGAGTAGGAAAAAAAAGTTATGTGGATAACTAGAGTAAATAACATTCTTTTTTAGTATGTTATCATGTATTTCTCAAAGTTTCTCCGTGGAAAAGTGTGATGTATTTTGGTAATAAATGGAAGTTGATTTGATGGTTCACTATACCATATAAAATGATTGAAAAATATGGATAATTTTCCTAAATATCATCTTTACCTTTGATTTTACCCTAATACCTAAGGTTTTTAATGTTTCAAATTTAATAAAGTATATGCCAGATCCATCTCATGTTTTGAGATCGAAAGTAGTTCTGTTGGATGAAAATAATTTATATGAGGAAAAAAAATCTAGGTTAATGACTATAGAGGTAAATGTTTTTGGAATAAGATGATTCATTAGGTTATGGTTTTTTGGAAAACCCATATTTTTGAAGAGGCGTCATGGGAATCTAAAAATGCTATAAAGGAAAGATATCTCCAATTCTTTAGTAAGTGAATAAAATTGTGAAGATTTAATTTATAGAATGGGGAAGTAATGTCACAAAAAATGTTAATTTAAAATAATTCTTTTTCATTTTTTAATTATATATTATTTAAAATAGACACTATGTTCAAAAATTTATATGATATATATATCCTTCTATGGTTATAAATATTGTCTAAAAAACAAATTTACCACCTTTTGATAGAGAAATCATTTTAAATCTATATTTCAAACTTTTATAAGTTCTATTTTACAAAATAATTTTTTTATTTGGATGCAGGACATAAAAATTAACATTAATTGAATTTTGGGTATTTTTTGATAGTTTTCATATTTCAATTAATAGTAAACAATACTGCATTTTAATTCAAAACTGTTTTTTCCTATAATTTATGTGTATTGGTAGATTATAATTTTAATTTATTTTATAGAATAATTATATTATTTTTTAATCATTTATACTAATTTAGGTAATTGTAATTATATTAACATTTTAATTCAATATAACAACTACGTGAACTTTTCAATATTTTACTAAAAAAACACCTTTTCTTATTTTGTTAATGGGATTAATTTTTAACTAATTTTTACCCACGATGCTTTTTGAAATGGTAAAAATGGATTCCATATTTGGAATAAGTAGGTCATAATTAGGTAAATAGGTCCCTTTTATTTTTGGATATTTTGAATAATAAATTTTTTAATAATTATTATTACTATGGTTATGGGTAAATTGGGTAATTAATGGTTAAAATAATATTATATATATTATGAAACTACCCTAAAACTTTTATTAATATAATTGGATGACTCATTTTTCACTAATACAATCATTGGGTAATAATTATGGACTTTTTGAGCCACTTGGGTTTGATTATGACATTTATAACATTTTATGTAATGTAAAGGAAAAGACGTGGTAATCATGTCTCTCATAACTATGAAAATTTTAATAATAGGGTTATAAATGAGATATATTAAACTATAAATATTCATTAGAAATATAAATTTTACCTATATCATAGTAATTTATTTATAAGTTTTATGAAGTAAATAATTAAATTAAATGGTGACACAATGATGATACAATAATTGTTTAATTAATTAAAGAATGAAATAAATCAAAGTATAAATACTAAAATATTTTCCAGAGTATATTAATCAAGAGGGGGGGATGAATTGAGTAATCTATAAAAAGTTCTATTAAGAATTCACTTAAAAACATTCTCCAATAAAAATGAATACATGCCCGTTAATCAAGGTAATAACGTTGTAATAGTATGACTGTTCAAATAACTTCTCAGAAGATTGATTAATTCTCAGTAATTTTAATGGGAGTTATTGATACAACTTTTTAAGCTATTATAATAAGGGAAAATATTTATAACTTATATCCAATACTAACTATCAACGTAAAATTTAGTTTTCTGAAATATAAATTAAAGCAGAGAAAAGATAAATGAAAATACACTGTGGATAAAACAAGTGGTTCAGTCTCAAGACAAGACCTAATCTACTCCACATGTTGATCACCTGCCACCAAGCACTCTATATAGATAACAGTTTGATCCATATCCTAGATCGGGGTAAACAATAGTACACAGGATTTTCCAGGTCACACAACCTCTTCCACTGTTTTTCATGGGTATAAACTATCTGCTCACACAAGGACCTCTTCCACACTTATCTATGGGAGTAAATAGATGTAAGAATATTTGAGAGGATGGTTATCTCATATCCTTCAGTTTAATATAGGAGACATTGTGTTTTAATATAGATACACACACTGATCGAAAGCTAAAAATAGTACACAATAGATCAAAGATGATGAGAAAGGGTTATAAGTGCTATGAGTTTTATTTTATAGATCTCTAGACTTGTAGGATGAAGAAAATGAAACTGTCGAGTCTTATTGTAAAACAATAAGGTACCATAAGTCTGATTCAATGGTTTCTTATTCGATGCAATGATTTTTGAGGCTCTGATATATGGTAGTACAACCTATAGGGGTTGAGAGTGCTTCGTGTTTTCTTTAGTTGTATCTTATTGCATGCATAAGTTATCTTTTCCTAATTATCATTCCTCTATGCGTTGCTCTGGTGACACATTTTCCTTTTTGTTACCAGGTACATGTGGTTGAGCTGATAGGATTCATGCATTCTACTCCTCGTACCTCGTAATTTTAGGTGACATGTCTATAAGGAAACAATAATTATGTTAGTTCCTTTAAATGACTCAAATATGATAGTTAGAAATTAAATTGAAAATGAGAAAATAGATTATTGAACTGTGTCATAGTTTGTCTTAAAACAGTATCACTTGGAAAGAGTGTCATAAGGAAACCGTGTTTTCTTCTTTACCTTTGAGCAGGGAGACAATCATGATTGCACAGTTGCATTGAGATCAGGAACCAGTAGCACAGATGTGATGTCAGGATGACGGTGTCTCAGGACTGGTGTCTAGTCCTTTGTCAAAACATTGAATGATGTCAGGGTCACGGTGTTTGTAACGCCTTGACCCCAGTTACCCAGAGTCGGTGCATTATTACATAACATTGGCATGATCACAAGAAAGATCAAATCTCGAAATACCGATTGGTTTAGTAGCCTTGTAAACACTAGATATATTCATAAAGTTATACATTACATCATGAAGTGAAAAACTACTACAAAAACATATTGTCTCCATAATCCACACTATTATCCGCTCATAATATCCCTGCAAGTCATTCATAATTTACTTCTTCACATCCTGGGAAAAATAAAACGTAGAAAAGGGGTGAGCTCAAATTCCCAGTAAGGATAACAATATAGCAGAAACTTTCATAAATAAGAATAAACATTTAAGGTAGTGTATAACTAAAAATATCATTTTAAACTTGAACTTCAAAATTTTATGGAAAAAATAAAATGAAATAATGCCATTTACTTATTCACATGGATATTCTACTAATCGAATAATCACATGCAATATCAATAACCACTTTCATAACGATGGAATGCATAAATCCAGACTATCATAACCACATAGCCAAGGCCTCGTGCCAAGACTACAAATAAAATTTTGCCAAGGCCTTGTGCCAAGACACTAGTTTGTCTCATGAGACCTACTGATGCATCGAGGAGCTATAGCGGGCTCCACCCGTCACATATTAAGTCCAATGCATTCCCATATGAAAAGGTTTAATCATAACAAAAACATTCCTATTAAACTAGCATATGAAATGTGAATAATTTCACCATAAATCATGAATGGTATAAAAAATAGCACATCCACAGTCAAACATTTCACAAAACCTTCAATACAATATAGAAGTTTTGTATCATAATAAATCAACTTCAAATAAGTGTAAAATCCATCAAAGGATGTTGACATAGATGAAATCAAAACTCGTTGTATAGAAATATCTCTTTCTATATTGAAATCATTTAAGAGTTATATATTTATAAAATAAAACATTTTCTTTGAAAATATTCTTATATTCTTGTATGGGAAGCTTTGAGGATTTTATAACGGCAGAAAATAGCCTCACTCTCCGTATAAGTTAAAAAAACATTCTTACCATAATTCTGTCGAAAAGATTAAAAAGTACCTTGTTTAGAAAATGACGGAATGATTCCTTTATAAACCTCTTATAAAAATTCAAACAAGGTTATAAATTACTTTAACCCATATTCTAGTAAATATTAAAAAAAAATTGAAATTCATTTTTAAGAAACATGGATGTGGATGATAAAGAGATCCCAGTCGATTATTACGTATAAACAACCTCAGATAATGAAGAGATTGCGAAATAAACCCTTACCTTGTACTTTCCCTTGGTTGGGGTAGGTTAACATCATGTATAATGGTGAAATAATTTCTATTAAATTATACAAGAATCATATACATTAATATGATATCATATATGATCTTTTAACATTTATTTGTTAATAATATCATAGTATTATCGTTGTTTCGGGTGTTAACTTACTCATTTTCTTTTATATGTTTTGTTACGTAAGTTGTGATTTTCATGGATAGGTTGTATATTAATCATATCCAGAATGATATCAAGTCCTTAGATACTATTATTAATCATCAAATGAGAATTAGACTAGGATGGATATGATGGAGAATGAATCTCATCGCGTTCGTGGAGACGGTAGTCCGTACGTACGCACGAGCGACAATATCATTCTTATGATATTAAAATAATATTTAATTGGATATTATATCATATATACAGATTCATTATCATGTTACATTAATTATTTACATGAATTACACATCATTATTATACCCATACAAATAATAATTTATTGAATAACAATTACACCACGACGTGGGGAGGGTAAGCCGTACGTACGCACGTATGGTGAAATGTTATTAAAAGGATGGATATAATAATGAATATGGTTGTACCATATTTATAATAACATCACAGTATATATAAGATACTGGAGTTATTATTTTAGAATGGTAATAACAAAGAAAGAAGAAGTGGAAGAAGAAAGGAACTTGAAAAAGGGTGGTGAAATCATTACCTCTTCTTTGGGTTCTTCTTATTGATTTGATCAAAAGGGCTCCTTAAGTTGGCTTTCTGACTAAAGGATGTCCTCTAGGATGAAGTGAGGAAAGTTGAGAGAGTATTTGGGCAGAGGTTGGCCGAACCAAAAGGCTTTCAAGGTGTGAGTTAATGAGAAGGGGGTGTGCCCTTTTATAAAAGGGGTGAGGGGCACCTTTGGAAAAGCTTGAAATATTATTTTATAATAAATTCACATTCGGTTTCTAATGGATCAAAAGTGGATTATTTAAATTTTAAGGTGGGGATAGGTTGAAAACCACTCAACCAATAGAATTTAGACAGGTTTGGGTTACTATATTAACCTTATCATTAAGTATTAACTCTTAGTTAATTAGTTTCACTTTTACAATGTCTCTTTGTATTTTTATATTATATGGTTAGTAAACATACTATATACATCCAAGAGACCCCAAAGTGGTCCATTAATGATAAATATATCATGATATAATTCCCTTGGCATAACCTTAGATTTTTAGGAATTTAATATCAATTAATAATACACTATTTTTTTAATAACTCTTTTTGTCAATTTTGACACTATTCAATAATTGATTTTTGTGAAAATCATAAAAGAATGATTAGTTCAAAAAAAGTTGATTAAATCAATCCTAATATGTCATATTACCCTAGAAAATTAGTGTAATTCATTAAAATCCTCAAATTGTATTTATTTGGGTATTTATAATATCAATTATTTTAATTTTTCACTATTATGGTAATTACTGCATCATCATTGTGTCATCAATAAATTAAATTATTTAATGTCTAAAAAGTATAAATAAAATATCATTATTTAGGAAATCATTTTATCTTTCTAATGAATTTTTACTGTTGAAACTCCAACATATATAACCCTTTGTAAAAATTGTTTTTCTAAAAGATATATGCTTTTGTCACTTTTGTATTTATTAAAATAAAGTGTCCCTATCACTTACAAGTGGCACCATGGGGTCCCAAAATCGACCAAAAGATTCCCATGGTCAAACATGTATCAACCAATAAGGTTAGGACACGTTTTAGGGTAATTTATTATTATTATAATATTATTTTTAACCCTTATTTATGGGATTTACCCTTTAACCATGGTAAATAAAATACTTACCGAAGTAATTATTCAAAATGACTAAAAATAAAAGTTACCTATTTACACAATTTGAAAATACTGATTCCAAATATGGAATCCATTTTTCCAAATTCAAAACACAGAAGTGGCAGAAATTAATTTAAAATTAATTCCCGCTGTCAAAACAAAAAGCGTGTTTTTAAGATATAATAACTATCAAAAGATTGATACTTATTTATGTTCGGTTTAATTGTGAAATTATGTCCAATGACCAACATTGTATTAATTGGTAAAAATATATTATAAATATACTTTAAAACCACTAAAATTCATAATTTATCACTATTAATTATTTTAATTAAAAAAATTAATTTTAATTAAAATTTAGTAATTTTCACTATTCATGAAAATATTAAAGTTATTCGAAAAGTACCAAAATTTCACCTTAGGATAAATTTGATCCTCCGAATCCAAAAATGAAGTCCATTTTGAGAGATAAAATTTATGAAATTTCAAAAATTAGGTATTACTATTTATAACGGCTAGTTCGATTGGTTGTGGTGTGTGTTAGAACTCGATGTTGCGTACAACACACGCTATTGCATTATTCAAAGAGAAACGTACCGTAGAAGCTTGGGGTGTTACATTTTCCCCTCCTTCAAATAATTTCATCCTCGAAATTTCTAGAATATTACCGCATGAAAAGTCTCGGATGGTTCTTCATCATAAGTTCCTCGGGTTCCCACGTTGCCTCTTCCATCTTATGGTTTCTCCACAAGACTTTTACCAGACGTGTCGTCCGGATTCTCAGTACTTGTTCTCTCGTATCAAGAATCCTGATGGGCTCTTCGCAATAAGATAGATTGGGTTCCAGTTCTAATTCCTCATAGGTGAGTACATGCGTTGGGTTAGGCATGTATTTTCTCAATAGAGATACGTGGAACACATCGTGAACTTTGGAGAGACTTGGCGGCATTTCCAATCGGTAAGCTACAGCCCCAATTCATTCTAGAATTTCGAAAGGTCCGATGTACCTGGGAATCAATTTACCTTTCTTACCAAAATGTATGACTCCCTTCCATGGAGATACCTTCAGGAAAACATGATCACTGACTTGAAATTCCAAATCCTTCCTTCGATTATCAGCATAGCTCTTCTACCTACTTTGAGCTCCTTTGAGGTGATTTTGGATTACCCTCACCTATTCCTTCTTTCCTCTACCAGTTCTGGGACTACATGTTTTCTTTCACCAATGTCATCCCAACAGGTTGGTGTATGACATCTCTTTCTGTATAACGCTTAATATGGTGCCATCTGAATACTCGAATGGAAGCTATTGTTATAGGAAAATTCTACCAGAGGTAAATATTGATCCCACATACCCTGAAAGTCATGTGAGCAGGATCTCAACATGTCTTCTAAGGTTTGAATAGTTTGTTCTGATTGTCCATCTGTTTGAGGGTGGTAGGTAGTGCTCAAATGAAGGTCTGTATCCAAGGCTTTCTGAAGACTTTTCCAGAATCTTGAAGGAAAACAGGGATCAAGATCAGAAAAAATCGATAGGGGTACTCCATTAAGTCTCACAACTTCAATAATATATAGTCTTCCTAGACGTTCTAGTGGTAGATCTTCTCTTATAGCAAGAAAATATGCTGACATGGTAATATGATCAACAATAACCCATATTTCATCGTTCCTTCAAGGAGTCTTTGGTAGCCCCATGAAAAAGTCCATCGTAATATTGTCCCATTTCCACTCTGGTATGGGAAGAGGTTGCATGACTCCTCTAGGCTATTGCCTTCCAGCTTTCACTTGTTGACAAACCATACATCTTGACACAAAATCAGAAATCTCCCTCTTCATGTTGTCCCGCCAAAAATCTTCCTTCAAATCTCTATAAATTTTGGTGCTCCCACGGTGTATAGAGAAATTGGAACTATGAGCATCTTCCAACAATTCCATTTTTAGATCATGTATATCGGGAACACAAAGCATCTTCCCAAATTTCAAAATTCCTTCTTCATACACAAACTCTCTCAATCTCCCATCATTCACAGCTTTAATCTTCTTTTGAAATTCTTCATCATTGGTCTGAGAACTCTTAATCCATTCTAGTAAAGATTGTTTGGAAACCATTTGAAAAAGCATTGATGTTTCACCTTCCTTGGTTATTCCCATGTCCATCTTCACTAGATCCATGAAAATTGGATCCCTTTCAATTCTCATATTGTTCAATACTCCATGATATTTTCTTCTCAAAGCATCTTCCACCTTGTTTGCCTTCCCCGGGTGGTAGTGTATCGTGCAATCATAATCCTTTAGTAAGTCAATCCATCTCCTTTGCATCATGTTGAGTTCTTTTTGTGAGAAAATATACTTCAAACTCTTGTGATCAGTATAAATTTCACATTTTTCACCATAGAGATAGTGCCTCCATATCATCAAAGAAAAGATCATATCTGCTACCTCAAGATCATGAGTAGGATAGTTTTGCTCATGAATTTTAAACTATCGTGATGCATAGGCAATAACCCTATCATTCTTCATAAGGACACAACCAAGTCCTTTCTTCGATGCATCACTATAAATAACAAACCCATCATTCCCCAATGGTAGAGTCAATATAGGAGCATTGACTAATATTCTCCTTAGTTCTTCGAAAAATTCTTCACACTATTTTTTCCAAACAAATTTAACCCCTTTATGTGTGAGCTTCATTAATGGGTTAGCCAATCGAGCAAAATTCTGGACGAATCGTCGATAATAACCTGCCAAACCAATAAAACTGCATACCTAAGTTATACTCGTAGGTACTGGCCATTCTTGAATTGCCTTGGTCTTAGAAGGATCAAAAAATAATCCATCATTAGAGACAATATGTCCAAGAAAAGAAATCTCCTGAAGCCAGAATTCACACTAGCTAAACATCCCATATAATTCATGTCTTCTCAGAGTCTTCAGAATAATGCGCAAGTGACTTTCATGATCTTCATAGATTTTAGAGTATACCAAGATATCATCAATAAATACCACAAAAAATTTATCATGATATTCCTTGAAAACTCTATTCATCAGATCCATGAATACAGAGGGTGCATTAGTCAATCCAAAGGGCAATACAGTAAACTCGTAATGCCCATACCTGGTTCGAAATGCTGTCTTCGGAATGTCTTCCTTCTTTAAACACAACTGATGGTATCCAGATCGAAGTTCAATCTTTGAAAAGTATTTAGCTCCATGTAGTTGGTCAAATAAATCATCAATGCGAGGTAGGGGATACTTGTTCTTTATTGTTATGGAATTAATCTCCCTATAGTCGATACATAACCTCATAGATCCATCTTTCTTTTTAACAAAAAGAACAGGGGCTCCCCATGGAGAAACCCTAGGGAGAATAAATCCCTTATTACTCAATTCCTCTAGTGGTTTATTTAGATAGACTAATTCTACAGTGGCCATTCTATAAGGGGTCTTCGATATAGGCCTTGATCCAGGAATTAAATCAATGGAAAACTCAACTTCTCGTTCTGGAGGATGTCCTGGTAAATCTTCCGGAAATACATCTACATACTCATTCACAATAGGTACATCCTCTATTTGAACATTCCTTTCCTCACCCACAATCATTTCATTCTCTTCCTCCCCAATAATTGAATTTAGTTGAGCTACTGGGGGTGGATCTAGATAAGAATTAGGTGGTGACGATTCTGCTCTAAAGATAAGTTGTTCGTTGTCATCATCATCAAAAATTGTAACCTCCTTCTTCTTACAATAAATCTTTGCATCATAATCTGAAATCCAATCCATACCGAGGATTATATCAAACTCAATCATAGGTATGATGATGAGATCAGCGGATAAAGAACATTTATGTGCTCTAATGGGGACTGATTCACAAAAGTTTGTTGCAATGATACTTCCCTTAAGAGTTTTAACTGACAACTCCCTTGTTAAATCAAATTGGAAATATCTAATTTTCTTAGAAAACTGGGAAGATATGAAACAATGTGATGATCCAGAATCAAATAATGCATTTTCTAAACTTGAGGAAACCATTAAATTACCTGCCACCATGTCTTTTGGAGCTTCTACCTCAGCAGTAGTCATAGAAAAAGCTTGGCCTTGGTCCCTTGGCCTTTTCTGAGGTAAGTTCCCCTGACGATTAGGAAATTAATTTGCATAATGTCCCATCTCTCTGCAATTGTAGCACTGAAAATTGGTAGCTTCCTTGTTCCCATTACAATCATGAGCTTGGTGGCCTTTTTTACCACATTTGTAACAGACGCCCATTCCCTTAAAGCAAATACCGGGGTGTTTCTTCCCACATTTACCACAAGAAGGATATTCAACCTTTCCCTTTTCCCCTTATTTCCATTCCAATATAGATCAGCAGATCTCTTCTTATCTTGCTTTTCTTTAAAGTCATAAGACTTAGAGAATTCCTTTTCTGTTTTGATAGCACATGAGATAATGTCTTCGTACGACGAAAAGGATTGTGAGACTAATGCTCAACAGAGAAATGGTTTTAACCCATCAAAGAAACGACCAATCTTACTTCTTGGGTTATGTATATAATCTCCAGCATACCTTGCTAACCTTGTAATGTTAGCCTCATACTTTGTGACATTCTCATCCTACTTTTATCTCAGACTCAGAAATTGTCTTTCCATATCTGCTCGATGGTCACGAGGAAAGTATTTTTCTAAAAAAAAATCTTTGAACTCCCCCTTTACCATTCCACTCAACGTTCTTCACCGTTCTTCACCGCCGCTCCGCCAAATCGAGCAAATGAAGCGCCCATGAGCTCGAAATTCAACGGCAGACGTTCCAGGAGCACGCAGCGGAAGCTCTGGAGCACGGATCTGAGGAAAAACGTCGGCGTTTCGCCCGCGAGGTAGGCAGATTTGAGTTTTAACCCCCGATCCCGTTTTTGCTTCGTTTTTCTGCAAATTGAAGCTGTAGTAGTGTAGATCGGGTCTTGAGGGTCGTGTAGACGCCTCCGGATCGCAAAACGGACCACCGGGGTGCCCCCGGCAGTCCGTGGAAGATCCGCCGGCGTCGCGACGGAGCTGCGGCGGCCAGCCACCGAGCGCGGTGGTGCGTCGGCCTAGCCGCCGGAGCATGGCGGAGAGCCGCCGCCCAAGGCGGGCCGGCCGGACCGGCCGGTCGGGGCCGGTCCGGCATCTTTTCTCATACGGAGGTATTTAAACCCCTGTATCTTGCCATCCGGGAGCCGGATTCATGTTCCGTTTACGGCGACGCGACCCTGACGATGAGGCGAACCTTACGGTGTGGGTTCGAGGGTCTAAAGTTTAGGGATCGTGGCCTGGAAGCTAGAAACGTCGTAAAAAATAATATTATTTTATTATTTTACGACTACGGGCCGTTGTAACTTCTACCCGGAGCGTCCGATTGACGTGCCGTCTGTGGCATTGACACCCTAATGGTATGATAGACTTTTTGAGATTTTTTCCGGGTGTTGGGACTGAGAATGGGGTGTGGGCCCCATGAGGTCGGGTTTTGGCGTTTGCGGAGAAACGCAGATTTTGCACCAGGAGTCCGATTTTGGCAGATGAATAGTCGATCCTGTGTGTTTTTCCGAGAGGATCGCAATGGTGTGATCCGTTTGATGAGTTTCGTAATCCAGGTGTGGGCTGTAGAGACCCAGAGCCTGACGTACATGTATATTACATTACTTTTGCAGAATACTTAGTACATTACAAAAACACACACATAAGGACCGTAATAGTTTAGTGTCTTTGGAAACTCGGAATATAATCTTCTAATCGTGGTGAAAGATCTTCAACATCTCCCATAATGATATTCCTTTTTTTTACCTAAAACCTTTCTTTATATCCTAGGGAAATGAAAACATAAAAGGGTGAGCTCAAATGCTCAGTAAGGGTAAACAAAAGAAATATCAATCACATCATATTTATAAGAACATAACATCTTGGAAATCTTATCCTGCAAAAGAGAGCATAATTTCATAACATGGGATAAATCATGGCAGTGAAATGTAATCACAATAATCATAACTTAAAACATGAAACTTTGTGGCATTCACACATAATCATTGAGAATCATTTCTTGTTAGTCTATACTCATTGCCAAGACTATCTTAGTGGACAAAGTCCCTTTCTGAATCGAGTAACCCTCGTTTCAGTCCTGTTTCACTGAACCGGTATAACCTACCATTCCAGCCATGTCTATCTCATGAGATATAAAATCTTTACCCAATGAATTGGAGGGAGATATAGGTCCCACCCATCTTATAATGAATCCTTTCTTATGTGTGCCACATAATCATAAATCATACATCATCGCATACCACATGTAACAAAATGGGATTCTTGAAACATCATGACATCATAAAAAAAATCATATAAGGTAAATGACTTCATAAAAATAATTCCCTCACAACATAATCAATGTAATAATAGGGATAAAAACAGAACCCTTTATTATCTTAGATGGAAAATAATTTTGATAAAACACTTGAACTCCATTCTTGAGGAAAATATCCTTTCGAATTCAAAAACACTTTTCATTTCTTAACATTTCATAAAATTATAACTAAAAGAAGTTGATTAAAAATAAACTTGAAAACTTGTAAAGGAAGCTTCTTGGAAATAATTTTTTAAAAATCTATTCATTCCGTATAAGTTAAAAAAACATTCTTCCCGTACTTTTGTCAGAGAAGTCAAAAAGTACCTCGTACGAAAAATGACAAAAGATTCCTTTCATATCTTTTACAAAAACATACAGAAGGGTAAAATTGGATATAAACTATTGTAGAAGGATGTAAATAATATTAAATATTGAGGGAACATGGATGTGGATGATAAAATACACCCCAGTAAATACTAAAGTATAAACAATCTCGGATAAAAATGAGATTGTGATATTTCCCTTACCTTAAGTCCGATTTGCTTTGTACTTGTCCGATGCTCCTGTATAATGGTTTAAATAATGTTATTGACTTATTACAGAATCATACATATTGATATGATATCATATATGGTCATATTATTAGCTTCTTATTAGTAATATTTCATTGTTACTTGTTACACGGGTCTTTATTGCCTTTTGTTCTTATGCGTGTTTTGCCGAATGAATTCTTATTCTTCTTTTAAGGTTATAGATACCTTATATCCATAATGGTATTAGTGTAACATATATCATATTTATTCATTCAATTCATTTATATAATTACTATGTAATGATGATCATGTAGAACGAGTCGCATCACATCGTGGAGACGGTATTCCGTACGTACGCACGAGCGATGATATTGTTCCCATGATCGTGGAATTGTATTTAAGTGTATTTATACTATTTCAGTATCAATAGAAATTTATAATAGTTATATATAGTTACTCATTACACCATTATACCCATCCTTGTAAGGTGATGGTGGAAAATAGATTACACCACGGCGTGGAGACGGTATTCCGTACGTACGCACGCGCGGTGATTTCATTTTTCCGTAGGATGGATAGAAGGTGAATTAGGGTTGTTTCATATTTATAATAACATATAAGTATTTAAGTAATACTGATGTTATTACTTTATCATGAAACAACTAAAGAAGAAGAATTTGAAGAAGAAAGAAATTGAAAAGATCGGTAATGGATATTACCTCTTCTTTTAAACGCCTCTTTGAATCCTCCACTTAGGGAACTAAGATTGGTCTTTGAAGAAGACCAGGACCTCTAGGATTATTCTAGGGAAGTGGATAAGGGATTTTGGGAGGGGTTGGCCGAGCTTGAGTGCTCAAATTGGTGTGAGGAGGAGGGGGAGGAGGTTCCCTTTTATAAGGGAGGAGAGGGGCACCTTAGGAATATCTCAAAATATTATTATATATTAAAGTCAAAATCGGTTTATAATGGTTCCAAAGGGTCTTATTTAAAAGGTAAAGTGGGGATGGGTCGAAATCCTATCAACCAATAGGATTTAGACAAGTTTAGGTTATTATTTTAACCTTATCAATTAGATTTAACTCTAAGTTAAATAATTTAGCTTTTACCGTGTCTTTTTGTTTTCTTACACTATATGGTTAATACACTTACTATAACATGCAAAACGAACCCCAAATTGTTTATTATTAATATATATATCCTTATCTAAGACATTTGGCCGAACCTTAGATTTTTAGGTATAAAATAACAATTAACAATATAATATTTTATTTAAAAACAATTTTGTGTCAATTTTGACACTATTTGATATATGATTTTTGTGAAAGTCATAACAGAATTATATGTTCGAACCAAGTTGATTAAATCAACAATAATATATTATAGTAACTTATAAAATTAGTTTAATTCAAAAAAAAGTCTCAAATGGCATTTATTTTGGTGTTTATAACATCTATTATGTCAATATTTCATTAATAAGATAATTACTGCATCATCATTGTGTCATAAATAAATTAAATTATTTAATGTCTAAAAATTACAAATAAAATACCATTATGTTGGAAATATATTTAGCTTTCTAATGAATATTTATAGTCGAATTTATCTTATGTATAACCCCATATTAAAAATGTTTTAGTAAATAAACTTTGATTTTAACTCTTTTAACCCTTGTTTAAATAAATTAATAATAAATGTCCTAATCTAATCCAAGTAGGCCTAAATGGTCATATTTTATTCCTAAGTTTGTTTTTGGTCGAATTACACTTATCCAATAGAATTAGGACATGTGTTAGGGTAATAATAATATCTTCTTTACCCTTAATTACCCTATTTACTTTTAACCGTGGTAAAAAAAAGTAAAAATTTACTATTCACCAAAAATTATTTTCATCTCATTGAACCACATTTTAGTCCTTGATATTAACCATGTCTCTCGGATTTTCGAAATTCCACTCACAGAAGCGGTAAAATTAAGTTTTATGAACAATTCAGTTTTTTTAACTACCACTTAGTGGTTTAACTATTCATCAAAAATTGAAAGTTTTTAGAAAAATACCAAAAATTAGGCCTAAGCTATATTTGATATTATGAACTGAAAAATGATGTCTATTTTACCAAATTCACATTATATCAGTTGCATTAACTAATTTAAAAATTAATTCCCGTCGTTAAAACAAATAGCGTGTTTTTAAGAGATAATAACTATCAAAAGATTGAAACTTGTTTATAAGTGCTTTAAATGTGAAATTACATCCAATGACCAAAATTGTATTCAATTGTAAAAATATATTCTAAATATACTTTAAAACCACTCAAATTAATAATTTATCACTATTAATTATTTCGATTAAAAAAGTTGTTTTTAATTAAAATTTAGTAATTTTCACTATTCATCAGAATATGAAAGTTATCCGAAAAGTACCCAAATTTCACCTTAGGCTAAATTCGATACTCTGAATCCAAAAATGAAGTCCATTTTGAGAGATAAAATTTCTACAATTTTAAAAGGTGGTTATTACTATTCATAACGGCTAGTTTAAATAATATTTTAATAGCATATCGTTGTTTAGTGAAACTCGGTATTGTGTACTACACACGCTATCGAGGAAGGTCGCGATTGCGTGTAATACAAGGCAAGTCAAGGATGCGTGTTGTGCAAGCTCCTTTTGGTGTAGCGTACAACACAAGACATTAGTGAAATTAAAAAGAATATTTTTCATAAAATTTCGGGGTGTTACATTCTACCACCCTTAAAATGAATTTCGCCCTCGAAATTCGTCGGGGTTAAAAATGGTTTACTATTCGAAAGTTTCTTTAATAGAAACCCACATCATAAAAAGGATTACCAAAACCAATCTTTAAAAACAAAGGTATGAAACGTAACGGTTACCCAAATAAACTAATCACTGGGTTTCCACATATGTGAAAATATAGATATGAAAGAGAAATTTAACCATCATGTTCTGATGGAGAGTGGTAGAGAACATGGCTATGGAAATGCCAGTAATCACAAATCCATAGATTTGTGATGATATAAGGTACCATCTGATTCATCAGGTATAAGATCACTAGGACAACATTTTTGGTTTTCAAGATCATTTCCCTAAAGTTGAAAATTTGAATTAGAATAAATACTTACTTTATTTTGGTACAATCTCACTGTTGTTCGTGCCTTGAACAATTTTCACTTCATCTCTTAAATAAATGAAGTTGAATTTTTTATTCGTGAAGTGTTAGCAGATCATGTGATAGAATGGCGGGTCATTCCATCTGTCTCAAACAAAAGGTTTGAAAAGTTATAAGTTCATCTTATGGTTAGATTAATCGTATATGGTTCCAAAAATGAACTTATACTTCATATATCATACCGCTTAATAAAATAAAACTAGTTTCTACTAAACAGGGACTTCCTGTAGGCCAGTGGTAGGTGATAAAGGCCAGTCGCATTTCGGTTGTGGGTTCGGTTCCCACAGCCTTGTCCGACGCGATGGGCTGTCGCCCGTCCTGCAGGTTGTTCTTTTTCTAAAGCTATATTACTATAACATCCCATCAATAATATCGAAAAACTTTTTATCCTAACTTATGTCCAACATAATCCATTCTAATCTTTAGGCTTATCTAAAATACTTCGGTCAAGGCTTATAGTATAAAGAAAATGATTAGTTGAAATGTCACAGAATAATCACGTGAATTCCATCATTTATCCCCCATATATCATAAGATATATCTTGTTGGTCAAATTACAAACATGTAAATACCTTAATCATGTATTCTCTTGAAGAATGAATACCCATTGAACCTTAGTGAAAACATGAATGTAGTTAAAAGTTAACACTTTCCACATACCAAAATCCTCAAAATTCTATATACTCAAACCATGGTATCACTTAGTCCTTATATCAATCATGAGCTCATGAATACTGTTAAACATTTCATTTTCTCATTTTCCCTTCATTATGCACATATCGTCTTATTTCCAAAAATATCTCAATCACTTTGAATACCACATTAGACCAATACATAAATATTCCAATACTCCATGATACAACATTATTTTGGAATCCCATTACATAAACACTTAATCATTCCACCACATCGTTGTCATATTCAACATCGCCAATAGTGAACGCATGTGACTTCCCTTTGTCCTTTTCCTTAAGTGGTTGCTCATGTCGATCATCACTAACCCTTGGATTAGGGCATTTATTGGCATAATGCCCCATTTCCTTGCACTTGAAACATTGAAGTGTTGGTGGTGTGTTCTCTACAGTCTTTTCTTTATTCACATCATTAGAAACCCTTTTTCCATTACTTCGACACTCAGCTGCTCGATGACCTTCTTTTCCACACTTAAAACATTTTCTAGTCCCTTTAAGACAATCTCCACCATGCTTCTTTCCACACTTTGAGCATAAGGAAACATTCATCTTCTTTTTGCCATTATTCTGAGATTTCTCCTTAAACTCCATCTTTCGTTTCTTGTCAAAACCATGAGATGGATATGTAACACCAACTTCCATTTCTACCTTGATAGCACAACGCACAATTTCTTCATAACTATTGAAGTCTCATATAGTTAATGCCCTCCGAAGACTTGGTTTTAAGCCACTGAAAAATCGATCAACTTTACTTTCAGGTTGAATGATAATGCCAGATGCATACCTTGCAAGTCCTGTAAAATTCGCTTCGTATATACCAACAGATTCATCATCCTTCTGCTTCAGCTCAAGAAACTCCTTTTCCATCTTTGTTCGAAGAATACGAGGGAATTACTTACTGAAAAACAAGTTCTTGAACTCGTCCCATTCCATGGACTCAATTTCATCTCTTGGCCTCGTATTCTTGATAAGATTCCACCATTGATCAGCTTCACCTTCCAAACGATATACTGCTAAGATGACTTTATCATGTTCAGAACATTGAAGAACTGAAAATATATTTTCAGTGGTACTGATCCATTTTTCAGCAACAAGTGGATCGGAAGTCCCACTGAAAGAAGGTGGACGTTGCCTCATGAAGGACTCAATAGAATATTGTTCCCTTCTCTGCTCATTTGGAAGTCCAGAATGATTCATATCTTGTGTAAGTATAGCAATAAGATTTTTCACTCCATCTCCCATAACATTTGTTTGTTCAGGAGGACAATCATTGCATTGTACATTGCATTGATCAACACGGTTCCTTTGGGTTCCAGCCATCGTCTAAAACCCAAAAAGAATAGTGTGAGAGGCAAAAATCATGCTAGGGAAAACAACATTATAAAGGGGGAGTATCCTTAATATCTAACTTCTTATGTTAAATTCTAAGATCGTTAGCGCAATTCTAGGACTATAACCTATACGTATACTTAACCTTAGGGACATCCCTAGACATACCTTAGAAATATCTCTAGGGATCTCACTAACGTTTTCGCATCCTAGTTTCCAAAGGTTGACTAAACCTTTCCTCTGATACCAACTGTAGCGGTCTAGAATTACTTCCAGTGGACTACAATTGATACCTATCAGGGCACTCCATGGGCGGCTACACCCCCTGGGTGGGACACACCACCATCCCCAGTGGAAGCCATTTCCTCATGAAGCCCTTGGGCGGAGAGCCATGCTTCGTCCAATGCTCACATGTGAGAGTTCCCAAGGATCGGATACATTCCTACCTCCTTTGCCTCTGATACCAACTGTAGAGACCCGAAGCCTGACGTACATGTACATTACATTACTTTTGCGGAATACTTAGTACATTACAAAAACACACACACAAGGACCGTAATAGTTTAGTGTCTTTGGAAACTCGGAATATAATCTTCTAATCGTGGTGAAAGATCTTCAACATCTCCCATAAAGATCTTCCTTTTTTTTACCTAAAAACTTTCTTTATATCCTAGGGAAAATAAAACATAAAAGGGTGAGCTCAAATGCTCAGTAAGGGTAACCAAAAGAAATATCAATCACATCATATTTATAAGAACATAACA
The DNA here is from genome assembly GCA_963277665.1 of Viscum album. Lineage (NCBI taxonomy): Eukaryota > Viridiplantae > Streptophyta > Magnoliopsida > Santalales > Viscaceae > Viscum > Viscum album. The sequence goes on along the minus strand of CAUJRU010000150.1, from coordinate 602,607 downwards.
TTTTGGAAATCTTATCTTGCAAAAGAGGGCATAATTTCATAACATGGGATAAATCATGGCAGTGAAATGTAATCACAATAATCATAACATAAAACATGAAACTTTTTGGCATTCACACATAATCATAGAGAATCATTTCTTGTTAGTCTAGACTCATTGCCAAGACTATCTTAGTGGACAAAGTCCCTTTCTGAATCGAGTAACCCTCGTTTCAGTCCTGTTTCACTGAACCGGTATAACCTACCATTCCAGCCATGTCTATCTCATGAGATATAAAATCTTTACCCAATGCCTTGGAGGGAGATATAGGTCCCACCCATCTTATAATGAATCCTTTCTTATGTGTGCCACATAATCATAAATCATACATCATCGCATACCACATGTAACAAAATGGGATTCTTGAAACATCATGACATCATAAAACAAATCATATAAGGTAAATGACTTCAATAAAATAATTCCCTCACAACATAATCAATGTAATAATAGGGATAAAAACAGAACCCTTTATTATCTTAGATGGAAAATAATTTTGATAAAACACTTGAACTCCATTCTTGAGGAAAATATCCTTTCGAATTCAAAAACACTTTTCATTTCTTAGCATTTCATAAAATTATAAATAAAATAAGTTTATTAAAAATAAACTTGAAAACTTGTAAAGGAATCTTCTTGGAAATAATGTTTTAAAAATCTATTCATTCCGTATAAGTTAAAAAAACATTCTTCCTGTACTTTTGTCAGAGAAGTCAAAAAGTACCTCGTACGAAAAATGACAAAAGATTCCTTTCATATCTTTTACAAAAACTTACCGAAGGGTAAAATTGGATATAAACTATTGTAGAAGGATGTAAATAATATTACATATTGAGGGAAAATGGATGTGGATGATAAAATACACCCCAGTAAATACTAAAGTATAAAAAATCTCGGATAAAAATGAGATTGTGATATTTCCCTTACCTTAGGTCCGATTTGCTTTGTACGTGTCCGAAGCTCCTGTATAATGGTTTAAATAATGTTATTGACTTATTACAGAATCATACATATTGATATGATATCATATATGGTCTTATTATTAGCTTCTTATTAGTAATATTTCATTGTTACTTGTTACTCGGGTCTTTATTGCCTTTTGTTCTTATGCGTGTTTTGCCGAATAAATTCTTATTCTTCTTTTAAGGTTATAGATACCTTATATCCAGAATGGTATTAGTGTAACATATATCATATTTATTCATTCAATTCATTTATATAATTACTATGTAATGATGATCATGTAGAACGAGTCGCATCACATCGTGGAGACGGTATTCCGTACGTACGCACGAGCGATGATATTGTTCCCATGATCGTGGAATTGTATTTAAGTGTATTTATACTATTTCAGTATCAATATCAATTTATAATAGTTTTATATAGTTACTCATTACACCATTATACCCATCCTTGTAAGGTGATGGCGGAAAATAGATTACACCACGACGTGGAGACGGTATTCCGTACGTACGCACGCGCGATGATTTCATTTTTCCGTAGGATGGATAGAAGGTGAATTAGGGTTGTTTCATATTTATAAAAACATATCAGTATTTAAGTAATACTGATGTTATTACTTTATCATGAAACAACTAAAGAAGAAGAAGTTGAAGAAGAAAGAAATTGAAAAGATCGGTAATGGATATTACCTCTTCTTTTAAACGCCTCTTTGAATCCTCCACTTAGGGAACTAAGATTGGTCTTTGAAGAATACCAGGACCTCTAGGATTATTCTAGGGAAGTGGAGAAGGGATTTTGGCAGGGGTTGGCTGAGCTTGAGTGCTCAAATTGGTGTGAGGAGGAGGGGGAGGAGGTGCCCTTTTATAAGGGAGGAGAGGGGCACCTTAGGAATATCTCAAAATATTATTTTATATTAAAGTCAAAATCGGTTTATAATGGTTCCAAAGGGTCTTATTTAGAAGGTAAAGTGGGGATGGGTCTAAATCCTATCAACCAATAGGATTTAGACAAGTTTAGGTTATTATTTTAACCTTATCAATTAGATTTAACTCTAAGTTAAATAATTTAGCTTTTACCGTGTCTTTTTGTTTTGTTACACTATATGGTTAATACACTTACTATAACATTCCAAACGAACCCCAAATTGTTTATTATTAATATATATATCCTTAGCTAAGTTATTTGGCCGAACCTTATATTTTTAGGAATAAAATAACAATTAACAATATAATATTTGATTTAAAAACTATTTTGTGTCAATTTTGACACTATTTGATATATGATTTTTGTGAAAGTCATAACAGAATTATATGTTCAAACCAAGTTGATTAAATCAACAATAATATATTATAGTAACTTATAAAATTAGTGTAATTCATAAAAAGTCTCAAATTGCATTTATTTTGGTGTTTATAACATCTATTTTGTCAATATTTCATTAATAAGATAATTACTGCATCATCATTGTGTCATAAATAAATTAAATTATTTAATGTCTAAAAATTACAAATAAAATACCATTATGTAGGAAATATTTTTAGCTTTCTAATGAATATTTATAGTCGAATTTATCTTATTTATAACCCCATATTAAAAATGTTTTTG